>JADRCH010000008.1:15382564-15595500 GCA_019843965.1 Rhynchomys soricoides
GTGACAAAGGAGAAATGAGGCTTGGTGGGGCTCTCAGAGGGGCTGTGGGTGAGTACCTGGCCTCACCTGGACAGACATTTCCCCGGAAGTGTGGAGGACGATAGGCTCGTGGACAAAGCCTGGCTGTGTCTGAGTTCTGAAATTCCTGTCCAAATGGACAGCCACCTGCCTCTTCACCTTGCACCACGCCACTCTAGGTGGAAAACTAAAGAGCTCTTTATTTGAATGAGACAGTGAGGCCAGGTGCCAGCCCCAGTCACTGGTAGCCAGCCAGCTGGAGGACACTGGGGTAGCGGCTGCGGTGGGTCATACACTTCTGGCGGTCGATGAAGAGGCTGTTGGTCTTGACTGCAATGTCTTTCTCCAGGCTCATGCGTGAGTCCTCCAGGTTCCGCAGTGCCTGCTCGGCATCCTGAAGCTTCTCCTTTAGCGCTTTGAGGGACATGTTCAGCTCTTCCACCTCACTCAGCAACCTGCAGGGGAAGGAATGGTAAGCTGAAGGAGAGACAAAGGAAAGGGCAGTGACACTAAAGAAGACCCCAACAGGCTTACACGGACTCCACCAAAGTGGCTAGTGTTGCAAAAATTCCTGGGAACTTGCATGGATTAAAACGTCTCGTTTCCAGCCCGAAGGGGCCTCCTTAAGCTGAGTGGGAGCAGGGAAAGGGAATCTGGAAACACTGCTACCTTGTGGTGATAATGAGCAATGGCATCCTGAACTGGAGCTAACCCTTGAAACTGATTTCTAGAACAAAATTACAATCGAGGAAGGAAGAAGACAGACGCTTATGCTTAGAAGGGTCTGGATATACTGGAACTAAATAGATCAGAAAAGTAAAAGGCATAACCCATCATGCCTGTAGGAGGAACACAGCAGTACATGTCCGGCCTCCCTGCCCTGTGGCCTTAGGAATCTAGGCTTCCAGACTCCAGGCTTCTTCCAGGAAGGCAAAGCATCCCAGAGTAGCACAGGATCCTATGTTGTGCTGACCCTCAAAACCCCTCCAGAGTCCTCCCCATAAGCCCTGTGTCTGCTCATATGAAGAATCGATCCTGTGGGAGGGGCTCTTGGTAGCCTTAAGGGCTGAGGAAGACTAAAGGGCCTCAGGGCTGGCCCCAGCCACCCAGGGCTGCTGAAACAGCAGCAAGCTGTACCTGAACTGGGCATTGTCCCGGCACAACTCCACATTGGGCCGGTGGGACCGCTGGTAAAGGCGAGTCTGGGCCACACGCAGAGGGGCCTCCTTGTCCTTGATGGCCTGCTTCAAGGCTGCAATCTGGTGTTCCTGGTCCGTGATCTCCCTCAGTGTCTGTAAGGGTAGTGTGTGAGCCTGAGACCAACTTAAGCCTGGAGCAAACAGGGCGCCTGCCAATCCTAAGCCAGTATGTGGGAAGGACTAGGCTAGTTGTTCCCTTGTCTCCCAGACTTGACTAGAGACACTGAGACACTGAGCCTGTGTCCAGGGGCAGGCCTGTAGAAGGCTCTCGGGGGTCTCATGAGTCAGGGCAGTCTGTTTGCTTTCTAAATGCTGGCCATAAAAGTCAGGTCTTAGAGGCTAGATAAGCCACAATGGGAGCTTATAAGCAGGACCCCATAGCCATTCTATGCCCGCATACTGTCTTCCTCTCAACCCCCACAGCACACAGCTCCTGCTGGTCAGCCTTCCGCAGTGGCTGTGCCAGCCGAACACTCCCAAATACTGCTTTTACATCAAATCAGGAAATCTACAGAAGTGTATGGATGTCTACTTTTGGGTGAGGTGGTCACTGAAGGACCCTTGAAGCCAGGCTGTGACTGAGCATAGAGTGGATAGCAACCCTGGTTCCTCTGACTAAGGGAACCCAAGTCCTAGATGAGGGATGGGCGTGGCTTGAGTGGGGCCCGGTGGGCGTTCCAGGGGCGGGAAGGAGATGAGCACAGAGGTAGGAGTGCCCTAAGCATGGGATGGGCTCGCTGGTAGGCGTGTCCCGAGTGTGCTCAAACAGGTGGGCATGTCCAAAGGCTAGCGAGCCCTGCGGTCCCACCTTTTGCAGGTGATACTGCAGCTTTTGGCGTGCATCGTCCAGCTCTTCGCAGCGGCTTGAAAAAGCCGTGTTCACTGCGTCGCACTGCAGCCGCAGGTCCTCGGCCGTATCCCGCAGGATGCAGTCAATTAACTTTCGCAGGTTAACAGAGGCTAGCCGTTCTCGTTCTGCTCGAAGCAGGCTGTCCTGAGTGAACTTGGCCCATGTCTCGGGCGTAGAGGCACTGAGGGTGGAGGTTGAGGCCTGGTCAGGTGTAGCCGCATAGAGACTTCTGCACTGTAGGCGATCCCCAGTGTACTCTGTATTCCCCCCTCACACAGACATCCGAGGTTCTCCCAGGCCTCAAGTGGCAGTTGCTTGCCCTCTGCTGGCCATGAGCAGAAACACTTTCCAGGCCACCCACAGGGCAATAGCCCTGGGTGAATTGTGGGTGCCTGGCACTTGAGTAAGGGGCTTTCCAGTTAGTCCACCCTAGCAGTAGAGAGAGCTTCCCCGGGAGAGCTGGGCCAGGTCCTTGTGGGGCAGAAGTCCTTCCTCAGATTTTGGAAGTAGAGCCAAGAGAGTGGCAAGGGCAAACAGAGTACAGAGCCTGGAAGCCTACCTCTCCTCGAACTTGCTGGAATGTGGATAGAACTGCACCTGAGTGCTCTCGTTGGTGTAGCGGGCGCAGGTATCATCGATGTTGTAGACTTCTACTTTGTCTGACCAGTTCATCTCACACGACTCCTTATGTTCTCTGTTCAGCCTAGGGGGGAGAGGAGGTTCAGGGCTCACTCCATGTAGGGAACACTAGAAAGAAGCCCCCATTCCAGTTTCAGGGATCTCCAGTTTGTGCTCAGACTGTCTTCCACAGACAGCAATGCCCAGGTTCCAGAACAAAAGTGGAGACAGTTGTGTATGCCCAGCCAAGCCGTGCCTGCACTCCTCTGGCTAAGATTCAGAAACCTGACCTCTGAGCCACATCGTTAGATCCCACCTGTCCTGCCTCCCACCTCAGACCAGCCCTGGCAGAGTTCAGGGATGTCCACCCGTTAGGTCCCTCAGGGGCTGCTGTGACCTACCGTATCTGACCCACAGCTTGTCCCATGGTTCTCTTCAGGAGTTCCTGGATGTTCCGGATGAGCTCAGTTTCCTGGAGATGAGACCGGTCCTCTCTGAGCATCCCTGCCCCTCCCCTTGGGGAGGGACTTAGGGACCCAGCAGGAGCCAAGATGTGGACCTCACCACCATTGACTTTTGCCTTACCCCCCCCCCCCCAGAAAAAGGAGTAGGAGCTCAGCCCTTGTGAGGTTCCTTCTGGGTAGCTTTAGCATGTTGTGAGTGAGTGTTTCCTCTAATGGTGTCTTTTGGCTGTTGGAACACCTAAGACAGCTGTCCAGACTCCCATACTATACTGAGGGGCATCAGCCTTATGTCAGGCCCTAGACCACTTCTCAAGCGGAACTCAAGCCCACAGGACATCAGATGCCCTCTGTCCACTTCCCACTTCCCATCAAGAATAGGTAGGAAACTCTAAGTTTCCTTTTACCCCAATATTCTCTGGGGCCAGGAATTCTTCCATGTGCAAGCTCTACATGGGCCATGATCTCCTGTGTCCAGTGTCCTCGGTCCCCCTCCCATCTCTGCACCCACTGGCAGCAGTGGACAGGGCAGGAGTTTCCTGAGGCTCCAGCCTGGTGGTTTATTCCTCAGCCCATCATTCATCCTGACCCACAGGCCTAAGCCCACCACAGGAGGCTCCAGCTCTGAGGGATTCCGAGTTGTGTGGCACCCAGGCTGAGTGACCCCAAAACCACACAAGGTTCCCCAAAGCAAGCTGTGCTAGGGTTTGAGGAAAAGTTATCTAACAAAGGGAGGAGGAGGTAGTAGGTTTTGGTTTTAGTTTGGTTTGGTTTTTTGTGTTTGTTTGTTTTAAGAGTCTCACATGTAGTCCAGGCTGGCCTGGAGCTCGTGGTCCTCCTTCCTCAGTTTCCCCAATGCTGGAATTATAAGTGTATACTAGAAGGGCAACTTTGAAGCTGAGGCTCTGGGGCTCTGGGGAGAAAGAGCTGATGCCATGGCCCTCCAGAACCCCTCCATACCTGCAGCACTGGCTGGCCCAGCTTTCTACCCTGAACGCCAATACAGCAGCAAGGGGCATGCATGGTGGTACAAGGGGAGCCTTTACCTTAGCCAAAATGAAACCACCTCAGCCAGAAGATTGTGGGGCATGCCTTTAATCCCAGCACTTGGGAGGCAGAGACAGGTGAATCTCCTAGTTTGAGGCCAGCTTTGGTCTGCAGAGTTCCAGGACAGCCAGAGCAACACAAAGAAACCCTGTCTTGGAAAACAAACAAACAAAAAACCCAAAGGCCACCACCACCACCAACAAAAATCCCCTCAGGGTCAGACTTAATATCTTTGAAATCTGTGGGCTGGAAGAAATCCCAAAAGAGAGAGTTTCTTGGATGTGTAAAAATCCTACTGTGTCTGAAGGATCAGGGGTCCTGCATGGGCAGAGGGGCATAACGCTGTGTGAACCCTGAGGCCCTATGTTATCTATGTGAGTGGCAGAACCTGCCTCCCACTCTGAGCCTGAGCCACTGGCTGCACCTTCAGCAGCTCCACCTCCACGTAGTCCCGGACAAGGTCTGGGTGCAGGCGGCGTTCTCGGCACTGTAGGTTGTCAGTAGCAATGGAGAAGGGCACGGAGGTGGCGTCCAAGGCGCGCTGTAGCCGCAGCTTCTGGGCTATCATCAGGTCGGTCTCAGAAGATAGCTCATCTATCTCTCGCTGCAGCTCTGACTTCCAGCAGTGCATGTCCTCCAGGCGCTCTCCCACCTTTCGTGTGGAGTCAAGCTGCGTGCGCTGCGCCAGTGCCCCAGTCTCGGCTGCCAGCTGCCCGCTCTCATGCCGCTGCCGCTCAGAGTAGTCCCGGTCTGCGAAGGCCTGGTGGTAGCGGGCGTAACAGTTCTGAAACCACTCGTCCATCAGGTATTTGGCTGTCCGGAAGCCAGCGGTGGCCAGACCCGAGGACGTGTAGGCACCAGTATTGCAAGCCACATCATATTCTTTGCGCGGCAGCTCACAGACATCTATTGACTGCGGGGCCGGCTCCTTGGTAAGGAGCACTTCGGTTTGTGCCATGGTGCCCACTGCCTGGCTGAGCAGGAAGGGAGTCGGAATGAAGAGAGGGTCACTGGGCAATTGTCCAAGCACGATCAGTGAGCAGTACTGGTCACTTTGTCCCAAGCAAGATTCCTGGTTGCCTAAGGTACATTGTATACACCAACTGCCTCCTGTTGCTGAGCAACAGGGTCGCTCAAGGGAGAGGGATAGAACTGCCCTCTTAAAGGGCCAAGCAGTGACTGGGAAGATAGCTTAAATGGATAAAAGTGTTTGCCTTACAAGAACCTGAGTTTCATTCCCAGAACACACATGGGGAGGGGGGAATGGGTGTGAGGGCACACACTTGCAATCCTTGCATTGGGAAGGCAGAAACAGTTAATCTGTGGAGTTCATAGGCCAACCAGCCCAACTGATTGGCCAGGCATAGTGTCAAATACTTCTGATCTCAGCCTTGAGTGGACAGAGACAAGTGGAGCTCTCTGATTTCAAGGATAACCTGGTCTACATAGTGAGTTCCAGCCTGGTCTGGGCTATATAGTGGGACCCCCATTTCAAACAAAACCCCCAACAACAACAAAAACAGATAAAGTCCCAAGATGGATGTTGCTTGAGAAATGTCCCCTAAGGTTTCCTCTGGCCACCACACGCACACAAATACACACACACACACACACACACACACACACACACACACACGAGGCCAGGCAATCCCCAACTCTCAGCTCTTCACCACACTGTGGCCCAAGCCTCAGAGGCTTAGGACTCATTCACTAGAGAACCCTTGGACCCCAAGGCTGGGGTGGCGAAAGGTCCTGAAGTCCCTGACACCCTGTCCTCCTCCCTGGCTCCTCCGCTCTTTTCCTAAGATTTTCCTCAGTGGTCTGGTCCTGAACTTTGGTTTGCTCTGCTGGACAAGATGGAGGAGGTTCTGTCTACTTAAAGACCCTTCTGGGGTGAATAAGCTGAGCTGCAGGAGGTGGATGGCCGTGGAACATGAGCAGATTCCAAGTGCCTCTCCTCCTCAACACTACCAACATACCCTAAGCCACCCCATGATCCCACAACTTGGCCCCATTGTGCATGTGGTCTGAACCCCTCATGCAGGCCCAGAGGACCAAGCATCCACCTACCTCAGCCTCTAGGACTCACTTTGGGAGCTGAACCCATGAGAGTATCCACAGGGACCCTGACCCCATCTGCTCCTAGGGCCACTGTGTAAGGGCCAGGCCCTCTTCTTCCTCGTGTAACCTACAGCTGGACTTAGACCCAGAGCCTCCTGGGGATTAGGGCCAGTGTTCTGAAGGGGTTCACCCACTGGATGTATCTGGAGTCAAATGTCCTGATTTGCTCAAAAAAGAGGAGACACGTTGTGTCTGGGTAGTCGTTCCCAGGACGTTAGTTGGACAGGAAACCCTGCCATCCAACCTGGGCATAAGAAACCCTGGTCTAAGTCCATAGCCAATGTGACCAACAGAGGGCGACATTGACTGCAGAGTATGCCAACCACCTATTTCCTGACTGTTCTGGTCCGAGCGGCTTACCTACCTCCCCTCCCACCTGGTCTTCCCTAGAGGCTCCCCACATTTCTGAAGAAAATCCACACCCTTAGCCAGCATGGGATCTACAGCCACAGCCCCTCAGCCTCTCCCCTCACCATTGTCCATCCCATTTCTGGCTTCAAGAACCTCAGGCTCTCTCTGCTTGGCACACAAGCTTGGTGTCACCCCCACACTTCTGCCCAGGTTGTACATTCCTGGCACCTTCCCTGGTGCTGACCCCCTAGCAGTTATCCCCTCACTCCATGCTGGCCTGTCAATCTGACAGTGGACCCTGGCATTTCCACCAGTAAATGCTTTACACACGTGTGTTTTGTGGGCAGATGCCTTGAGAATTCATAACCAGACCAAGCAAGAGTTGCCTTTGTTTCTCAAGAGCTGGAGGCCAAGAGCCTTTGGGGCCAGTGTGGACTTCCCTCTATCTCTTCTGCACCTAAGTTTCCTCATATGGTAGTGGGGGCAGAGCCACCCAGAGCACAACCACGGTTTCTCCTTAGATTCATCCCTGACATGTGGACCCAGGGACTGCAAAGAAAGAAACCTAGCTTGGGCTCAGTGACTCTACTTGATCGTCACCTGCAGTGTTCAAGTACTGAGCATGGCAGGTAGGTGATGCTCTCATGGACCCCCAGGCTAATGAGGAAGGCCGGGTCTCAATGTAGGTTCCCCTGAGTCAGGATAGACTCCAAGGTAGAGCTTCAACCTTAATCCTCAGCTTGAGGGGGTCAAGACTCGACAGACACCTTCAGGGAGGGGTTGAGTCTTTGTCCCCATCAGCCACAGCCTCTAGTCTAACTGTTAGTCAGAGAAAGAGGCATTTGTGCTCTGAAGGTGCCAGTGTGTAGCCCCTCCCAACTTATCCCCTCCCCCACCCTTGGGGGGGAACACCAGTCATTGCACAAGATTTCCATGGGGCTGATGTGGCCATCACAACTATATTCAAAGCTAAGGCTAAGTGGGGAACAAAGGCAAAGCCAGAGTGAGCACAGACAGACTGAATGGGACATGCGGACACAATGGTGATGCACTACAGGACTGTATGGAGTGGGGTGGGGGTCCTCTCTTATGTTGCTCTTCTTCCCATGTTGCAGTTACAGTGGGAAAACTGAGTCTGGGGCATGTGAAAGTTCCCACAGCATAGCTGCAGCATGATGGAGCTAGGAGTGCCAGCTCCATGGACACTGCCTGTGTCCCCAAGAACCAGACCCCTCCACACCAGACAACCCTGCAGGATGCCTAGGAAACAGAGGGGCAGCAGGACTGACCAAGAGTGCAGCTGTCCCCCGCACAGATTTCCTTACAAACTCTAGACATCATAAGTGGTATAGACCTGGGCAAAGGGGTCCTTTTCTTTTGAGTCTAGCCAGCAGCTCCCCAAGGCCAGAGGACATTCCCTACCGCTATCCTCAACATGCAAGGTTCTAAATAGAAAGGGAGCCATACAGCCTCATAGACTCTTCCCACGACAGACACAGCCTGCAGTACCCAAGCTGAGATGGACCCAAGGTCATGCTGACAGGATAGGACCAACAAAGGAGAGACTGCCATCTGGCCACCTCCTTACCCTAGCCAGAATCCCTACTTGTTACTGAGTGAAATGACAAGCCAAGGAGCCATCCTGGCTGGAACAGACCCAGCGGCAGGAGCAGTGGGAGGCATGGCCTCATCTTTCCCCAGGCCAATGGGACATTTTAATTACAGAAGGATCCAAAGCTCTTTGGCACCCCTGAACCAGTGCTGCAGTGGGCATCAAGCAGGAAGGAGGAGCCAGCCAAGGACTTCCGGGAAGAAGAATCCTGGAGCAGGTTGTACAAAGGTAGGAAAGAGCTGTGCAGAATAGTGGGGGTGTACCCCTCTTCTGATGATTCCCAGGGCCATTGTGAAAGCCCTGCTTCACATCAGTCATCAGGCCCTAGAGAATAAGACAAAACAAGAAGATGTGATGTGGACACATGCTAGCAGAGGGATGAGTCCAGTGGTCTGGCCATCAATTGGGGTAGGCACTGGGCATGAGTCTGTCCACTTGGCAAGGCAGGACTAGGAGGCTGATGGACCAATGACTCACTCCCACTTGGCTCTCATCTTTCCCCAAGTAGTGAACAGAAGGGACTGTACCTCCCTGGGCAACAGGGAGGTAAGACTCAGACAGGGAACTCTGAGACGAAGCATGTGTGGCTCAGGCTACCTGCCTGAAGGTGGTTAGCTGTGTCCACCTCAAGGACCCAGAGCTACTCAGCCTGGCACTCACAATGAATGCCCCTGAGATTGGCTCAGCCAGTCAAACGATTGCCACACAAACACAAGGACCCTGAGTGTGGGTTTTCAGCACCTTTGTAAAGAGCTAGGTGTGGCTCCACATACCTCTTATCTCAGAGCTGGGAAGATGGATTCAGGAAGACTTGTGGGGCTTGCTGGACAGCTAGCTTAGCCAATCATCGAGCTCCAGGTTCAGTTAGAGGCTCTCTCAGAAAACAAAGTGGAAAAGTGGTTGAGGTATCAAGAGGCCAATCACTGTCCTCCACACACGTGTGCATACACACCCAAGCGTGCAAACTCACATGCATACACCTTATGTACACACATCTCCAAGACCATGCATGGCTTTGAAAATATAGAAAAGAAACTCTTGCCAGGTCTGATGGTACTTGCCTAGAATCCCACCTACTGGAGAGGATAGAGCAGGAAGATCACAAGTTCAAGTCCAGCCTGGGCAACTGCGTAGAAGATTGTCTCAATACGAAAAGCAAAAGAGGTCTGGAATGTAGTCAGCAGAGCATTGTCCAGCAAGGACCAGTGCTGAGTTCTGACCCTAGTACTACCAAAACAAAACAAACCCCTAATAAACAGAAATAAAGAAATGAAGCAGCACTTCAGTGAGGGGCTTTGAGTTATACTTTTCCACACCTTAAAAATATTAACTACCTCCACACTTGCCAAATAGAAGGAAACATCAAAACGCAAAAACCCAGTATGGACACGCTGCCTTTCACGAGCATCTCAGCAGGCCAGCCAGCTCTTTAGGCAGGATACACAGGGACCGCCCAGCCACTGAGCGATGCTGGGCTTTGAAATACAGCCACAGGAATGACTCCAAATCGAGGAAGGAGATTCAAAAAAGACAGGGAACAACCATTTTCAGCAAGCTTTGTCCTAGCAATACCATCACCAGAAAAATAGCAGGGTCTTGCTCCTAACTGGAAGGCAAACAGCACCACAGTGGGGCTCCTCTTCAAGAACATAGTGTACCTGGGATCAGAGATGCACATTCGAAACACACAGAGGCACATATACAGGGAGAGGTGGACAGGGAGCTGAGGTCCCTGCTGAGCTTCCTGTGGAGAGTGAGCCTGTCATTACTGCAGGGACACAGGCAGCTACTTATCAAAATGTCATAGAGAAACCAGCCAGGAATAGGAGAGACACAAAGTTGACACCCAGGAGAACTTGAGGTTTCAAATACCAAGCAAACAGGAGGCCTTGCTTGGCATCAGCCATGGGAGCTGGCAGAGGCTGGCCAGCCAGGAAATATACTGCCATCCTGAAGAGGAAGAGGTGATTCCAGAGAGGACTTGCCCTGATTTTCCTCAGAAATGGGCCTTTGGGTTCCCTATAGGACAGTAAGGACTCCTAGAGACGAGCATCACCCTGGCTGGTCCCAACAGCCCATTCAACCAGGAGAAGCCTATGAAATGTACAGAAGTCTAGACCTAATGACAGGGCTGGGGAACTGGGGTTTGACCTTCATGCACCCTCACCAGGGGCTTCCTGTGCTGGGGAGCCAAGGGGAACACAGCCCTGTGGTGTAGCTGCCTCATACCCGACAGGCCTGTGAGACAGTGCCCAGGGCCTACTGCCTTTGAGAACAGCCAAATCCCCACTTTATCAGCTCAGATTTATCTGAAAAACCTCCTACAATTCCCTGAGAAGAAAATTAAATAGAGGATTTAGCAGAGATTCTGAGTCCGCCTGGGCAGGGCTGGGACAGGCTAGCTCAATGGAGGCTGCTGAGCTGAGTCCTTTCGGGTGGGAAGTACCCGACCTGATTCTGCCTGGCCCTGCAGGTTCAAAGGCAAAGGGAAAGGACAACTTCAGCCATTACTATACAGAGGCCACCAGGATTTCCACTTCCCTTCCCTTCCGCACCCCAAATGCCTAGATGCAGAAGCAGAAGCTCCAAGAGGTAGTGCCATTAGTTTGCATAGGACCTGTGTGGTCACTCTCTCAGGCACTCCTAAGTGTGATTACAGTGCTTGCCCTAGGAACAAAGTGTGAGCCTCCCAGGCAGATGGGTATCATAGTCTCCCCCAAAATGCTCAGTCAGAGGCTAGAGGGTGTTCTACAAGTCCCACAGAGGTCTCGGCTTTATCATGGAGTAGAAGACTAAAGTAGATAGCAACTGGTATCCAGCAAGGGTAGACTCATGACATGGGCCTTGGAACTTTGGCATCCTGAGTGACAGTGAACTCTGACTCGCTTTGTTATGTTCTTCCTGCCGTGTCCCCCAACCTCAGGCTCTGAGACCTACTGAAACTGTATTCCCCGGCTGTGCAACAGATGAGGAGGGAACTGTACCCAAAGGTCAGCCCAGAATCAGGCCTCACCACCCCTCACCCAGGGCTGTAAATCAGAGGCCCATCTCACATCTCTGAGTCTCAGAATAGGAACTCTGACCACTTGGTCATTCCTGCTGGAGGGGCTACAGGTAGGCAGGGACCAAGGGGACTGCTGGCTTCTGCCCCTCCATGGCTCCCAAAGAAAATCCCCATGCAAAGCAGGGAAGGCAGGCTGGTATGCTGTGGATTCTCTTCAGGGCTTCAGTTTCCTCTTAAGGTAAGATTCCAGATCTCTGTGGGTGAGGGGGGCTGGATACCCTTGCAGCACCTCAGATACAGGCCCTAGGCCACATCTGTGGAACTGGGTATTGGGGGGGGGGTATTTTTTATAGATAGATGTTAAAAAAAAAGTCTCAATGGGCACCAGCTCAGGATCTGAGTCTCGTCAGAAGAATGGACCCATGTGGGCTTAGGGGACTGGGTTGACCAGGGAAGATATATTGCCTTCAGCAGCTGGGTGAACTATTTGCTCCAAGGACCATCTTACCCATGAACTGATCCGAGGCTAGCCTCCCTTGAATGCTCATGTGTACACATGTGCGCGGGCGCGGGTGCGCGCGCGCACACACACACACACACACACACAAATGTATGAGCACACACTAACACACAGTGGCTCTGGTCCAGAAGGAGCTGGCAGAGTCTGTGAAAACCTCCCAGAAGACCTATCAACCATGAAGGTCCAGCAGCATACAAAGTAAAGGATCTCTCCATTGACCAGGAGAACAGAGTAGTTCCATTCCTGCCTATCATACAGAATCAGCTCGGCCTTGGTTCATGGGTCCTTAGGAACCTGGCTCATCCCAGGGATTGGAGACACAGGACTTGTCAGCACAGCCAGCCAAGGTTGCCAAGTGCTTAGGGGCTGACCCAGCCTGGAAGGCTTTGGAGGCTCATGGCACCTTCCCAGGACAGATACTATCATTGGAGTTGTGAACATTGAAGTGAAAATAGCCCAAGGCCAATACTTGGTGGTTAGTCCAGCCACACGATCCTCCAAAACCCCTATCTGCAAGGGCTCAGGGGGTATTGGATCAACAACCCACACTTCTCTGCTGCTTCTCCACCAGCCGTCCCTAGGGGCTTGTCAGATCCTATGATCTCCCACTGTGCCCTGCCTAGAGAGCAAGAAAACATAGTGACTGGGGTCTCTGGAGAACAGAGGGAAAGTGGGGCACACTTCTGTCCTTGAGCCTAGTAGGGATAAGAGTGGAACCCATCAACAGAGGCAATGAACTCAAAGCCTCTGGTCCCCTCCATTGTCATGGTATTAGTTGTTAGGGACACCCTGATCCAGGCCTCTGGTCAGCCAGCCTGATGTTTCTTCCTAGCAGGCTTCTGCAGCCACCACACTGGCTAGGCATGCCTTTGGTTTCGGCAGGGACAGCAGCTTTGTGACCTTGACAATCTTAGCTGAGGGGGATGGGGAAGCACTGGGAGCTCTCAGCCCCAGTGATGTTAAGAGGCCCCACATCTTCCAAAAGATGCTGTGGCAGCAGCAGAGCAGATTAGAGCTGTGCTGGTGAGAGATAAGAGGTTGAGGGTCGTTTGGAGGGCAGGCGCTGAGAACAGGCTGGGATGGCAGGGTTTCCCCTACCGTCCTGGCTTCTCCCGTTGCCCTGGCTCTCCTTTTCCCTACCCTCTGGTTCTGCCCTATGAGGAGATGGCAGATAAAGGGGACAGCACTACCTGAAGTCAGGACACCCAGGGATCCCTGCCAAGTGTATCTGGGAGTGGTCAGGCCCATGAATGATAGTCTAGGAGTCTAGCCCAGCTCTTTTCTGCCCACCACCCAGGGACAGAAATAGACAAGAGGGTCTGGGCTCCACCCATCACTTAGTCCAAAGAGCCCCTGAAAATAGACACGAAGAAAGTCAACTAGACTCACATGATGTGACCCCAGAGGTCCTCTTGGGAGCCATGACTTCGGCCTAGAGCCACTTAGCAGATGGAACCAGAAGCACTCAAAGTTCAAGCCTCCACCAGGAGGGAGCAAACCACCCATTAAGTGCAGGAGGAAACAGCAAGCCACTGGACCAATCTCTGCCCTCCTGGCCAGTCGATCCACATCACCCAGTCCCCATTCACATCCTCATTGCCCGGTTCTATTCCGGCCTCCCCTCTGGACATCTGGCCTTGACTTCCACACAAGAGCCTCTTCCCTGCACTCCTTCCTTCCCACAGAGCCAGCCTGAGCCCCACATGGACTAGATGCTTACTGGGCATCTTGGACTCCACATGTACTAGATGCTTACTGGGCATCAAAATTAAAAGCAGCAGTGGACTGCCCTAACCCCCAGATCCACACAGGACCTCACTTTCTACTTGACATGTCCTCAAGCCATGGACTAGGCTATCATCTACCCTCACAAGGGCAGGGAGGCCCCTGCACACAGGTTAAGTGCAGATATGGCCTCATAAACAGCAAGTCAGGATGGGGAGGGCCTCTCAGCACCAGAGCAGAGCTAGGGTGAAGGGTGGAGCTACCACAGAGGCATGGGGCCTCGGCTGCTCCCCATTAACAAGGCCTCCCCCTAGAGGCCCCTGATTAGGCTTGAAATAGCCCAGCAGCAGCCAACACAAAGGGCCTGTAAAGACGCCAGGGCGGGCTGGCAGCAGACCCCTCCCTGGCGCTAATGCACTATGCATTATTGTAAGTGGGGTTTTTCTGAACAACAGCAAGGGTGCTCAGGGAGCCAGCCTTGATCGGGAATAGACTCTGTGTCCTGGCTCCAGATGCACAGGGCCTGCTGTGCTGAGGGCACTACCAGCCTCAAGGTCACCTCATATCTGCTCTTCCCCAGTCTTCCCTGTTCCAGTCTACACCATGTTCCTACTGGTCCCTTCCTTGATCATTCTGACCCCATGGCTACACTGGGTCCTACATACCCGTCCACCTCCAGCCCTCCCATGTCATTCTGCCCGTCCCTGGGGGTCCCCTCACTTTCATCTCCCACCCTATACTCTGGGTTTTAAAGATCAGGGTGTAATCATTAAGCTCTTACACCTGTTCCTAGAGACACTCTAGGCCAGCCCCACAGATTTGGTGGCTTAAAACAACAGTTGATTCTCTGTGGTTCTGAAAACTCAAGTGTGACCCTGGGGTGTGGCAGGGCCCCCTACAGGGTGCACACCCCCCCATGGTAACCAGGAACAATCTTCTCTGCCCCTGTGGTCCCTGGGGGCTCCCTGCTGGCTCAGAGCTGACATATGTCTTGCCTGGGATAGGATGGGGCTTAGCAAATCCATCGGCCAGTTGGTGGCATGGAAAGGGATGTGTGGGCTGGAATCAGGAGGCCTTGGTGCTTGAGTAGTGAGCTCTGCCTGCTGCACACGTAAGGCAAAGTGCTACCTGGAAATGGCCTTTGATGTTCTTTTAACAAACCAGAAGTGGCTTCCCCTCCCTCAGCCCATGCACTAGCCAGAGTGGAGACACAGAAGGCCATGGTACATTCTGTGAACATGGCCTGGTTCTAAGACAAAAGACTATATACCCTGTATCTCAGTGAGACACTGCTCACCAGGCCTGGAGAATCAAGTTCAATCTGGGTCACCCACCACCAAAAGTTAAAACGTTGCTACTTAGAGTCACCCCTGTCTGCCCAGATTACCCAAGAGCCCCTGTGTTGGGACACCTTCTCATGCAATCCACATCTATCTGTGGGTCTTCCCTACCTGGTGTCCCTCTCCACTAGCCTTGGAGGCCAAAGGCCTGTCAAGGATACCACCACCTTCTCCAACACTAAAATCTGACTGACAGTTACTCACACCTCAGCTTGTTTGGATTTAAATCTTCTCCCCAACTTCCTACACCTTGAGTATAGCAATGAGTTGCCTCACTGAAAAGCTGAGACCCTGTCCACCCACTTTAGAAGTCCTATAGTCCTGAAAAGGGAGCAAGCACATTGACTCAACCAAAGGATGGATGTGAGGGCTGAGAAGATGCTTCCCACACAAACATGAGGTTTGAGATGGATCATAAATATAAACCTGGGCAGGCATCTCTGCAACCACAGGCCAAGCTCCAGACCCATGGGTTGGGAGTCAGTTTTGCTTGGTCCAATTAAACTGCTCATCTACCAGCTTAGCCTGGCCCAGCTCCAGTCATGCAGCTTCTGTACTGACCCAATCTAAGGCAGGACAGATTCCTTACAACAGAAACAACCCAAAATGAAGAAGGAGGAGAGGAGGAGGAGGAAGAGGAGGAGAAGAAAAAGAAGCAGTAGTCAGTACCCAGGTGAGATCATAAAAACAAAATTAGCTTGAATGGTCAAGACAGCATGTCTCCCATCACCCCTACTAGTCCTATAGAAGCAATTAGGATAAGAGCTACCTAAAGGAACCCTGGACAGAGAATTTAAAAGAACAATCATAAACTTTACCAAAATTCAAAGAATTTAAAGATGACACAAACACTTCATTGAACATTGAGGATAATAAAAACATCTCAGCAATCTTCAAGTAGATGCAAACATGCAGCTGAATGACATGACAGAGATAAGTCAGGACATAAAAACTAAACTCAATAAAGAAAGGAAGGGAGCATAAGAGAAAAGAAGATGGAAATGAAAACCTCAATGTCCCAGTTAGAAAGCTCGAAAGCCTGACAGGTATGGTGAACCAAACAAGATAGAAGCAAAAAGAAAAGAAAAGAAAAGAAAAGAAAAGAAAAGAAAAGAAAAGAAAAGAAAAAGAAAAAGAAAAGACAAAGAAAAGAAAAGAAAAAGAAAAGACAAAGAAAAAGGGGAGAGCAGAAGAAAGGAACACCTTTCAAATCAAATCTTCTAATCATAGGCACGAATAAGGAAGAAGAACCTCAGGATGATGATACAGCCCATATCTTTAGGAATATAAGAGAAGAAAACATCTCCAAACTAGGAAAGACACAGCCACACAGATACAAGAAATACACAGAACCCCAACTTAGACAAGACCAAAAAAGAAACTTCCCTGAGGTTATCATAGCTAAAACACTAAATATACAGAACAAAGAAAAAACATTGAAGTCTACAAGATAAAAAACATAAGTCACATACAAAGGAAAACCCATCAGTGGAAATTCTGGAAGCCAGATCAATTCATTCCCAGTTCTAAAAGACCGTGAGTGCCAGCTTAGACTGCTATACCCAGCAAAACTGTCTGCCATAGTTGAAGGATTAAAAAAAAACTTCCACGATCCAAACATCCTTTAAAAAAAAAATCACATTCAACAACAGGAAAACGCTAAGCAGAATGCTTAAACTAATCAATACTTCAAACCAAAGAGAGGAATAAGCACATCCAGAAGACTTTAGAAAGAAAACAAATGAACCTGTAATTAATGAAATACAAAACACAAGAACACAAACAGCAAAATCAAAACAAACAACAAAATGACTGCAAGTCAACATACACCTTTCAATTAAATCTTTAAATATTAATGGTCTCAACTTTCCAACCAAAAGACACAGGCTAGCTGAATGGATTAAGGTACAAAATCCAGGGCTGGAGAGATGGCTTAGTGGTTAAGAGCACTGACTGCTCTTCCAGAGGTCCTGAGTTCAATTCCCAGCAACCACATGGTGGCTCACAACCATCTGTAATGAGATCTGATCTAGTGTGTCTGAAGACAGCTACAGTGTACTCCTATACATAAAATAAATAAATAATTCTTAAAAGAAAAATAGAAAGAAAAAAAGAGAAAATCCATATTTTTGGAATGCTGTCATAGATTTAAAGACAGCCACCACCTTAAAGGGAAAGGTGATTCAAACTAATGTGATTCAGAAACAATCAGAAGTTTCTATCCTAATACCTGACAAAACAGACTTCAAACTAAAAACCTGGGTACCTATAATCCCAGTTCTGGGGAGACAGAGACAGGAGAATCACTGGAACTTGCTGGCTAACTGATTCATCTGAATTGATGAGTCTTGTGTCCAATAAGAAGCTCTGTCACAAAATAAGATAGAGAATGACCAAGGAAGATACCAGACATTGATTCTGGCCTCCACATGTGTATATATTTGCCCATATAACTGCACACACAAACACATAAACTCACATATACATCCGCAAAAAGGATGGATGTGAAGAATTATGAGAGATGATATCCTTCCACATGTCTGGAGCATACAAGGGGCTCTTCCTACAGTCTCCCGGGCCCTAGAATGCCCAGGGGGTTCCCAAGGGACCCAGAAAGGAAATAATCTGCCTCCCACTCTCTTGGGAAGGAGAGTGTCCCTACCTTGGACAACTCCCCAGCCTTCCCTAAAGGTGAACCTTTCATATGACAGAAGGCTGGTTCTCAATTGAGTACATAGCACCTGTCTTGAACTCCAGCCAACAGGATCTGTGATGAATTGTTATTTTTAAACTCTTCAATGGTGTGTGAGCGATCTAGTGGGGTTTGTGATAGGAAAATTGTCATAGGGAAAGCCGAGGTTCAGTGAGGCAGCTGCCAGGCCAGGCCCCCTCCTCAGTCACCACTGTCTGAAGTCACAGCCAGGCACAGGTGGCTCGGTGGCCAAAGTGGTTCTGAAAGGTCAAAGTTGTTGGATTGGGAACACACAGCCCTGGGAGGGTCTCCATGATGGTTGAAGCTGTAGGATGCCAGAAGAGAAGCAGGATATGTGACTAACAACAGTCATCACAGGAAGGGAGATGCTCAGGGAGAGTAGGTGCTTCTGCTAACTCAGGGCTTGAGGGGATGGCTGAAGAGCTCCAGGGAGGCATTCACTCTGTCTGCAAAATGAATAGAGGGATAGAGTTCTGAACACAGGCCCCAGATTTAGGGGCTAGCTGGGGCCACCACCCTATGGATAGACATCATGACCCAGTTTTGGAGTTCTGAAAGATCACAGGACAGGTCTGCACAGACATGATACCCCAGAATCTTACCCATACTGTATATAAAGGAGACACCCCTAGTTCCCTGGGGCGTGTGGATCTGTGCACCCAAACCTCTGTCTCCTAGTAGCTATTGAAAGCATGTGTGTCAGGGCTGTTCTTGAGATCCAGTTCTCATCCTCGGAATCCTAAGGAGGCCTTGGCTGCTGGTTCTGGGGTTCTCAGCCACCCTGAACCACCAGGAGAAGAACTGTGACACTAAGACCTTTGGCAGAAGAGAAATGATATCAATCCTCACTAAGGATACATCATCAACTGTAGACATGAAACCTTCCAGCAGAAGGGGTAGCTAATAAAATGTCACATTCCCCCCCCCCAAAGTGACCCTGATCCCTAGACTTAGTGATGACAAACCTCCTCCCCTAAAACAGGTCATGGCTTAAACTACAACAAAATAGTGACTTCCTCCAGGACATCCAAGACATTTGGCCCTTCTGAGACCCCTCCTTGCGGTGGGCTGTTTCTCCAGGATGATCCTGCCCTGCCAGAATCCTGGTGTCTCAGCAGAGCCCAGTCTGTATCTAGACAGAGCTGCTGGTGGTTCTGCATCTCCTCCTAGGCAGGCATCATTCTGGGACAGGGGCTGTAGGGATGGGGTTGGGGTTTGCCCTGAGATAGACTGGGTCCTGGACACACAAGATTTAAATGTCACAGTTGGAGATGAGAAGGAAGGAGCTTTGACAATCAAGTGGAAAGAGAAGTGACTGCAGGCCATGGAAAATTGCTGGTTACGGATACTCACTTCTAATGGCAAGCAGTGCTTGTGGACCAGACCCAGTCCCAGAGGCCTAGAGGTACCCTGCCCAATATAGCTTAGATGTAGGAATCAGGGGCAGCCAGGGGTTCTGGTGCACTGACCTCCTTTGATGCCAGCTCCATCAGAAAGCTCCTCCTACTCACAGTGTATCCCTACCCACAGTCTAGCCTCACCATCTCCCTCTGCTTGTCTCTGCAAAATGCCAAGTCTGGAGCTGGCAGAGCTGGGACACAGCCCTTGCTGAGCAGAGAGGCCAAAACTGTGATTAGCTCTGCTCGATTGCATAATGGTAGCCACAGCTGGGGGCTGAGCAGCCTGCTGGACAGGAGGGTATGGTAGTGGACTGAATCACAATGGTGTAAGAAATGCCTCCACTGCTATGTAGAGGGCAATAGGCTCCCAAATGGATGGTGGGAAAAGCATTGCCTGTAGGGTGTGAGGTCTGGGGCAGGTCATGCCAGTGAAAGTATAGCCACAGCCCCAAGCTCCACCCACACAAAGGGTCCAGTGTCCCGTTCTGAACTCATTTCAGGGGATCAACAAGACTGGAAGTGTGGAGAATACTGGCCACTGTCTTGGGTTGAGAGTGGACGGATCACTCTCGGCTGGACAGACAGACTGCCAGCCCAGTCCTCAGTGCTCCCTGTTGAGCAGTTTAGCTCACAGTGGCTGCAAATTTGCTCTATGAGTTCAGTGTGCAATATCCACAAGTCTTGACGTCTACACCAGCCAGCTGGACTCCCAACTGCCTTCCCCTAGAAGACTTCAGGCAATGCTCAGGTCACTTTCTACCCCATATTTCTCTTGTAGCCCAGGGGTCCCAAGTCTGACTGCCTGTGAGGTCTGTGGGCTTTAGGTTATGTAAAATAGTTGCAGATCCACCAGGCAACCCTAGATGCCCTGTATGCCTTGAGGAGACTGAAGCCTACAGAGATTAGGGCCTGTAAACCTCCACTCTAGTTTCTTCATGGCAGAGTTCAGCTCAAACAAAGCATGTTCCAGGGAGGTTGCCTGCTGAGGCCTGATCCAGGTAACCCAGGATAAGTTGGACCCCATCTGGGTTTCTCTTCACTTTGGGCCAGACAGGGAGATATCAGCATCTGATGACATTCTGGCTCCAACAGAAGCCTCTGTGCCCCACCAAGGTTGGCGGTGGGAGACATGGAGTCAGGTCATCCTGTCATTGCTCCCAACTCTGAGCCACAACATCTTCTCAGGGAATGTGGTCCCCTCTGCTGAGAACTAAGCTCAAGAGGAGCAGTGGGTATATCAGGACCCAGACTATAGTCACTGCCCTTCAAGGTGGTCTCCCTGAGCACCAAAGAGCTGTCATGATCCCTCCTGCTCCCCAGCTGCCCCAAGCCAAAGCAAGGCTCAGCCAGCAGCAAAGCCTCTACATTTGGTTGGAACCTGTGCTCATCCAGCCCCTCGATACAGGAGATGGGCCGGATGCGCGTGGCTGTTGCCTGGCAACCCCCTGCCTGTGCGCCTGAGCCCCTGCGCCCACGCAGCCGTCTCTGTCTCTGCTCAGCACTCCTGCCCGTGGGCTCAGATGGCCAGGCCAGGAGGGGACAGAGGAGGGAAATGGCCCCCTGATCAGCCCCATGTCTCTGTCCCTCAAAGTGGATTCTGGGCTGCAGGTCTCAGGGGAAGAGGAGCAGGGGATTCAGCTATGTCTACCTGGGTGCAAGGAGCATCTATGGTTCCAGCCTCCTATATGCAGCATCCAGTTCTCCCCAATTTTTGTACTGCCCCACCCAGAGCTCCTTGGTCTCACTTAAGCCTCCAAAGGAGCCCTGGGGGGATGGACAGTCCTTGCTGTTCTAGGTGAGGAAACTGATGCCCAGAGCTTGTGCTAGCCTAATCTGCAGCTATTGGCCCCAATCAGAGATTGCACAACTCAGAGCAGTGAAACCCAATTTTAGACCAGGGGTGGCATGCCCTCCACCCGTGTGACAATCTGAGGATCACTGAACGGGTGTGAGGCTCCAATTAAAGGTATCATGACATCAACCAGTGGGGGTTGAAAATGCAATTTCCTACACCCCAGGAAGTGACCCCATTGCCACTTGAGGTTACACTACTGGGCACAAGCCAGGACTAGAATCTAGTGTGACATATCTAAACCATTGTGAAGAGCTCTGGGCACAGAGGTGTTCCTCTCCCGATAGGACTCACCAGCTGAGACTCCCTCTGCCAGTCTTCAGCTCTATAGCACTTGATGACCTGTGAACTCTACTTTCCCAGCCACCTGGGCTAGAACAGCTCCACCTGCTTCCTGACCATTTGACCCCAGAAATGTCACTAGAGCAGCAAGAATTCCTCAGGTGAGAGCACATCAATGATAAGGATCCTGGCCCTGATCTTAAGGAACCAGTGGATCCCTGAGGGTAGTGACAGAAAAGATCACAGGTGAGAGGAGGAGGTAGGGGCTGCACTGTGGGAAAAGGCAGCAGATACAAAGGTCCTGAGGCAGTCTGCACTACCTATGTGGGTGCATCTGAGGGCTCGCCATCAGGCAGAGGGGCCTGGCCCAACCTCTTGAATATCTCTGAGTCACAAAGGGCATGGGAAACACAGTGAGGGTCTTTTTGTGGCCAAGGGCCTCAGCAAACTCAGGCTGGCCCCAGGAAAAGATGCTTAGCCATGCTGTGGACTGATAAAGCTGATAAGGGCAGGAGACCCCCCCCCCCAATGTAGTGAAGTTGTTTGTTTGGTTTTTAACCTCTGGAATAGCCTCCAAGCACACTCAGCAGCAGACCTGAGCATCCAGGATCAATCCCTACCTTGTGTCCTCCAAACACTTTACCGAGCCTGGTCCAGAACATGATAGCCACAGATCCCAGGAAAGCCACTGTCGGAGGGACTAGCTGGCTGTTAGGGTGGAGAAATGGAGTGTCTCATTACTGGCTGTGCCCACAGACTCAGGGTGCAGGTAGCAATCAGTGAGCACCTACTCTGTAGAGCAAAAATTGCTACTTTTTTCCACTGCTTGTTCCTGTGGGCCAGGGACAGACCACAGTACCCATGAGACAGAGTCAAAGTTAATGGGGTTGGAAACTCTAAGTAGCCTCTGTACCTGAGACCCTGCTCCTGCATCCTGCATCCTGCATCCTGCATCCTGCATCCTGCATCCTGCATCCTGCATCCTCCATCCTGGGTCCCTCCCCCCCCTAGGCTTGGACAGAGAGTAAGATGAGAAAGGGTTCAAGTCCAGCTCAGTTGCATGGACAGAAGTTCTGTGGCCATGTCTACCCCCACAGCCTCTCAAAGTCCTTGCCCCTCTGCCCTGCACCTAGCATCCAGGGAGGCCAGAGCCAAGACTGGGTTGTGCTTTGGTATGTTTGTTCCCTGCCAGGTGACCTGGAGTAAAGAGAGGCCTCAGATTATGGCTTCTGGCCCAAACCTATGAGAGGACGCTGTGACGCCCCATACCCTGTCCTGAGAATTTGAGGCCCCTTGAGTAGAACCTGACCCATCCAGGTCCAGGCCTCACTGTGGTCTCCCAGACCCCTGGTGTGTGCCCAGATTCTCATTTATAAAACCTGCAGTGGGGCCACAGGTGACTCTGGGAATGAAGGGGGTGGGCACCCTGCCCTGCAGCTGACTCATGGGAGGCAGTGGGCATGGCTGTCTCACCAGAGTTTCTGGGCTCCTCTAGGCAGATTGTGGACTGCTGACTATTTGTTGGAAACAGAACCGACATTTGCATTACCAGGCCTGCAGCCCTGGAAACCAAACACTGTGTTCTGAGCTTAGGCTGCACCAGGCCAAGCAACGCCTCTGCCTGTCTAGGGGGGAGCAGGAGACCTTCTGGCATTTACCCCCATCCCTGGCTGAGTTATCTGTAGTTCTCAGGGAACTGCAGTTTAAGGAGACATGATCTCTACTCCAGGGGTGGAGGGACACCTAGGACAAATTGGAACCTTTACCCCATTCCTCTGCCCCAGACATCCTAGGTCCTATGGGGATGAAGACTCAGCCAGTGTACAAAGGATTAAGCTAGTCCTAAGGGCTTGGGAGTTTTGTCTCTGAGGAGCCTCTCAGCCCCTGAGTCCCAGGGGCCCAGATGGAGCCAGTTGGT
Organism: Rhynchomys soricoides; assembly: GCA_019843965.1. Taxonomy (NCBI): domain Eukaryota; kingdom Metazoa; phylum Chordata; class Mammalia; order Rodentia; family Muridae; genus Rhynchomys; species Rhynchomys soricoides. Next base: position 15,405,596 of record JADRCH010000008.1, read on the forward strand.
CCATGTCACCACACCCTAGCAGCCAGCATAGCTCTTGGCACACAGGGATGCAAGTCACATGTTTATGAAATGAATGGAAGGTTCCAGAAGCCCTGCTCCAGGGCACTGCTCTCAGGAGTTTTCTAAGCTGGGATGTCTGAGCAACAGAGCACAGGCTGACACAGGGATACTTGCCTACCTGGCAAGATCCCTGGCCCTGAAGCCAAAAGCTGCATGTGGAGGGAGTTGACTTGATGCCTCTAGCCTCATCGGTTTAGTCTTGTCTAAACCGATGCCTAGCCTCTGGGCAGCAAATCCTGGGTAGCCTTGCTCTAGCCAGCCAACTGCCTCTGGATAGTGTCAGGAGGCCCTCAGCATAGCTGCCCACAAGCTGGTCACCATGGCTGTTTCCGTGGAGACCTTCCCTGCCAAGCCACTCAGGTTCCACATGTCTACAAAGAGCTATGATGGGCCTGTGGGGAACAAGATTGTGATGCAGGCAGGATGCATTCTGGGAGAGAGGCAGATCCACAGCCACCTAGGCAGGGCCTCCCCAGCTCCTTGGACATACTCACAGTCAGGGGGCAGTGGGGTTGGCCATCCTAAGTTCCCACCCAAAGCCCAGCCCAGGACCTCTATGACCAACAGAGGGAACAATGAAGGGGAACCCTGCCTTGGCCTGGTAACTGTAACCACATCAGCAAGTCAAATCAACCCCAGTGATACCTCATGAGTCCCGCCCTGTTAGGCCCACAGTGTCTGCCCCCACTCAGCCTCCACCCAGGGCCAGAGGCTACTTTCTGTCTGATCTATTTTCTAGCGTCTTCAAGAGCCACTATATACAGCAAAAAGTCAGCTTTTAATGGTACAGCCCTCATGGGAGTTTGAAGGTCTAGTAGGAATGCATTTGGTCAGAAAACACCACTAGCAGAGAGGTCATGCTGAGTACAGTTCTCCTATGGTCAACAATCCGTGGCTGGAGAGGAGTCAGTTCTGAAAGCAGGAGCACCCCAAGGGTTAAATGTGAGATTCTTCAGAAATACTCAGTTCGTGCCTGTATGCCTGAATAGAAACTGAAAGACCTCCAGTTTCCCAGAATCTACTTAAATCACTGACCCTGTTCTGCCTTTGCCAGGTAATGGTGGTCGTAGCACTCAGGGCAGACCATACCCAGTCACTGATATAGGTTGAGAACCAGAGGCTACCTCTGGCCCTGCTGGATCTTGCACGCTTACTTCCAATGAGCCTGTGAAATATGCTGGGAGGGCAAGAGGGCAGGATGGTGGGACAGTGGCCTCCAAAAGACATGCATGAGGCTTGACCCCCCCCCCCCCGAGACTGGGGGATGTGATCTTATGGAAAAGGGATCTCAGTAGATGTCATTATGCTTGAAGCTCCTAAGCCAGGATCATCCTGGATCATCGAATGGATTATCTGAGTGGCCCCAAGTCCGGTGACATTGTCCTCCTAAGAGATAGGAGACACAGGGAGGGTGGGGTATGACAACAGAGGAAAAAACAAAGTCTTGTGGCTGCAGGTGAGGTGAGAAGACTTGACTTTAGCATTAATGGAGCTGTGAAGACCTGCCACACCTGGGTGGGACTCTGGGTTCCAGAGCTGGGGCAGAAGGTGTCCGTAGTTTCTGGCCATTTGTCACAGAAGCCTCAGAGGACCTATACATTGGCCTTGGTCTAACCCAGGGACAGAGACACCAGCTGCAGGCCCGGAGATCCAGAATCACACTTCCCTGTCTGCAGACAGGGTCAAGACTTCCCTGGGAAGGTCTAGAGGCTGATGGGGCAAGGTAAAGGAAGGGTCACCACAGCCATCTTATTCCTTGAGCTATTTACGGCCCAACTGCAGCCTCCTACTTAGAGCCACTTGGAAGCCTAGAAAATGTCTACAAATATGTGATGCTCGGGGATTCAAACCCAGCACAGGGTGAACATAGGTGAGGATCCTCCCTCATGGACCTGGCACCCACATCTCTGGCCTTGAAGGAGCCTCATAGCTTTCAGATCACCACCTCTGCACTAATGTGGTCGATTTCAAAGTGAATGCAGCATCCCCTGGGGCAGGGAGAGGCATACACTATCAGAACTCCAGTAGCTTCATCCTATCCTATGATAATGAAAGCCAAGCCCCAGGAGGACCTGGCTTCCCATGGAGAAGAGCCCCTCAGCCATGCCTGGCCCAGCTCATGCCCTTCTACCTCTACCTCTGCCCTGATAGCTGAGACAAGCTAGGTCTTAGCTTGATGCTTCACTCTGAAAGCAGTTTCCGCATTAGATCGAACGCTGTGAGTTAACTCAGTAGGAAGCTGTGGAGGCACCAGCAACAGCAGACCAGCAACAGCAGACAGGCCTTGAAACCGAGCAAAGAAGCAGAGAGAGGCCTTGGTGTGGGGCTGCAATGTGACACATGCACACACATGTAGGCTCACAGCACCCACATGCTCACTGGGCATGGGTCATACCACATAAACACTTCTAAGCACTTTCTAAGGGTTCACCAATGCACACACACTGTGAAGGCCTCATGGTGTCCTCCTTGCCCCTCTAGGGGCAAGTTGAGTACCATAGTCTCTGCTTATCAGCTCTGTGACAAGAGTCTACTCAGAAAAGTCCAGACTGCAGCCCACCTGGCAGGCATCTACCACATCCAAGTGACCCATGATACCCTGTAGTGAAGTGACTCAAAGCAGGCTACTGGCGTCACCTCAGCTAGTCAAGGTCTGCTGCTCAGGGCGGAGCCAGGGCTTGTTATAAGGCTTTAGTGGTCCAGCCAGTGGCTTGGGTAGCTCTTTCAGGTTTATCTCATCTGGCCTTTTATCCCTGCTTTTAAAGCCCAAGAAAGTCTGAACAGGCTCTGTGTGTGTCTGTCTACCTATCAGCCTTCATCCTTTACCAGATGGAATGAGGGAGCATCAGCTTTCAGGACCACACATTCCAGCTCACAAGCTGCCATTTGTCCCCACATTCCCAGCAGACATGCTTGCTGGCTATACTTGGTTCTCTAAATGTAACGGCATCTGGGTATTCGCTGGGCTAGCCTGGAGCTGGGGTGGTAAGGATCTATCCACTGCCTATCCATCATCATCCATTCATCTGCCACCCATTCCTCCCTTCCTCCTGCCCATCCACACACCATAGTTCCATCTCCTTCCCTTAGCTGGTGTCCTATGCCTACTGATCAGGCAAGACAAAGAGTTAAGTACAGCCTAGCCTTGTCCCTAAGCAAGTGGAGGTCAAGTCCCAGGGCACCTACTTGCCATGTGAGTCGCAGCCCCGCCCACCTATCATGTTCTACCCAAAGGACTCCCCTTCAGTCTCCCCACAAACCCCAGCAACTCTCCTATGTGAGCCTCTGCCTCCTGTGGCCTGGGTCTTGCCCCATCATGATTGGTTAAGGCACATTGGGGAGAGAGCCCATTTTCAGACCTGGCTAGATGGCTGCCCAGCACCCAATAGAAAAGAGCAGGGGGGGCCTACAGAGTCACCCTCCTCCTCCTCAGCATCCCTCCCACCTGCCTGTGTGTGTGATTCCAGAGGAGCCCTAGGGCAAGACCTTGGGTCTGGACTTTTGCTCAAAGGTCAGAGCCCAGAATGAGGACAGATATTCCATAAAAGGCACCGACCTCCGAGTGCAAAGGAGCCAGATGCTGAGAGTGAGCTGCTGGGGCCAGCAGCATTGAGGAATGTGGGTCAGGCCCTTCTCCCAGATGCCTGGTGCCTTAAGGGAAACTGGGGGTTAGGGAGGGGGTGGTCACAGAAACCTCCCTCAACTGCCTGGCCTCCCTTCTGCCATCTTTGACTTTGCCTTGTTTTCCTCTGCCTGTCTTTCCCTTAGCAGAAAACCCTATGAAGATGACCAAGACACCATGCATGGAGGCCCCAGCTGAGCACTTGACCAGTGGCCACCCTCTGCACAGGGATGATTATCAGACCCACTTACAGTGGGAGAAAATTGAGGCAGTCACTTGCTGCTCAGGTCACACAGCCAGGAGATCAGCTGACCTGTTACCTAGGTCTGCATCCCAGGGACCGGATATCCACTGGGCTCCCCCAGCTTCTTTCTCCTCTCCCTTGTTCTTCAGCCCCAGTCATGCTCTGGGGTCTAAAGCAGTACCCTCAAGTCCAGGTGGCCAGGACTAGCATACAGGCTTTGTCTTCCCAAGACATCAAAATGGGTATCTACCTGCTCACTCCTTCCTCACAGAGCTGACAGTTCATACGGGTGTGGTGCAGAAGCAGCTGCTGGGATATCTGAACAAACACGATAGGGCTCCATAGTCACAATGCCCAGCTGCTAGGCAAGTAAGGCGAAGTGTCCAGGCACTTCAGGGACCATAGTGGCTTTCTAACTCAAAGGAAGATGACCCAGCAGAAGTGGTGAGGCCCAGAGGAGTCCTGAACACCCGATGGACAGCTTTCTCCAAAGAGCAGAGATAGGATCTTGCAGAGTGGGGACATAAGGCCAGGATAGTGTAGGGTCCAGTCCAGCTATGTAATCTCTTAGGGACACCTTTGGGGTCAGGCTGTCCTTCCAACTCCAGAAGTGAAAGAAAAAGCATTTCTTAGTCTGTAGAAAGAGGTGGGGGAGATAAGAAGGGGGTCTGGTGTTCATCTTTGTCAGAAGAGGGACTCAGAGAACGACTTGGATCATATGGTGAAGGTCTAGACTTCACCCAGAATAACACTCAAACCTCCCAGTGCTCTTGGCTCCAAACTCAGGGTGCTTCCCATTGTATGCCATCTGTCAGCTGTGAATTGAGAACCGGCAGGTGGGGTCATAGGGTGAGTAGAAGACGGGCCTGTTCAGCTGTGCTCAGTCAGGGACACAAATTAAGGCCCAGTGATTACCTGAGTCAGGGCCAAATCATCTCTCAAAGGAATCTTCAAGAGCCTGTTCTTTACATGGAGGCAGGGCCTGAGTATCCTTTCCAGAAGGGGTGCTCCAATCTCAGGACCCGTCCCCTACATCTTCCGGGCTGTCGTACTGGCTGCCAGCTTGCCCTGTTTAAATATTTAATCCAGTTAAATATTAAACCTCTTCCAAGTCCCAATTACAATTGGATCGATTCTCTGTGGCTGTTGGGATCGGGCCGGTGCTCCGCTCCCTTACCCAAGCCCATCAGCTTGAGTGGGAAGTGGGATTGGGGGATGGGCTGAAGGGAGGTCTCTGGACATGGGAGGGGTCAGAGAGGGGTGAAGTGAGTGAGGGGCCTGGCACAGAGGTGGGGTCAGGGAGGAGCGTGGAAGAGGGAGAGGTCTGGAGCAGGGTGTTCTTGGTTTTCACAGAGCTGACTTGACTCCTGGGGGGCTTCTCTATCTGTGGGTCCTCCCTCAGCACTGCTTTCCTGCCCACACTAGGCAGAAAAGGAATGTCCCCTCTTGTCCCTAAGGATCTATCTGGTGGGAATGGACGAGAAAAGAGAAAAGGAAGATCATCAGCTGTTGCTCCAGGCTTCTAGATTGACCCAATGGACGGGCTGAGCCTGCACATTCCCATTCTATGGGATCTCCCTAGAGTGGTAAGGGCCAAGGGGGTGGCTGTAGAGGATGCAGGAGGGGACTTTGAGAGATGGACCTTTTTCTGTTTAAAAACAACAAACTATGATATATTTTACATATACTAAAAGGCAGGGAAAGGCACATCTTGCCTTCCCCACCCTTCTCTGTAACACGGCATCCTAAAGCTTTGGGTGTTGGCAAACTTCTGGAACTGAGGCACACTTGGCAGATTCTTTGGGAGTTGCCACTTCAGTTTAGGTGTGAACACCATCCAGCAAAGCAGGCAAGCATCTGCACGAGCTGTACTGTAGCTTCAGGCAGGGACTGAGCTAAACCACGTGTTGCCAACAATCTGACAGAGAATAAGACAGTTCGGGATGCTCTTGGTCATAAGTCCCACATAGTCTCACAGGACACCTCCCATGACTTTTGCTCCCCTCCTGTATTGGAGGGCTACAATGCGACCACAGTCTGAGAGCAGCGTCTTACCACACCAGGCAAGCGCTTTCCCCACCAGGCGTGTGCTCAGTAACTGGAGATGTGATACACTGTTCAACCGCTTCTCCCTGCCACAGATGATACTTATCAAACAAGCTTCTTTCAACTTCGGCACTAATTGTAAGTTTGCATAACGTAATTCTTACTGGTGGCTGTGTTTAACAAGCAGCTTACTAATTTTCTGAAGGTTTACCCACTGGCTCAGAGGAACCTGCTCCCACACAGGGCTGTGTCACCTGCTTAAGCACCTGCTGAGCTGGTGGCACCTCCACTCCCCTGATCACAGTGTGACGTCTCTACTCGGGCCATGTGCCTGGCCTGTGGAAACTGCTTTTGCTCTTGATTCTGCCACAGTCCTGCCCTCTGTTTCCTGGTGCTTTAGCGATCTAGCCTTGACCATGGAGCCCTGAAATCTGATGGAAGGTCTCTTCCCTTGCTATTCTTTCTTGAAGACTTGGCTACTCTTGGCTTTTTTTTTTTTTTTTTCCGAGACAGGGTTTCTCTGTGTAGCCCTGGCTGTCTTGGAACTCACACTGTAGACCAGGCTGGCCTTGAACTCAGAAATCCATCTGCCTCTGACTCCCAAGTGCTGGGATTAAAGGTGGGTGCCACCACTGCCCGGCTACTCTTGGCTCTTTATTCATGCAACTAAAATATAGGGTCATCTTCTCAGAACCCAAGAAACACCTGTGGGGGATTTGATGAAAAGCACATTGAATGTGTAAATTAACTTGGGCACCATTGTCATCAAGCCCTTGCTTCCGTGGGTGTCTGGTGAGTCCCGGGTCTTTCTTTACGATTTTGAAGAACATGTTTTGCCATTTCCTCTGTCAGTGTCCTGTGTGGCTCCTCTCTTGAAAAGGGAGTTCTTGGCTTGTGTGAAATCTCTGGGTTTCTCCTTGCAGTTGCAGGAAACAGGTTCTCTGTGTGCTGTGCATTCACTGGCATTTTATCCGTTGGACTCTTTGCACAGGCTAGGCAAGTGCTCTACCAATAAGCTACATCCCTAGCCCTTTGTTTTATTTATTTTGAAGTAGGGACTCACTAAGGTGCTCTGGCAGGCCTTAAACTCATGATCCTCCATCTTTAGCCTCCCGAGTAGCTGGAACCACATAACTACAGCACCAGGCCAGGGTCACCTGCTGTTCTCAAGGCCACAGGCTTTCCTCAATACTAGACATTCAGTTCCCAGCTGCCCTTGGTGAGCCTGCATGTTTACGGTGTTTGGGGATCATTATGTTTCCCAACTCTTGAGAACACAGAAGATTCGTTGACTTTGGAAGATTCTCAGCCTTCACTTCAGCAATGGTTTCCACATACTCTTTATCTTCTCTCTAGAACTTCTAGAGCAGCTCGCTAACTTTTTCTGGAAAGAGCCAGATTGAAAACTTTGTAGACTTCTTTATGGTCTAGTTGGCCCTGTTGCAACTTTTCAATTCCTTTGGTTCAGTATGGTAACCGTTTGTCATGGCAGTGGGACCATGTGTGAGCAGCTGCACCAAGTTGTCCCAGCAAATCACTATTACAGAACCACATGGTGACCCCCAATTACCCTTGATGGGCCATTCGAGAAGCATGTGGGACCCAGTCCTAGGGCTCCAGGTCTCTCTGCTCTTCTTTATATCTTCCAGCTCTCCCATGCTCTGTGGAGCATCCAGTGATTTCCTCTCTATCTTCTACTTCACTAATTCTCTCACCAGCCATGGTCAGTTAGCTGACTCACCCATCTGTTCACTTTTTTACTTCAAAGATTATAGTTCAATCATCTGTAAGGTCCACCGCTTTTCCCATATGGTATTTTATTTCTGTCTTTGGGATTTTAATTTGCATTTTCCCTAATTTTCAATTTGCTGTTGGGATTTTTCAGCCCAGCTGGCTCTTATTGATAGCGAATAAGAAGGAGCCGACACAGTCCTGACAACCCAAGGAAGTCATCTGCCAGGTACTGCAGGTTCAGGCCTGGCTGGAGGGTTGTCCCTGAGAGGTTATGACATCACACTTGCTGTGGCTTTGGGTATCACTGGCTGGGAATCAATTTCTCTGTGGATTTCTCAATTTCTTAGCTGGAGGAGTTCCAGCCCTAGAGGTGTGAGTTCAGGAAGCTCTGTGAAGTACAGCTGACATTTCCCAGAGACCACATTCTCCCCCAGCCTGCGCCGGAGGAAAGCAGACTATGGCTGCCTGTGACCCTCTTCCAGGCTGCCTATCACTGAGGATCCCAATTTCAGCTCTTGACCCACTTCCTTATATTCATCCATCAAAACAGACATCAGGTTGTCTGCCTGATTCTGTGGAGAATATTTTCTTCCCCTTCTGATAAATCCATCTCCTGGGGTAATGTTTAGCTGTTTAGTCAATAAGTCTGGCATTTGGGACATTATCTGAGTAGATTTCAAGTCAACCTTTTTCTGTGGTTCCATGGTCCTTGGGACTCCTAGATTCATCCTCTGGCATCCCTGCAGGCCCTAGACTTGACTGGAGTCTTCCCTGAAGACATAAAAGTTCCAGGGATTCACAGTTACCAACATGGCCAGTTCCCTAACCCCTGGGCCAAGCACATGCCCTGGGGACACAGAGCAAGCTTGAAGCTTGTCTTGGCACAGACATTAAACATTGATGAGGCTGCTGTCCATGTTCCAGCTAAGGCAAAATAAAAAGATGGAGAAGACGCCAGTCCTGGCAATGCAAGGAGGTCATCTGCCAGGTGGCTGCAGCAGCCGCTCAATACAGCTCTAAGGAAGTAGCAACAAAGGCAATCTATATACATCAGCTAAGAGTGTTTCCCCTGGGAAGCCTGTGCAGCTCCAGGCCCTTCCTGAGGCCACAAACCAGGCTTTGTGCACCAGGCTTGTGGACATCTCTGAATGGGGCCAGATCTCTGTGGACAAAATGGGCAAATCAGGGGCTGGTTAACTAGGAGCCCCAGGCTGGACTCAGAGCTGAACAATGGCTGGGCAAGAGTCCCAGTAACCTCTCAGCCTGAGGCTGCCTTAGAATGAATGGTGGTCCCTGAGAGGCATACCCACATCCTAGCCCTGTTAATCTACTGAGATTACTACATTGGACTCAGGATTGTGGCATGTGTAATTAAGCTAAAAATCTTGAGGCAGGGTCACCTGGGAATATCTGGACAGGTCTTTAGCACAGAGAGAAGGCCCAGTGCTAAGTAGGGAAGATAAAGGTTGAGCCATGATGCTTCAAGGTGAGGAATACTGAGACTGGTGACCATACCAGAACCTGGAGAGGCAGATCCCTCCAGAGCCATGATAGAGCTGACTTCTGCTGTTTTAACGGCCCCAGTTTGTGACACTGTTGCAGACACTGGACACAAAAGCAAGGCCTCCTGGAGGACACCAGGGTAGTGGAGAGACAAAGCTTGGTTTCAGAGCCTTCAGATGGGGTCCTGTCATGCAATAGTTGTCTGCATTTCATAGAAGGAAAACCAAGGCTCAGTATTCCTGGCCACTGGGGCCAGATCTGGACTTGAATTTGGGTCTCTTACATCCCTTACCCATAGAGCAGCCAGATACCTCAGCCAGGTGAGAGAGGGGAATCCCTAATTTCAGACTGAAAAAGTGTCTGGCTTCAAAAGACAAGGTCATCCTACTGACATGAACATACAAATGCTGCTGGCCAATGGCAGGAGAGAGGAAACACACACACACACACACACACACACACACACACACACTCTCAGGGAAGCGTAAGGGACCTTCCCAGCTGCCCTCAGATAATACTGATCTTGGGTCTTGACTGTGAAGGAAGGGTCCCAGTACAGAGCAAGCATTGCCTAGGTGTCTCAGGCATGCTCATCTCTGGGACTATAGGCTTCAGGCAGATGGCAGCCCTTCCCACCCAGAACACTGGTCCTCCTGTCATCACCTAACTGAATGATGACCCTGGGAGAGCCCCTTTTTCTCACTGGGCCTCAGTGTCCCTTTAGGGGAATGAGATATTGGCTTATCATGGAAGGGTAGAGCAGGACAGGGGGTAGTGGGAAGAGATGGAGCTTTGAGGGGCAGAGAACTCAGCTACTTCTATGAAGCTGCTGGCTCAGTCTGCAATTGCCTCCCAGGGGTGTCCCTGTGGTGGGGACATGCTCTGGTGGCTCCCACTGTGACTCAGTAAGATCTACATAAGCATAGGAGTGTGCACTAGGGACTGAAAGACCTAGAGGGCTTAGAGTCTCTCTGGCCCTAGGAGTGGTGATCCAGAGTTCTGGAATTCTGTATGTCATTGCTCAGGCCTGCCTGCTGTTGCCCAGCACAGGCTGCATTTCTGAGCCTGCCGTCAGCAGAAGGATCAGATCCAGGAAGACAGACGACACTGTGCAATGAGAGGATGTGTGTGGTCTATGACCAAAACATCTCCAAGAACTTGCTGTGCTGATCGGAATCCACAGCCAGACTCAGGCCTCCAGGAGCACCAGCAGGGCAGGCAGGATGGGGCTGACACAGGACAAAGGACATAGGCAAGCAGGTCAGCCCGTTCTCTGCACCTGTGTGAAAGTCTTTTCTCCCACGTTATGAGCCTGGGCAAATATCTTTTTAGATTCTCCTTAACCATGAAGAATACTTTACGTTCCCAGAAATATATGGCTATAAGGCAGCCAGTTCTTTGAATTTGGGAAGCTATTGTGTGTGTGTGTGTGTGTGTGTGTGTGTGTGTGTGTGTATTTAGCATCCTACCGAGGGCCCTGCCTATGCTAGGTGAGCTTCCTATCACTAAATGTCAGCCCCAGCCCTCTTTTTATTTTTAGTTTTGAGATAGAGTCTCACTAGATTGCCCAGGCTGGCATTCAATTCCCTCTATAGTGCAGGCTGGACCAGAACTTTAGATCTTCCTGCCTTGGCCTTGTAAATAGTTGGAAAGTCAGGCCTACCTACACCACCAGGCCTGGTGGGGGATTTCTTTTTTGAGCACATGCATTTTAAAGAGCTTTGCCGAGATATAATCAAGTGCACTGCACACATTTGAAGTTTGACACATGTACATTTGCAAAGCCATCACTTCAATCAAGATGGTAGAAACATCTGTCACTCTCAAGCTGCAATGCCTCCCTCTTCCCTGACCCCAAAGTGGCTGCCCACCTGTTTCCTGTCACTGCAGGCCAGTTCGCATTTTCTATAATTAATTACACAGAGAAACGAGCACACTGTACTCTTTCTTGTTTGGCTTTTTTCATTCAACGCGATTGCTTTGGCTGTCACCTGTGTTTGACACCAACAGTTCACTCAACTCTTGGTATGTGGCATTCTGTCCCATGCCTCAGAGCCGTGACTTGTTAGGTAGGAATCTGGCATTGGGCATCATCTCCCTAAGGGACTGCCTTGGACATTTAGACAAGTTGTCACGGGACAGTGCGTGATGAGGATGTTTTCCACCCTAAGAAACTGCCACGTGGTTTTCCAGAGCAGCTGCAATGCGTTGCAAACCCTACTGTGTTGGTCGGAAGCTTTTGTCCCTGCAGTGAATACTCAAAACGGATTAAAGAAGACTTTTGTGGCTCATGGTTTCAGGGGTTTCAATCTCACCACCAGCTGGCTCTGTTTCTGGGATAAAGTAAGGCGGAGCAAGATGGTGGGAGGGGTGGCAGGGTAGAGCTCTTCTCCTTATGGCAGCCAGGGAGGATGTGGGAGGGGAGAGGAAGAGATGGAGTGGGGATACAAGCAAGCGGGGCATATCCACGGTAATGCACTTCTTCCACCCAAGCCCCTTCTAATTTTACCCAGCTCCCAATAAAGCCAGCATATATTGGATCCATCAAGTGATTAACCTATTGATACATCGTAGTCCCCAGGATTCAATCACCTACTCTAGAGACCAACCCTTCAAACTTGGACCTTGGAGGGACACCTCAGATCCAATCACAACCCCTCCCAGTATGTAGACTTTCCCTCTAGCCTCCCCTATCCCTGTGTCACCTGCCTTTAGACAATCAATGCCTTTTGTGTTTCAACTTCTCCCAAAGCCCCAGCCACACCAACCACCCTCATCTACTTCTTCACCACAATTGTCCCTGATAACTGGCCTTCCAATTCTTGGTCATTCCCAATGTTGTAAAATAAATGTGTGGGTCCGCATTTCGCCCCACCACTGGGCTGTGGGACATGACGCTTGGGCAGGTAGAACACAGAGCACTAGACTACATCTAACCTGTGTTACCACTGTCAGGTGCTGGGCTAGAGTGACACACCCATTCAGGGGGTGGGAAATGCAGCCTAAGCTGTGGGAGGCTGAAGCTGGGGTTCCCAAGCTCCCCAGCATCCAGTTGCCGCTGGAAAACCGCACAGAGGAGTTGGGAAGGAAGGGTGGGGGTCCCTGGGCCTGTGATAAGGATGTCCAAACTCCTGGACATCCAGGCACTGCTGGGTCTTATGGAGTTGGAAACAGAGTTGGAGGCCCATGGGTTGAAGATGATGATGAGCCTGGGGCTGTCCGACTTAGCTCATCGGTGAAAGTCCTTAGCTTAGTGGCGTTTGTCTGGGAGCCAGCGCAGAGGGGCCTTCTGCGGGAGACTTAGGCTGCAGCTTTGTAGGCAAACGCCTTCTCCATGCTCCTTGATGGAAGAGACAATCCTTGGTTCCAAACTGTTTACTGATAGTTCATTGTGGAAAATGGATGTATACCAGAGATTAAATACCTTTTGCAGGAAGGACTATCTGGGAAGGGAAGCTTATTGGCCAAACCCTTAGGGCCTCTAGATACCTCATTAGCATGAAGAACTCTGTTCTGGGCTACATGACCATAACCAACCTGGGGAGTGTGGCCATGTGCTCAAGGTCAGGAATCTAGTAGGGGGCAGGAAGACACCCACCTTCAGTGGGTGCCTGGGTATGAGGGTCTTGGACCCACTAAACCTTACAAGTTTCCTGGCATGGTCCACTGTGCCATAACAATGAGGTATTCTTTACTCAACCTGAGCATCCTGGCAGTCGGCCACCACCTCTATTGGAGGTGAATTCCCAGGACAGGTTCTAGACTCTGGATCTTCTATTAACCCTATTCAATCTATTGGGAAGGAAAGACCTAACAGGGGTGCTGGCCACAGTGGGGTCACCACAACTGGAACTAGGTAGCCAACACATGACGTTTGCTCCACAAATCCAGTCTACTGTTGTCCAGGGCTGCCCATTGTGGCTGTCTTGATTGCCCACATCTGCTATGCTGGGTACGGCAGTCTTTCCCTGAACATACTGCCTGCATCTTACCCAGGCAGGGCGGCTGAGGAAACCAGTATTAAGTAGACTCAACAGAACATTAAACAAAGAGCAAACAATTTACAATAAATTATGTAAATGGTGTTGGAGCCCTCAAATAAGGCCAAGGAGCAGGCTCAGCAGTGTCTGGGCAGGCATGGGATCTGTTACCACCATCCACTGAGGCTGCAGTGGGGAAGAGGGGGCAGGTGCTGACCTTTGTCACAACTGGATGAGGGCGTCCCTAGAGAGGCTGCTCAAATATTTGACAGTTGATGACTTAACTCAGTTAACTGTAAAGATGGAAAACCTCCCTGAGGGTGACTATATGAAAGAGAGATGAGTCAGACTCTGCCTAGACTCCCGGCTGGGCATAGTCTTTGCAGCCCTGGATCCTGCTGACCTCCGACAGTCCACCTGCCTTCTTTACCTGCCTACATGGGCTCTAAATTGATTTTGCCTCTTGCTCAGTCTCTACAACAAAAGCCAAGAAATAGAGGGCTGTCCATACTCTGTGCACTTAGCAGGATTCCAAACTGAGTCTGTACCCCTTGGTGCCCTTCCAGGGGTCTCTGGGATGCTGTCAGTCTTTGACTGCCCCAGCTGTCCTTCCAGTGTCCCGGCAGTGTTGACCCCTCTCTTCCAAGTTTTCTTTCTTTCTTTTTTTCTTTCTTTCTTTCCTTCCTTTTTTTTTGTTTGTTTGTTTGTTTGTTTTTGTTTTTTGAGACAGGCTTTCTCTGTGTAGTCCTGGCTGTCCTGGAACTCACTCTGTAGACCAGGCTGGCCTTGAACTCAGAAATCTGCCTGCCTATGCCTCCCAAGTGCTGGGATTAAAGGCGTGCGCCACCACTGCCCGGCCCAAGTTTTCTTACCAACTGTTTTGGCCAAAGTGGCCATCACTAGCCCCAGGGTTTCAGCCAGTCTGGATAAGTGAGGTTGGAGGACTTAGGGAGGTATGGTGGTCTGTCTGTCTGTCTGTCTGTGACTGGGGGATCTCCACGTATACCTCTAGGCATCCTTCTGTGAAAAAGGCTCCCCTCTTGGGGGGGGGCACAGAGCTCTGTGAGATCTGCAAGGGCTCAGCCTTCCTGTTCTGCTGTAGAGGCAGTGGGTGGACCCCAGCCTGGGCAGGGCCAGCCATCAGCAAAGCCTGGCATCTGCCTGTGTTTCCCACAGGCCCTCCAATGTCTGAAAGCTCACAGCCTGAGCTGAATTCCCAAGGGTCCACCCCATTTGGCTGGCCAGATGTTTCTGCAGCTCATGTCCCGACTTCCAGAACTCCTGAGATCCCAAGGACCCACAGGACAGGCTGGAAGCCTTGATCCCTTGCCCAAGATAGCAGCTACGCCAACCAGCTCCCATGGAGGCTGCACCCAAGGGATTCCAACTCCCCCATGAGTATCCAAGTCCAGCCTGCCCCTTTCCTGCTTCCTCCACAGCTTCACAGAGACAAGGATCCTTCGGAGATACAAGCTTTGGGCTTCAGCATGTTTGGTCATCACCATCCTCTCAGATCCTTCATTACTCACAAAGGCCCCCCCAAACACTCATGCTGTCACCCAGCCCCACCCTCTGCTGGATGCCATAGCTGGCTGTGTCTCCATGTCTTCATAGGCGCTGATACTTTCATATATACACAGCCATAGATATTGACTTCTGCATTTGTGTTTGGCTGTTTTCTTGAGGTATGGGTGTCTTCGAGAACTGTTCCATACATGGTGTTCCATACATCCACCTTCTAAATAATACCTGACTGTGCAAGGAAGCCACATTCCCCTTCTGTCTACTGGAAATTTGGTGGTTTTCACCTCCAGGCTAGTGTGAATGGTGCCGCTGTGGCTGTTCATGAGCACACTTCTGAGTAGACATTCTGTCACTTATCTATTAAGTTCCTTGCTTAACTGTTCTCAGTGCTTTTACCATTCCTTTTCATTAAAATGTTTTCCAGTGAAGGAAATACAGTTTTCCAGTCAAAACTTTTGTGCAAGACCACATAGCCAAGATATAATAGAACTGGGTCCAGCTGAGAGATTAGCATGGCCCACTGCTTGCTCTGATGGCCCATTCCTTCATGGAGGTCCAGGCTAGCCCCCAGCATCAGGGCACCAAATGGAGCAGTGTTGGCTTGGTTTCCAGATAGCATGGGGTAGGGCAGACCTTTATTGATAGAGGTCTGAGGAAAACATTTATTTGTTTACAGGGGGCAGAAAGAATGTCACAGGGAGCTAGAAAGGAGAAAGGACCTTACTGGTCTGTAGGCATGGGTGTTCATGGCTAAGTCTTAGGCTGTAGGAACATAGTTCTATGTTCTTTCAGCTCCACATCCAGCTCACAGACCAGATAGTGGGGAAACAGGGGTGCCTGAGTTAGTTACTACTGCTGTAATGAAACACCTTGACCAAAAGCAACTGGGGAGTAAAGGGTTTATTTGCTTGCTGTTCCATATAGTAATTCATGCAGGGCAGGAACCTGGAGGCAGGAGCTGATGCAGAGCCCATGGAGGGGTGCTGCTTGCTGCCTAGCTTCCCATGGCTTGCTCAGCCTGCTTTCTTATAGAATCCAGGACCACCTGGCTCTATCCACAACAGTCTGGGCCCTCCATCACTGATCACTAATTAAGAAAATACCCTACAGGTTTGCCTACACCTGGATCTTATAGAGGCATTTTCTCAACTGAAGTTCCCCTCTCTAGTGACTCTAACCTGTGTGAAGTTGTCATGAAACTGGCCAGTACAACTGACCGCTTGTCAACTTGACACACAACGCATCACTTTTCAATTAGAGTCTTTCCTTTTTCATTTATCCCCTCTTGGGATATCTTGACTATCTTTAGTGTAGTAATATTAACACAACAACACAAAGCATGAAAGTCTGTTTTTACAAATTCAAACATAGTAAGTGTTGGGTCTTTAAAATATCCAGTCCCTTTAAAAAAACAAAATCTCGTTTGAAAAGTTCAAAGTATTTCAGCTGTTGGCTACTGTAAAAATAAAAATGAAGTTAAACATAGCACAATCATACTCTGAACAAAGCAAACCCAAACTCTTATCCATGTAAATAACTCAATGCCCAATTATCTGGGGTTCACTCACTATCTTCTGGGCTCCTCCAGGTGGCTTGGGTCACTTCTCTGGTTCTGCCCTCTGCAGCACACATAGCATGTCTTCTAGGTTCTGGCTGGCTCCACTCCACTGCTGCTGCTGTTCTTGGTGGTCATCCAACAGTACCAGCATCTCCAAAACTTCTGGGGTCCTTTGCTACAACTGGGCCACACCAATAACCTCTCCTGGGCTCTCTTCAGGGACACCAGCCCTGCTACAGAGTGTCAAGCCTCAACTGCTCTCCGTGACCCCTGTATGCCTTCAATACTAGTACCACCTGGGTGACTCTTACATTACCAAGTTTGACTGCCAGCTGGAGGTACAACCTTGGCGCCTTTGGAACGCAACTTCTGTGTGCTGACTCTGAAGAAACACTTCCCAGAAGATTTCACCTCCACAATGCTGGTCTCTTCTTAACCACAACTGAGTCTTTAGCCCCAGCTGGCCAACATCCATGGTTCCAGCAAAGCAAACATTTTACTAAATGGTTATGCTGTCTTGTTAACCACAGCTGATTCTTCAACTCCATCTGACCAGATACTGAAGACTCTTCATATAGATGGCCCAGTAAAGTCTTTGCTCTTTCCCTCTGAAACTTCCCAAGCCAGGCTCCTTCATCTGCACTGCTCTCAACATTCTTGTCTCAAAGCTCCAACAAAACAGCCCACTGAGCTCTCAGCACTCAATGGCTTTTCTAGCTAAAAGTTCCAAAGTCCTTCCATAATCCTCCAGAAAACAGCACAATCAAGTCGGCCACAGCAGGACCCCACTATCCTGGTACCAGCTTCCCTTGGTTAGGGGTGGCTGTGATGAAACACCATGGCCAAAAGCAACTTGTGGAGGAAAGGGTTCCATGTAACACAGTTCCATATAGCAGATCATCACAAAAAGCAGTGAGGGCAGGAATTCACACCGGAGGCAGGATCTGATGCCAAGGCCATGAAGAGGTGCTGCTTACTGTTTTTGTTTCCCATGGTTTGCTCAGCCTGCTTTCTTATACCACCCAGGACTACCAGCCCAGGAGTGGTCCCATTTACAACCCCTCCCAAACTGTGTGAGCTCTCCCAAATCAATTACTGGTATTTGTTTAAAAAGCCCTATAGCCTGATCTTATGGAGACATTTTCTCAATTGAGGCTACCTCCTCTGATGAGTCTAGCATATGCCAAGTGGACATAAAACTGGCCAGTACATAGGGCCATCTCAGGACCATTCAGAGAATGTAGTATCCCCAGTGCTTTGCCTGATCCCACTGTCCCAGACACTGTCCAGATGTAAGGAGGCGAGAACATATGGCAACCTTAAGGTGCCCAGCCTCCACCTTTGAGTTCTGCACTCCCAGGGGCATACAGGGCTTCAGAGTGGCTTGGCATCGTCAGGGAAGGCAGAGTGTAGAACCGAGAGCTTCAACTCTATTCTAGCTCAATGGACACCTATTTGAGGTGGCCCACCTGCTTGGTGATCCCACTAGCTTCTCTAAGCCCTAGCTGTGCTATCACTCACTCATGCAATAAATATCTCCTGTCTACCCTCCTGGGGATGGGAGCACCCACAGGAGTACCATACAGAACCTGTAGACACACCTGGCCTCGTGGACATGTAGGTGAGGGTTACAGGGCTGAGACGCTGAATGACAGAACCTTTGGATGGTGGAATCCAAGAGGACCCCAAAGCCCTCTGCTTTTGACCGTCCTAACTGTAGGTGAAAGCAATGGGCTGGGAGTCTGGAAGGGCCAATGTGGCAGGTGGATATGCTGTGTCTGATGGAGACGTTAGGATACATGGTGCCTAGGTGTGGGTTCGTACACATTCATGGAGGATGTAGGTCAAGTTCAGACTCGATCTAAGCAGCATGAGAACCACTGGGATTTTCGGGAGGGGCATGGGTGTATGGGGCAGAGGACAAAGCCACGTGATGATAGAATAGGAAGTCTTGGGGGTCTGTAGCTGCCTGGGGGTGCTACAAAAAGCATCTTCTGAGCTGGATAGGTACCCACATGCTGCGGCAAAGGCATTCCCACTGTCTACTGCCTTGTGGGCCAGCCTGCCTTAAGCTAACCATAAACTGCTAGGTGGAGGGACCAATGACCCCCAGAATCATGGCTATGAGGTTCCCATTGGCTGAATTCCCAGGTTATTTGTTCCCCTTCCGGTCCTCAGCTCTTTGTCAAGCAGGAACCCTGCGCACACACACACATTCATACACACATACATACACACACGCATACACACACAAAGGAAATAGAAAGAACAAAAAAAACCCAAAACCAGAACCAAATTTTCCAGAGGCCTGGAGGATTTTAAAATGCATCCGAACACTCTGTACGGCTTAATTAAACAATTTTAACGCCAACTTCCAAGTTGTCTTATGCTTGTCTCTCTCATTCCTTGCTCACCACGTGACTGTATTATGTGTTCATTGTTTTGAACCCGATTTTCTCATCTCATATCTGAGTAGTGTCTGCTTTTCATTTCCTCTCCTGAAGGCAAGTCTGTGTCACGTGGATGTGCTCATCCCCCTGCATCGAATCGGACATTATCTAGGCTGATGGGTGCTCAGGTGTGGAAGGCCACCATAAATGACCACTGCCTCGGGATGCTGAGCACACAGAGTATCAGCCCAGGGACAGGAGACCCTGTAAGGGCAGTACAGCAGGTCCTCAGAAGGCTTCACAGAACAGGATGAGGAGGAGACGTTGGAAGTTCCCTAAAGTGTAAATCACAATGTAGGTGCCCCTTCAGCTGGTCCATAAACGGCTTTTGGGTCCTGTCGACTGTGGAAATGTCTCAGTCATACATATACACAAACACACCAAATCCAAGGCCCTTTCCCTTCTCCAGAAACTAGAACGGCAGAGTGTAAAACAGAGATGGGTAAGAGTCAGCCCTCAAATCTAGGGTGTATGTATCCAGGCTCCATGGGGCCCCATAGAAAACCAGCTCTGGCCCTCTCCTTCCGCCTTCCTGCTGGGCTCTGCAATGATGCATCCTTCTCTACTGTGCCCCCTCTCCTAGCCATCTCCTGGTTTCCAGAGGGCCTTTGCATAGGGGCCTTGAAGCTGGAAAGCTCTGTTTCCTATCCTCCAGGAGCCACTTGCCCCGTACCTGCTTCCTCCTCCCTCCTGGCCCGCCTCCCACCAGAATGAAGCCCCAGGAACAAGGATAAGATGTATGGTGTCTCCTCTGTCGCACTTTCAGCTCCGATCAGGGCCGGACACCGACCTCACTGGTCTCCAGCTGCCTTTCCAGCAAACCACCAGGCCTTGCACTTCATCTTAACCGTTAACAAGGGGTTTGAGGAAAGTGGCAGTGCTTGTCAGCAACCTGCTCCAGGACCCTGCTTTGGCATGATTCACCTGCTTGTCTATGCTTCTCTCAGCTGTCTTCAAGGCTCAAGGCTCATCCTGATCCCTCTCCTGGGTGGTGAGGTCCTTAATTGCTCTTTGAGGACCTTAATTACAGGCTGCAGCTACCCATTGGTAAGTAGGAGCATTAAAATAAGAGTAAATGTTTTCCTTTTTTTGAAAAGTTCACATATACAAGACAAGGTGCTGCTGGGCCCAGGGGCCTGCCCTGCCTGGACCTACAGACAGAGGACATGGTTCTTGCTCCTTCCTCCAGCCGGTGCCCTTCCCAGGTTCAGTGGTGAAATCCTCTCAGAATCCCAGAGCCACATACGGGGAAGCTCCACTTCTCTGTAGCTCACCCTGCCAGGGTTCCATCCAGGTCTGGGGTTGCTATTTTGTTCCGGCCCAAAGAGCCCAGCTACCCTAGGGCAGAGAGAGGGAGGCTGCTCTTTGTCTAGGGCAGGAGTGGTCTTTCCCAAGGGCTTTCCTAGGGCTTGAAGGTGAAAGAGCCTCTTGTTGGTTGAAATTTGAGTGGATATACACCTAAGAGCTGGAATTTTATGACCCCAGTGTTGGTAATTGTGAGAAAGTAAAAATCCCTGCATACCTCCAGCGGGAGAGGGAGAGCAGCCCCTCTGCTCACGCCTTCACGGGACAAGAGTCATGCAACCACGGGAGGATGAAGGGAGATTCAGCGTTATGCGCACGGTATACCCTCTGTGTGATGGCGGGTGCTGGGAGGCCCCGTTCGGCTTGTACTCCTTCACCAGGTCCTTCCGAGCGCCCCAGTCCCCAGGAGAGGGGAGGGGGATGGGCACTGGCAAGTTTGCGGAAACTGGGAGGAGTGTGGGGGAGCTGCGTCCCAGAGCACCCGGACTGCCCCAGGACAATTGGTGTCGCGTCGCGCTTCGCGCCCCACGTCGCCCACGCGCTCCAGGACACTAGCGCCCCGGCACACCCAAGACACACGCGGTGGGGGAAGGGCACGCGCCTCGCGGACATGGTCACGGCGTGCCTCCCACGCCTGCTGAGCCCCGCCCCCTAGCCGACCCTAGCAGTGAAGGGAAGGGGCGGCGCGCGAGAAAAGGAGGGGGGTCCCCGCCGGCTCCGCGCCCCCGCAGTGGGGGCGGGGAAGGACGTTGGCGCCGCTTCCCCCGCCCCTCGCCCGAGCATCCCTGCGAGCGCCCCCTGCTGCCGTGCTCTCCCGCGAGACGGTATGGGGCGGGAGGAGAAGTCGGGGAGGGGGGCGCGGACCGGGTTCGCCCAGTCCTGGACTTGGGACTGGCGGCGTACAGGCACCGGAGAAGGACAGACCAAGGGATGGCTTGGGATAGCTTACGTCTGGGTGGGGGCGGGCCGGGCTGATGACCCCCGCCCACTCTCCGTCCCTATCTCGGTCCCTGCGGGTCGCCCCCGGCCCGCCCCGGCCGCGTTGGCCCCGCCCCATGGGCCGCCCCCGCCGCCCCGCCCCCCCGCTCTCCCCCTCCCCGCTCACTCCGAAGTTTCCTGCGCTGTGCGCGGACGGGTTCCAGGGCTCGCTCGCTCCCTCTCCGGCTCGGCCGCGCCCCCGGCCCGTGCCTGCGGTCTGCTCCCGCCCCGCCGTACAATTAGCGGTTTTTCCATCAGGACACCGTTGCTGCTGCTGGGCGGGCCAGTGCTAGAGCTTCCGCGAGAGCTAGTGCTGGGTGGGCCGGGGGCGCGGGCCGAGGGAGCGGTACTGGCCCAGCTCCGGGCTCTGGACTGGGTCCCCAGTGACAGCGCCGCCCGGGCTATGCCCACGGGGACGCCTCTGGCCACCGGAGCGAGGTGAGATGCGGAGGGTACGCGCGCTTACTGCGCTCCTGGGACCCTTTGAACTTGAGCTCTGTGGGCTCGGAGCCCCTAGGGCTCCCGCAACCCTTCGCCTCGGCCTTGGGGGTGGGGCTGCCAGGCTTTGCTGGCGGGAGGGGGCGGGGGGCGCATTTGTCTCTAATAAGGAGAGACAAAGACATCCCGGCGGCCACGGCTGTTCCCGCAGCTCCGCTCCGCCTGAGGCGGGGCGGGGGTGTCGTTCCTGGGCCAGGGTCACCGCCTGCCCTCTCTCCGCAGGTATTGCCCTCCGCCACCATGACCGAGGGCACGTTAGCAGCGAACGAGGTCCGGGTGCCTCTGGGCGCTTCGCCTCCGGCCCCTGCAGCGCCGATGAGGGCTTCCCCAGCGAGCCCTGGGGCGCCGGGGCGCGAGGAGCAGCGAGGATCCGGGTCGGGCGTGTTGGCTCCTGAGAGCCCAGGGACCGAGTGTGGTGCTGACCTGGGCGCCGACGAGGAACAGCCCGTCCCATACCCGGCTCTGGCTGCCACCGTCTTCTTCTGCCTCGGGCAAACCACGCGGCCGCGCAGCTGGTGCCTCCGACTGGTTTGTAACCCATATCCTTACAGGGTTGGCAGGGCGCTGGGGACTGGGGTGTGGGACTCCCTCTGCGTACGCCCTGTGAACCCCGGCTTGTGGGATCCGGCGCGGGCTGGGTAGGGGAGCTAGGGCAGCGTTCTTTTCAGAGATGGTGGGGTTAGCCTCGGAACTCGCCCGTGGAATCTCGGTTCAGAGGCACCTCGGGATGGGAGCGTATGGGCAGAAGCGGCGAGGATGCCGCCGGCTCTGAAGGGGATGAAAGGTAGTTAACTCCTAGCGTCCTACCGGGCTTGAGTGAGGGGGATGGGAATCCCCACCTTCTTAGCTTTCCAAACAAACACCTGAGCCTGTGTGTGTGAAGACCCTCGCTGGAGCCTGGGGGCTGGAAAGAGAGAAAGTTTCCACCTGCTCTGTGAGCACTATGTGCCGGGTAGGGCTGGTCCCTAGTTCTCCGCGGAGTGACGTTGGTTTGAGAACTCACTCTTCCAGGCTGAAGTCCGTTCAGGGGCTGATTTAAGTCATGCGCAGCTAGGGATAGAGGGGGGCAGGGAGGCAGCTAGCTTTGATCCCCGAAGCCCTTTTCCACAGTTGCCTAAATCGAGAAGAAGGGATTGCGCCTTTTTTTCCTTGGTCCCAAGGCCACAGACTTTCACAGAAGCTTCCAGAACAGGGTTGGGTCAGTGCTGGAGACATTTCTGGGGTGCAAAAAGAGGCTTCTGGCTCCCAAGCAGGTGGCCTTTTGGGGCATACCCTGGTAGGCTCAGAGGAGGAGCTGAAATAATTCCTGGTATTGCCCCCCCCCCCCCAGCAACTCCTCAGAGCTGGTCACCAGGGTAGGCTAGGCTGTGGGTGCTGCTGCTTCCTTCCTGGACTGGGTGGGTGGAGGGCCAAGGGGAGTTGACATGGGCCCATAAACACTCTCCGGCAGAGTCAGAGACAGAGGCAAAATGAGCAATGTGTGTATATGTTTCTCTACCTTGTGTGTTTAACTGTATAAATATTAAATACAAAAGAGAAATCTGTACCAAAAAAAGTAATAAAGCCCGTGTTTCTTTTCACTCCAATCCAAACATTGGGTGACTCAGATTTTTCTCTGCTTATAAAGGAGGATGGTGGTCCCAGGGCTACGCTTGGGCTTCACTGCCTGCTGTCTTTGTCCTTTGAAGCTGACTGTAGTGACTGCCCGTAGTGGGCATTCTTTGGGTTGGCTGGCCCTCTGTGCAGAAGCAGGGTGACCTTGTGTGCCAGCTGTCAGTGTGTCCCCTCTGCAGGATCTAGACTGGAGGTGACTGGACCACTTGGTTTTGATGGCGAGGTGGTGTGACTGAGAGCAGTAGTGGGCCACTGGACAGTGCTACTGTGGACCGTGGGGAGGTGACAAGGGCCAGCCCTGTGTTAACGCCTGAGTTTGTTGTTTCCAAGCTGTACACGTTAGGAGAAGAACGGAGTGGGCCTAGACTTGCTCTCCTGACAGCTGGGGTATGGCTGCATGGAGTCTGAGGCTGACCCTGGTTCTCTGGCTGCTGTGTTCCTGACTTCTAACAAGGTTGTTTGTGTTGCTGCGTTCAGAGAAGGTGGGAATGGGATGGCTCACGTAGGTAGACTGATCCCTCAAGGGCTGTGGAGCATTGCTACCTGGCCTGAGCAGACTGTGTGACCTAAAGTGGAAGGTGCCCTTGTAGGCCTAAGAGACACTCAGGTGCTGTCAGGCCTAGAAGAGCGGACAGCCCAGGAAGCGAATACCCTGCAGGTAAGACCACCAAGGAGAGAAACTTAGGTCCCCCCCACCCCAAAGTACATCTCTGTCCTGGAGCTGCTGGCTGTTTCTAGGAGACCTGCCACACCCCCATCTTCTTGCTGCATGTACCTCAAGAGGTTGATTCTCCTACTTCTGAAACCGGAGGATTCTGCATGTCCCCAAGCTAGGGAGATGCCCTACAGAGAGCTGGTTTTCCAGGTTATTTGGCCCTGTCAGCACTCTGCATCTGTCCAGTGGGGTGGGTTCATTAGAGCCTGGCCACATGGGGATGGGTCTGACCCTCAGCAGATGCTAAGCTCTAGAGTAGGGGTGTGAACCTGGGCCTCGGGGAGATCCTAAAATAAGCTGCAAGCCTGGACAGGCGGGGGATCAGCTTACTGGGGAAGCCCATGTGGGCTGAGGTTTTCTGAGCTCTTTGAGGCTCTTTACATTCCTGGGAGTTGGGTGGGGGTGGCTTTGTATGAGACAGGGGAGCCTGGGTGATTGGCATGGCCAGGATTTTACAAGGGACTGTGTAGTACCCTGTGGCTAGAGAGTGTTTCCTGGGCCTCAGTTTTCCCCTGCAGGTAGACATAGTGTTAGCGGGACCTTTTGTCTTTCCCAGAGGGGGGAATGTCAGCTTTGCTCAGGTGAACCTTTGCTCTGAGAAGCTGCCTGCCAGCCATAGCTGGGCTTCTATTGGCTGTTGGAACATAGGGAAATACTTTTTCCCAGTCTTGGACCTTTCTGAAACTCTCATGTGGCTAGCGGCGATACCAACATAAACATAGTCCTGGTTCTGCATGGATGGTGTCTCCCATCCCTGTGGCAAAGGAGCCTCCAAGGACAGCCTTTGTCTTTATTGATTTAGTTCCCTCTTTAAAAATACAATCGGGCTGGAACTTTTGGGGAGAGCGCTGTTTCTCCTACACAGGCTTATTTATAGAGGAAGGTGGGTGGGACCCGTGTGTTGTAGCCTGCTCCGCTGGGTTATGTTCTGCCCTGGCTCCCCCACCCCACCCCAGGCTCCTGACCCAGAACTGCCTGCAGTGCATCTGCCTGCCCCAGCAAGGGAAGGTGAGGCCTCCCAGGGGTGTGAAGCTTAGGAGTGGGCACCCAGCTGGCCTGTGTCAGTAAGGAAAGTAAGCTATCAGCATTGAGGAACTAAGAGGAAATCTGGGCTATTCAGAGGTGACAGTCTTTAGGGGGATCCCCTGTAACCTCTCTTTCTCCATAACTGACAAGAATGAAGGGCATGTCAAGGTCATGTAGGTGAAGAGGAACTGGTTGGGCCAAACTCAGCTTGTTTACTGGCTAAACAAGCCTAAGTAAGCCTGCATGCCATCTTTTAAAAATGGATGCTTTGAGATACCAAGGGCAAGCTGCTCCAAGGTGGCTTCCAGTACCTGGTTCACCACTGGCATGCATGTCCCCAGTGGAGACTTACAGGATATTGGTTTTAGGGGTGGGGAGACAGCCTTGCCCTTGCCCTTGCCCTGGTTTTGCCTGCATCCTATGCTCTGAGAAGGGTCCATCTCTGCTGCTTTGGAACATCCAAACTGGCTCTCAGGAGAACAGTGTTGATTGCTGGGGGTCACTGGGACTCTAGGGACTCTTGGGCCTGAATTCTGAGCCAGGAATACTAAGTAGCAAAGGATTCTGTGGCCTTGGCTAGTACTCTGCTTGAGGAATGTTGTGGTCTCTTAAGGATCCTTTAAGGGGTCTTGGTGGGAACGGTTGCTCCCTCCTTAGCCTCTCTATCTCTAACTGGAGACCTTGCTGAGTCTTTCCCCTACTGTTAACTGTCCATGCCAGCTTTTCTGGACTCTGGAGACTCTGGCCGGACAGAGCTGCTAGCTCTTTCCATGTCCACCACTCTGACCCAGTTAAGATTATGGAATGTGGATCAGAGGAGTGCTAGCTTCCTGGGTCTTGACAGGCACTCTTATCTACCTAGGGATGTTGGCCCTGCATTCCAGGAGTCAGCCTTCCCTCAGGTCCTTGAGCTGAGCGTTCAGCGAGTGCAGGTCATTGCTGGGAGAAGAGTTTCAGGACAACTTTTTTGAAGCTCCTAGCTAACACCTACCAAGTGGGAATCTGGAGCAGGTGTTGATTCATGCTTTGTCTGGGTGAGGGTACACCGTGGCTCCGGGACTCAGTTGGTACAGGGGAGCATTCTTACTAGGGTGCTGGGAAGGACCCTCAAATGGATGTCTCCCAGAACAGGATCCCCTGAAACTTTTCATTGGAGAGTCATTCATACTTCTATCACGGAGGCGACACACCCATGTGATGTCACCGTTCCCATTTCATCCCTCCACAGAATGGGCATGATGCCAGTGAGGCGGAGGATGTCCTGTTGAAGGTCTGTAGGGTACACATCGGGATAGTAGGCTTAGTCTAGGACAGGCTCTGCTCTGGTAGGGACTGTGCCTCCTAGATCTGCTTGTGTGGCTCAGGAATGTCTGTGTAGGGTCAAGGCTACCATATAGTGTCCAGGTGGACTGACAGTCCTGCCCTCCTAGTTAAGACATCACCTTCCTAACCAACACATCGCACACCTGAATACTGGCACCCCGGGGTAGGTGGCCCTGGGCTCACTTGTGTGGCCAGTCGAGGGTGGCTCCTTCTACCAGGCCTTACCCTGCTTGTTCCTAGTCACCCTGGTGTTGACCAAACCCAGTGCTCCTTTCTGATAGTCTCAGCACCTCAAATGGACAGAAGAGCCTGGCCATCAGCTACCTGGGGACCATAGAAGAACCCCACTCCTCATTCTCCATGTGTACCTTCCCTGATTGATTCTTGAAACCCCTGTGTGAGGAATTATGAAGGGAGGGGCTCCTAGTATCAATGGCCTTAGCTACATCATTCATCAAAAATCTCCCCAACAGAACCATTCGGAATCTGTGGCGGGTGGGGTCTGGACTAGAGGCTGCTGGTGCCAGGACCAGGGAGGGGGTAGCTACTTGGTGACCACTGCGTCTGTGTGAGAGGAGGCCAGTATAAGGACCATATGCACCAGCACGTGCCATGGTTCTGCTCCTGAGGTAAGTGGTCTGAGGCAGAAGGGAATATGGTGGAAAGGGCTCTGGATCCCCAGAACTTGCTGTTAGCAGTGTGGGATGAGAGATGAGGTGGAGAATTGGGATATCCAAGAAGAGTGGATGGGACAGCCTGGGAACTTATCTGCTGTGCTTCCTGATAAGGCTTTGGACCCTTCCTCAGGAAGAGGGCAGTGTGAAAACCCAGCCCACTGGGAAATTGAGGTAAGGCAGGACTTAAGGTCATTGCAGAACTAGGTCTGAGAAGTGGGTGCTGGTGTCCTCAAATCTTGGAGGCTTGGCCTGTATAACATACTGAGACCCCAGCACCATGCTGGTAGAGTAAGCCACTGATGCAGACTGTGGTGTCTCCACGGCCTGCAGGAGCACACAGGGTGGTCTGGGAGCTCCTTTTGCTTCCTCGTGTGCAGTGGGCCTGGCTCCCAGTGCTGCTGGCAGGCGCCCCATTCAGGGTCAGGATGTGGAAGAATGCGGGGGATGGGGCAGCCTGTCAAACGGGTGAATCCAGAGCAGTGGCCTGTGGCCAAGTCCAATCCTCGGGCTTGAGCAGTCAAGGTCAGGCGTGCAAATCCGTTACCTTTGTTTATGCAGATGTTGGCCCTGGTGCTGAGCTGGGCCTGCTGGGGAGGGGGTAGCAGCTCTCAGGACCTGACTCAAAATGTTCTTTCCTACCTTGGGAGCAGTTCACCTTCTCTCTTCTCCTGGGTGGTTATCCTTAGCCTAACTTGGAGCACCCATAAGAAATGTGGGCCCATGTTAAATTTCTAAGCCTGGGATTAAAGGCCACAGCCCTGGGTAGAAACAAGGTGTGATGTCTTGTTATAGGGCTGGATCCTTTGATCAGAGATAAGGGACAGGATGCAGTCCAGGGAGCCAGGAATGCAGAGGAAAGGAACCTACTGGCCCTCAGCCCCATCTCCAGCTCAAAAGAATTGGCAGAGGTCTGGCTACCATACCCAGAGTCTTGTGCCTGCCTGGAATGACTGAGGCTGGATGAAGCCACTCCCCATTTTCTCAGGAAGGGCCTTATGGGACAGACTTGAGCCACGCCTACCATGTGTCTGCCAGGGCTGGTATCTTCTGGCTTCTCAAATTGCTCTAGGCATTGTGGCTGACAAGGGGAGGAGGTGAAGCCACAGGCTGACAGGGAGATTGGGGTTCTGTGGGCAGGGGCCACAGAGACGGCTGAGGGATACGCTGATTAGATGCTGGATTGGGGAACTCCCACTTCTCTGTAATTGCTGCACCCAGCGCCCGGAGGTGTGAGCCTTGGATAGAGGAGCCCTGGACAGTCAGGAGCCAGCCCCTCCTGGCCCAACACAGACTGATCTTGGCTACAGGAGGATTTCAGGGGTCCCAGAGAACTTTTTTTTTTTTTTACATGTAGGCTATCCAAGCCTTTGCCAAAGTTGGGGCCTGGACTTAGCCTCCCCTATGCTCTAAGAATTAAGGGTTCCCTAGGATTAAAGCAGTTAACTCCAGCTGCCTAAGTTGGGGGTGGTCCACCAGGCTTGACGGTCCATCAGACACACCTATCCCTGGACCTATACCTACCACCTCTGGATAAGAAACCCGTGGGCAAGGCCTCAGTCCTGCCTGGTCCAGCCAGGTTTCTTCACTCTTTGCTGTTTGTGTCCCTTGGAACTTCTGTGTTCTTTCATGAGGGAAGTAAGGAACCCTGGCACAAAATGGGTTCCTTGTATATGAGCATTAGGTAAAGAGTTAGTGTTTCATTAACACGGCACCAGCATAGAGCCTCAGCCTCTTGGCTGGCCAGACCTGCAGCAGGCAATAGGGAGAGGATCTGCTTAGAGCTGAAGAGCAGGCCAGTCCTGGGGACCACAGCCCTGCCTGGCTATGTGGAAAGAGATGATTGCTGCATCCCGGCATGGCCTGACCCTGGCAGCACACAGGATGTTCCTGGCAAGAACTGTGATTGGCTTGGTTGCTCTGTCTGCTTCCCTCTGGACTATGCTAATGCTGTCCCCTCTGCAAGCTGGGCTCCGGGTTGGTGCAGCTGGGACAGTAACCTGGGGAAGGGGCTTCAAGGGTATAAAGGGCAGATTGCTCTGCCTACCCCATTTTGTTTTGGTCCTCTTGTTTACCTGTCTCTACCTAGCAAAGCTCTTGGGGTGGGGTGGGGATGGGGGTCAGTTCTGGGTGTGAAGATTAAAGGAAGCACCCTGACACTGTACAGTGAGGAGCTGGAACCTCTTGGGTCCTAGGTCCTTGTAGCTGCAGGAAGGTTAGCCGCCCAGTTAACTCTGAGGCTTGTATGGACAGAGTAGTTGGGGGCAGGGTGCTGAAGGACAGGTGCAGTGGGTGGATGTGGTGCAGGGTGAGAGGCTGTTGGCCAGGTCTGTTGTCCACAGGGCAGGTGCAGCAGGTACTCGGTAGGAACTCTGGCTGGCGGCCATAGGCCCTGGTTCTGAGTAGCACCTGGGCTCTCTGGACCTTGCTGCGTTGTCCCATACCATGGTGTGTGTAGCCCATGGCGACAAAAGCGATGGGTTCGGTGGATTTTTCTGGAAAATAGTGGGAGTGGTGTAAGCAGACTTGAGGGTCCTCTGAAGTTGGGGTGGTGGAAGAGGTGCAAAAATTGCATTGTTTCTGTGGACAGAACCTTTTGGGCCTCAGTTTTTTCCCCTGTGGCTTATGGCCTCCAGCTGAGCGGCAAGGGAGGACTATACTTGTGATGCTTCTGTCTTTGTGCTGGGCTGAATGTTGTTCCCTTCAGAATCTGTGACCAGCAGAACGTGAGGCTACCCCTATTTGGCAGGGGGATATATTCAGGTGTAACTGAGCTGAAGGATAGGCTGGACTGGGTGCCTCAGATCAGTGATGGGAGTCTCTGTAGGGAGAGGGTAGGCTGTGTGGTAACCGTGAGAGACTGGAGCAGCATGGCCACAGCCATAGAACAGGGACTGTCACTAACTTCGGGAGGTGTAGAAGGCCAGGCACAGCTTCCCTAGAGCCTTGGAGATAAGCAATCCCTGCTGAGGCCTGGACTGGGGACCTCCAGCCCAGACAGAGTAGGAGTAACTTTGTTGTTTGAGGCCGCTGGCCTGTGGTGCTTTTGACAGAGTCACAGAACCTCGGCCCAGCTGGTGGCATGCTTGCTCACATGGCTGAGTGTGCCCTTCTCTGCGTGCACGCATGAATGAGCCTTTGCCAGATAGCTTGCCCCATTCCTGGAGGGAGATGAGCAGCTAGGCTTGCAAGGGCAGGAGGCTGTGATGTGCTAACTGGAGGTGGCCACTTGGGATACATCAGATGCTCAGTGTCAGGCTCTAAGACAAGGGGTGGACCACCTGGGGAGAGGAGAAAATCAGCCATGAAATTGGTCATTCTGACTACCTGGTTGGCCAGTCAGGCCATGCATAGGGCTCCCTATTCTGGTCAGAGGCCCCTCCCAGAGGCTCTTGCAGGTATCTGGTGTGTTTATAGGGACACCTCCAGGGAGATCTGAACCACTCCCATCCAGCCCAGGGGCTTTATAGAGGATGCCCTGAAGGTCAGTCCAAAATGGGAGTGTTTGGTGAGATTTTACAAAGCAGACAGACAACTCTGCCCATGAGGAGGCCTGCTGAGGCACCCCCAGGATTCCGCTACCCTCTCTTTATCCTGGTTGTCTCTGTCCTTTGGTTTTGAGCAGAACAGTGGAAACAGCAGACAAACTGAACCACTTCACTCTGAAAGCTAATGTTCAGGTTCCCATAACTGTGGCCCCTAAGACCTTGGATGTTACCTGTCTCTGTTCCAGTTGTCCCCGGAGGAGCAGGACCATCTCCCTCTTGGTATCCATGGAGAGGAGTGTTGACTCTAGCTGGCCAGGGAGGTGATTGCTCTAGTCTGAAGCTGCATCCTGCCCCCAGCTTCCAGCCTCAGCTCAGAGAAAGTGGAGAAGGGCATTATGACCCATTAGGTTTCTCCTGGGGACACTCAGGCCCTGCTCTGCTAAGGCTGACCATTGGATAGTGATCAGGCTAGAGGGACACTGGGTGGGTTTGAAAGGGATAGATGGAGGGGAAGTAGCTTTGGCCCAAGAGTGAGCCCCTTGAGGTGCTTGTTCATGTGTTCAGTGCTGACCTGGGCACCTCCTGGCTAGTGGCCATGTGCTTCTGCCTTGAGGATAACTGACCCTCAAGATTTCTGTACCCTTGGGGTTCATGCCTAACCTCTCTGTTCTATGCTTCAAGCAGGAGAGGTAGCCTGCAATTTGAGGGCCTATACCCTGTTTTAAAAAGTCATGACCTGGCTGGAAGGAGCGGGGCTGGAGTGAACAGGGCCAGAATGATTGGAGCTGGAGCAAGAAGGGAGTTGGGGGAGAGAGTCATGGCTCCATGTGCAATGTGGCTGGCCCCTGTCATGCATCTGAAGGTGGTGGAGGGCCTGGTGAGAAGCAGGGACCCTGTGGAGGGCCTGGGGTCTTGTCTGTTCTTCAGCAGGATGCCTCCTGCTATCTTTCCAGGCCAATGATTCAAGTCCTAGGGTGCCTGGTAGATAACCCTGAGGAACAACCTAATCTGACACAGGGATGAGAACCCTGACCAGATGCCCAGCCACTGCTGTTTGAAGGCCCAGAGGGATATGAGGGACATGGGGACCATACGGCAGTGTCCCTACCATGTCCCCTTGTCTTTGGCAGCAGTTGCCAGTCCAGCCTCTGGCCGACAGTTGGTGAGTCAGCCTGCATTAGTGCCTCATTAAAATGGACAGACTCTTCCTAGGCTGCTGAGGGAAGCCCAGTTGTCTCCTGCCCTTGCCCCAGCTGTACAGAAGGCTGGCTGAGGCCCCCCAGCCCCCGCTCTGACTGTTGGTGCTTGCTGCATCCCCTCTCACTCCCTGACCCTGGACCCAGCGAGGCTCAGGGTGCACATAAGACACCTCCCGTAGGACACTTTGCTCCAGTCCTTTCTGGGGCAGTGGTGGCCTAGACCTGCTGTGTCGCTGGGGTGGTGACTAGATGGGATCTGCATGTATCCTGCTACTATGGCCCACTGTGCCTGGACTTAGCATCCTCCTATGCCATCACTATCTCTCACCATTGTGGAGTGAGGCGCTGCAGCCATGTGGCCATTTCCTAGGCCAGTTTCATAGTAGAGGGTAGGTGCAGACATGCCTAGCTTCTCCAGTGCTGTCTGTGGGTGACAAAGGCCAGCTCTGTGGCTGGAGGACTCAGGGTACCCTGTGAAATTAGCATTTCCACCAAAGGTGCTAACGAGATTACCAGGAAAGCCACTGAAACATGGAGTAAGAGTGGTTTTTTATTTAAAATCCTGATCTAAGGTTTGGGGGTTTGCTCGTTGTATCTTGTATATGTGCATGCATGCCACTGCACCTGTGGAGGTCAGCAGACAATGTGTGGGGGTTAGATCTCGCCTTGCATCACGTGGGTCTTGGAGGCGAAACTGTCTTCAGGCTTAGTGGTGTGTATGGTTACCCACAGAGCCATCCCAGGGTCTTTATTTTGAGGCAGAATCTCAAGTAGCCCAGGCTGGCCTTGACTTAATATGCAACTGAGGATGGCCTTGAACTTTTGATCTCCCAGCCTCCATCTCCTGAATGCTGGGATTATAGGTCTGTACCACTGTGCCTAGTTTATGTGATAGTGGGGCTCAGACTTGGAGCTTTGACACTCAACCAACTGACCTATCTCCAGCCCCTGCATCTTTTTAAATCTTAAGAATTCGATGACCTCACCTCAAGTATGTGTGTTTAGTTATCTAGTGTGGACATAGCTGGCCTTCATTTTCCAGAGTGTAGAATCCTCCTCATTGGTGTGATCAGTACTATCTGACATTCTATGTGGGTGTATTTCGGGTTAGCCCTTCAGACCCTAGATCCAGGAAGGTCTCTGGTGCCTGGCCTGGTGAGATAGTATCCACTTGGAATACCTCAGCCCCTGTCCTGTGAGCTGAACAGTGGGCATTCATTGGCCATTACATGCTACCTGAGTGTATGATGTAGCTACCCATACCTACCAGAGCCTCAGTTTACTCCTCTGCAGCTTGGCCCATGTGGATACTGTCCCCACCAAGCTCTGTCCCTCTCCTAGTCCTGGGACTGCCAGTGACTTGCCCCACTCACAACCCTGACACAACCAGTCCTGGCTATAGACATGGACTGGCCGCTGCCTCCCCACCTCATCCTCTAAGGGAGCCTTGGTGGGAGCAGGTGGTTGGTGACAATCTCCCACTGAGATCTCCCAAGTTGGTCCTGGGTCTTCATTGTTCCTGTGTAACAGACCCTGCCAGACCCCTTTCTGTGAGATTGAGGCCTGAGTCCTGGAGAAAGGACCTTGTGCAATATGGTTGGTCAGTCTGTGGTTTGCCTGTACTGTCAGTGACTATCTGGGTGTGGGCCATTGTAGCTCAGGGCTAGGAAGCATCAAGGCATGGAGGGCTCGTGGTCCCAGGGGAGTTTCTGAGTGTGGGTCACTCCAGCTCCCTAGTGTTTTCCCAGCTCATGGAGGTTGATGGCTTTCTCTCCTTTCAGTGCTGCTGCCCTGCCCCTAATGTGTGTCCACCAGGAGCACCCTCCAGGCAGTGACTCCTAGGTGATTTTGGTTCCATGGAGGTTCTAGGATATGAAGCACACCCTTGTATGACACAGGGTCAGTAGTGCTGACCTGCTTGGTGAGGTGAGTGCTCTGAAGACTTCCTGTGGAGCAGGTTGTGGGTTGTTGTAGGGATGGCATCTGTCTCGGAGGTGAGGCCACTGCCCAAGAATGACTCCCTCAAACCATTGTGTTCCCAAGTGCCATCATCAAAAGGTATGTTCCCCAATCCAGACAGTGCCAGACAGACAGATGGGAACAAGCTTGTCAGGTGGGCCTGGGAACAAAGGCTCATCAACCAGTAGCAGATACCAGGCCATGGTGTTTGTGTCAGAAGCTGGGCCTGCTGCCACATTCTTCCATATTATTCCAGAACCTTGTGTCCTTCTCTACATTGGGATCTGGGTCACCAAGCAAATGGAGCAAGGTCCAACCAGTGTGAAGCCATAGGGGAGGCTGGGTGTGTGCTAGGAAGGGGTAGAGAGTCATACCCACTAAGGCCTGGTTCAGTAGAGCTTCTCGGAGGAGGGGTGCTTGGCTCTCCAGCACTGGAGTGTCAACCTTGGGAATTCAGAGACCCAAAGGGAGAAGCCATCAGGCCACCATGTCCCTTCCCATCCCCAAGTCCTTGTCATTCACTATGTGTCCCAACTTCATCCCCAGGTGGCAGTGTGTACCACCCTTCCCAAGGTGCACATTGGTTGTAGCTCTGTTTTACCATGATGTCAGGCTGGCGTTCTCCCCTCAAGCTTCCCCCCACTGACTTGCTGTTTTTCACAGAGTATCAGGAGGAAAGCTGGTTTCTTCTCATTTCTCATGAAAGAATGGACTCCATTGTGCCCTGTGCATGGGCGGGCTCATGGCTCCTAATTGGGAAATTGGCTGTCTGGGCCTGACCCACTGGGCT
The DNA here is from genome assembly GCA_019843965.1 of Rhynchomys soricoides. NCBI lineage: Eukaryota > Metazoa > Chordata > Mammalia > Rodentia > Muridae > Rhynchomys > Rhynchomys soricoides. The sequence goes on from JADRCH010000008.1 coordinate 15,439,886, forward strand.
GTTATTACAGTGTGAGGTGTGAGTGTCTGTGTGGTACAGGCTGTTAAACGGCTCGTGATTTTTTGCCTTTTGATTATGCATTGCTATATCTCTGTGGCCACTCCCTTGTCTTCACATTGCTGTAAAGGGAGCATGGTGTTCTTGATCGTGGTTACTTGATGCTTTCTCAAGGCCTGGCAAGGACGGATAAAGGGGACATCAAGCCTCTAGTGGCCTTAGTAGCATGGCAGGTGAGAGATCACTTTTTATCCCGTGAGACACTCTGGGACCCAGTATGGGTATAATGAGCTTCATGGAGTTTGCTAGGTGACCCTGAATGTTGCCAAGTTCCTGCTGGCCCAGCTTGTCTCAGAACTCAGTGGTCTTTAGTCACATGTCAGAGCAGAAAGCAGGAGCGCCTGCCTGCCTGCCTGCCTGGCCCATTACATGCCCAAGTCTCTGCATCTTGTTCACCTCACCAAGCCCCTGTGCATTCCACCCAGGGACCAGGGGCTCAGATAAGACAGCAGCAGCTACTGTGCAGGGCTTGTAGGGTAACCCCCAAGGCTGCTTGTACTATTGAGGTAGAGCACGGGTCACATAAGTAACTCAGGAGTGTACTCTTATACTTGGGCATCAATGGCTGCAGTATGCTTCGGAGCACTTCTCACCATGCAGGGAGCACCATGCCCATGCATCTCTGCTGACCACTGTCTTCATTCCCATTTCCTTGTTCCAGATGTACCGTGTAGCGGGATCACATGCTTGCCTGTGCTGGATGGAGTACCGTGAACCATCCAACTTCGAGGTTTCACCAGTGTCCAGTTTTCTTTTATGGGTGCTATTCCAAGGTGCATTTAGAGAGCCTTTGTGCCTGTGGACATGGACCCAGATGTGTGGCTGAAAGTGCTGCAGCAAATGGGCAGGCTCTGAATTCAATGCGATTTCCTGGGTTTCATCCTTCTGGGTAGATACCAGGAATAGAACTGCTGGGTCATGTAGGAGCATTGTTTGGTCACATACGAAACTTCCAGGGGCTTTACAAAACAACCCCCACTTGCTAACCCTTTATCCCACCTATGAGTCTGGGCCCCAGGGTGCCATAACAGGACATGTGGCATCTCCGGTGTGTAGTAGCCTGTCTACTGGGTCTGAAATTGGGATCTTGGCTGTGGTCCCTGAGCTTGACTGCTCCTTGCTACAAAGAACAGCTAGGTCCTGGCTCCCAGTTGTGGTGGGGACAGGTGTCACTGTCAGGTGGCGTCTGGGCCATGGGTAGGAGTAGCTGGCGTGTGTGTTTGCTCTGCATCCGTCCCTCCCTTCATTCTCCGGGGGATTTCAACACCCACACTTGGAATAAAAAAAAAATTATTAATGAGCTTGGTGCGGTTGCCATGGGAACCTGTTGCTAATGAATCTCTGGGGTTTCCTCTTACCTTTGCGGAGCTAGAGGAAGGCTGAGCTATGCTCAGACCAAGCATGCTTCCTTCTCTTTGGGTTGCCGTGGCAACGCCTGTCACTAATCCCCAGCCAGCTCCTGGTTTACCGGCCTGGCCCCAGGAGCCAGCTGCCCGCTTATGCTTACATAAAGCCTCTTACTGTGATCCTAGCTGCTCCCAGCCCCACTAGGCTCCCTGGAGCACCACTGGTCCTCTAGGGCAACACATGGGATCCCCAAGATGTGGAGAACAGATACAGTGTCTCAGGCTTTGCCAGAGAGAGAAAACTCTACATGGATTGGGTGGGTTGGAGTTTCTACTCTGAAGTACCCAAGCAGGCAAGGGTACACAGTGGGCCTAAACTAGGACGCATGAGGTGACACTTGGCATAGCTGCTACCCACCCAAGTGCATAGCCTTGCTGACCCCTGACTGCCAACTTGATGGAGCCCTGTGGGTCCTGGAGAAACAATAGGTCATCGTGAATCCTAGTGTCCTGCCCACCAGGTGATATACAGAATAGAGTCTCAGGGTCTGGAGAATGGCTGTGTTGGGCAGGAGGCCTCTCCCAGCTTCAGTGTACTTGTCTAAGATGTGGATGGAGACGGTGTGGGTGGGAAGAGCCAGAGTGGATGACATGTCCACAAAATGCTAGGGCCTGTCTGTCTCCGGGAGTCAGCCTGTGACCCCTTTGTTCCAGGATATCTGTGGCCCCTGCATGAGTCTGTTCTTTTCTTTTCTGCCTGAGTCTTTTCTTTTTTTTCTTTTCTTTTCTTTTCTTTTTTTTTTTTTTTGTCTCTGTGACAAATGGCTGAGTGAGCAAAAACAATTTAGGAGAAAGACTGATTTTAGTTCATGGTTTCAAAAGTTCAGTCTGTGGTCAACTGACATACATACATACATACGGGGGGGGGGGGGGTGTATGGAGAAGGCCAGAGAACACAAATAGCTCTTCCTTTGGGTCTCTAGACCATGGGATGGTGCTGCTTGTATTCCGGGCTTGCCCCCACTTAGTCATCGCTGGAAACACCCTCAGAGACACTCTCAGGTGTGCTTTATAATTTCCTAGCCATGTCTCCGTGGAGTTGCTTCTGCTTACACCTTATGTTTCAGAACCTGCATGGTTAATGTCTACTTGGTGAGTTTTAGACCTGTGAACCTTGGAGAACTGGGTGAATGGATTGGGGGGGGGGGGAGACTAGACTAGACTTGAGCTGGTGGTTGGCCCAGGGGCCCAGCACCCACAACTCAGGGACATCAGCAGTATCCCTGTGGTTGAGGCATTCACTCAAGTAGTCTTTCTCATTTTGTTCTGTTGGATTTGGAGCTGATGGGCCAGGGTGGAAGCTTATGGTGTTGGGACCTGGTCTTGTGTCCCTTGGTAACCTGGGTTCTGAGGGTCTACCCCTCTTGGCCTGGTGTGACAGAATGGTTGTCTCCATTGCTAGGCTATTTGGCCCGAGACCTATGTCTGCTGATGTGTTCTGGTGGTCATAGGCTTGGTTTTCTGGCTTTGTATTAGGGGAAACAGAAATCTGACAGATGGGGTGTGGTCAAAGGTCAGGCCTATGAGACAGTGTCAAAGGTAACTTAGAAGATAATAGCATGGAGCCCCTATGGGTGTCAGGGTGTTTGAGTTTGCTTGTCCCCCAGCCAGAAGCAACTCTTCACTCTGACCTGGAGAGTGATCAGCCTAGTTGACCCTCAACCCCTGTGGCATCATAGGATTTGCCTGGTCGAGCCTGCTCACCCTCCTAGCCTGTAGGTAACCCCCAGTGAAACACCTGTCCTCAGCCTGGAATGCTGAGACACTGGCTGCCCCTCTGTCCAAGCTCCACCATAGAGCCCACTCCCTCCTGAGGACTGCCCCCTGATCCCATGGGAACAAGGTTGCAGGTGTTCAGGTCAGAAAGGCAAGACAGGATGTGGCAGAGGGATGCAGAAGCTCCCCTGGCTGCCATCTACTCTTGAGCTTGGACTTCCAAAGCCACAGCCCAAACAGAAGGGTGCTGCATGCCCACTGCTGCCCCTCCCCCACCTGTTTTGGATTCCCTGTGCCTGCTCTTCACCTCTTCAGCCTGGCTTCTCTCCTGGAGGAGCAGGGCCAGGACTAGTGGCCCCAGTCACAGGGCTGGGATGGAGCATCCTAGCCCAGTTCACAAGCCCTGGGACTTCTTCCCCTGAAAACCAGGAGCTAGGCTGAACTACAGTGTGGGGGGTGGGGTTGGCAGGAGGCCATAGAACAGTCTGACTGCTATAGGTGTGAGGGGCTTGGGAAAGTCCTGCCCAGTCTCTCCCTGAAGGAGCTTTTGTCTATCTCCCTCTTAGGCCTGTCCCTGTCCCTAGGGTGAGCTGTTCATATGCACATAGGGCTGTGTCCAGGCAGATGTATGTGGACACAGTTGACTCTGGCCATCATCACGCTGAGAAATTCAGTGCCTGTAACAGGGATGTTTTCCTATTCTTTTGAGATACACCCTGCCCAATGATGGTGGTTGGGATTGGCTTCAGGATCTTTTAATTCCTAATTTAGACTGTTTATGTGCTGGGCTGGGGTTTCTGCCTGCCCTTCAGTACCTCCCTCCTCACCACCCTCTGTTTCTAGCTGTCTGGAGGTTGTAGGGTCCCCTGGGGTGTCAGGGAGCTACCTAGGCAGAACCTGGCCCCTAACCCCAGGGCTGCCAGCCCCAAGTATCTTCACCAGCCCTGCAGGGGCTTCCTGGTTAGTGAGCACTGCTCTCTCTGGGGTCCCACCACAGAGCCCTCTTTGTGAAGGCAGCCCCCTCCCCACATGGGACAGGATCTGAGGTCATGCTGTGACTAGCCTGTCCTGCCAGCCTGGCTGGCTGCCTGGGTGGAGCTACAGGGCAGGGAGCAGAATCTGGCAGCAGTTCTGGATGCGTCCAGCTGTCGTCTAAGGAGACAGAAACGGAAACAGGCAGGAAGGAGCCCCTCACTGACTACCCTCTTTTTGCTCCTTTATTAGCCGTAAGGACTGCCTGACTGCTTGGCTTTAATCAGGAAATACATTCTGCAAGGACTGGTCTGACAGGCCCCTGGGATGTCTTCCTAGTTGCCATTCAACAGAGTGAGGGGCTGTCATCCCTGACCCCGGCCCATCCACCCGGGCTTGTGGAAGGCTACAGGGAGAGGGCAGGGGCCCTCGAAAGCAGGACTCACAACTTGATCCTCCAAGAGGCAGGGACTGGGTCTTGACCAATTGCCCCTCTTCCTGTGTGTACATGTGTGTCTGGCCACAACTTGTTCAGAGAACATACAAGAGAGTCTAGAGGAATCTTGCCTGGGGTCTATAACACTGCCCGGTGGTCTAGGAGCCAAGAGTTGGACGTCCCTGGCCCTAAGGAAATAGAGGCATGAGCTGGGGGTGGCTGGGGAAGTCCCTGTGTCAGTCTCCACCCCCAGAACACCCACAGACAGAGCAGGGGCTCCCCCATCTCACCCCTCTCTAACTTAGCCCCTCCCCTGTAGGCTGGGATGGTAGTTCTTCTCTCCATGGTATCCTGGAACCCTCTGCTCTATGGGTGTCCTCCAGGTCTGCTTTCCCTTGAACAATTGAGATTATTTTTCCCCACTGGAGTGCTCTTGTCCTCTGTGAGGTGAGACTGGGATAATGGGAAGAGGAGGGGCCCCGGCGTCTGAGGACAGGGCCATTTAAACAGAGCAGGGTGCTGGTGAGCCGCAACCCTCATTGCTTGTTGCAGGCTCCTGTCCACAGAAACAGTGGGTCACAGAAGTCTCTTCACAAACTTTTTTTATAAACCATTCAACAGAGACCAATATGTGGAAGCTTCTAGAAACAAAAACCTGAATCTTAGGAGGCAGGGAATCAGGTGTGCTGGAGTTTCATTCTCTACAAGCTAACTCCTCCCAGAGACCCAGGGCCCGGGGAGCCTGTGACCTGCCACATTTAGTGGTCCCTTTCACTGCCTTTTGTCCTCTGACCCCAGCTCCATAGCTGCTGGTCATATTGGTCCACACCCCCTGTTTTAAGCCATTCCTACTCAGGGACAAGTAGAGCAAAGTGTGAATTCCTCTGAACCCCCCTCCACCTCATCCCTTTTTATACCACAAAACATGGCCACCTTGCTCTTTATTCACAGTGGGTGTCATATCAGAGGAGATAGTAAGGACGGTCCACCCCGTGGGAAGTCTCATGCTGTGCAGGTCCCATGGTTGGGGGGCCAGTACCATGAGAAGCGTCTTGAGGTGCCTAGGGTGGAGAAAGGTATAGTGATTTCTAGTTAATTAACCCCCTTGGCCCAGCTGGCTTAGGTCCTGCGTATCTTCACATTTGCCACTTGGCAGGTCCCCTGTCTCTGGGTGCAATTGCCAGGGATGTGGCTGAGGCCATGGCATAGATGGCAGAACTGTCTCAGTGGCTGGAGGGGCTACAGACTAGTCCTGGGTTCTCCCTTCTCCTTCTTGCCGCCTTAACCTAGTAGAGCCTGGAGCCATCTCTAGGGCTGTGACAGCTATCCCATCTGAGAGGTTACCTCCTTGGGCTCTCCTCTCAGCTCTCCTGCCACCTTGGTGGCTCTTGTGCTGGGGTTTGGGCTGCCTCTCTGTGGCACACTGTCAGGATTGTACCTGCAGTATGTGCTGAGTCTTGAAGCATCAGCTCCTTGGTGTGGGGGGGATCCCCAAGATGTGGGAACAGCAGGTAATATCCCTCAAGTCAGTGCTCCACACTGCGCTGGCTCCTCATGGGAGCCTGGAGATTCCCTAATTAAGCAATTTATTATTAAAGCAGCCGTCTTCCTTGGAGCCTGCTTTCTACTGCTGCTGTGGGGACAGACAGGCAAGCAACCCACAGGGGCTGCTCTGGTGGCCAGCATGCAACCTGACACCACACTTAGAAGAATTCTTAGCTTACATAGCTCACCAGTGGTTCTGACTGGTGCTCCATGTCTCCTTGGGGTCATCTTAGAGCCCAAAGGATGTATGTGAGACTCACCAACTTAGTTCCTAGAGTTAAGGAGAGCCCAGGGTCATCAGCCTGTCCCTCCCTGGGGTGATTTGTATAACCACAGGCCAGACATCAGAAACATCCTAGGGACAGGAAGGGAGGGACATCAGGATTTGTGCTAAGTGGTTGGTATTTGGAGGAGGGGAGGCACCTGCCTAGAGCAGCATGGAGACTCCTAGGATATTGGGGTATGGAGCTGGTATAGTTATTGAGCTTCTGGTCTGAATCTATAGATAAATGCAGTGGCCCATAGGAACCCTGGCCAGTGGGAAGTGTGTGTGTGGGTCTTTGCTGGTACCAAGTGGGGTATTCCAAAGCCCAGTTAGACAGCTAGAGTAAATGGGAGCCCTGACACAATGGGGGCACTCAGGTGTGAGCCCTTGTTCTCTGATGAGGTTGCACCTAGTCTCCAGCCCTCAAGACAGTGACTGTTCTATTGGGGGGGGGGGTCTCGGGATCCTCTCATCGAGCATATGCAGCTGTAGTGAGGACCTGGTGCTTTATCCTAATGCTGTTTAAAAACTTGGAAACTCGGGGGCTAGCGAAACGGCTCAGTCACTAAGAGTGTACTACTCCTGCAGAGGACCTGCGTTGGGTTCCCAGCACCCACATCTCACTTGTGACTCTGGTTCCTGGGGATTTGACACTTCTGTCCTCTGTGGGCATGCACGCACACGCACGCACGCACACACACACACACACACACACAGAGGCAGACACACACATGCACAATTTAAAAATAAACTTTAAACTGGGAAATTTAAAACTGATTGGCAAGTTCACCTTGCAACACCATTAAAATGATGATGATGATGATGATGATGATGATGATGATGATGATGATAACACCTTGTGTGTTTAACACATTCTTTCATGAATAATGGCTGTTTTTTTTTTTTCCCCAACACAGAGATTCGATAGGAGCAGGGGCATTGTTTGTTAATCTTTGGGGTCTCAGCCATCTGGCTTGAAGGAGAACTGAGGTCTGCGGAGGAGAAGGCTTGGGAGGAAGGATTCCTGCTACCATGCCACAGAGAATTCTCTGGTCTTTTTGTATCCCACCTCCATCACCCAGGACATGGGCCATGGGCCTTGCCTCTGTGTGTTGGGATCTTAGCCCTGACTATATCACCTTGGGTTTCTAAGACCATGGAGAGAGCTGGCCACAATTTCCCTCCCCCTTTGTTAGGTGCTGGACCCTGAGGTGCACATACCAACTGTGAGGAGCTGAGGAGCCATGAGTAACACACTCCCACAACCAAGTGTAAATTGAGCTCATCCTCAAATTTTCGGGTGTGTGTGTGGGCGCCTCCCTGGCTCCCAGGGAGGGGGATAGCACCAGGATTCCCCAGCTGTAGGTAGCCAGAGCCACAGGGCCAAGCCAGCCTTGATGGGTTGGAAGCTGTGGTATAGGGCTAGCCTAAGAGGGAGAAGGGATGAGCTTCCATTAGGAAAAGCATGCTCTGCTCAAGGCTGTCCTGACCCACCTTTCCCAGCAGGGATATCTAGCACCTCCCAAAACATCACACAGCAACTTCTAGAACAGGCGGAGGCAGTGCAGCTTGCTGTACTGGGGAGTGGAGAGATGCCCCATTGTTAGTTTTTTTTTAAAAAAATGACTCAGACGGTTCACAGAGCTTCCTTTTCCTGCCGGTTTCCAAGAATCCTGCTTCAACATAATGGATCGAGTTATTAAGGGATCGATTGAGACACGGGTAGTTGGATGGGAGCCAGACCCAGTAAATTGGTATGGCACTAGCTAGGAGACTCCCTGGGGTCTAGGTCTGCGGTCAGCAGGCTGGTGGGCAGGCAGGCAGCCAGTGAGAGACACCTAGCTCCTGGTAGCCACAGGGCAATCAGGTTTTGGCTGGGTGGCCCATCTCTGTATTGGGGGCCTTCCGTGGAGAGAGAAGTGGAGAGAGGGGTGTGTGTGTGTGTGTGTGTGTGTGTGTGTGTGTGTACATACGACTGTATGCCTATTGTGGGTGGTGCCCTAAAGTGTGATCCATTTAAACTAAGGTTGTACTGTGTGTCTATGGTCCCACACGATGCAAATCCCTACTGGGTATAAGGACTAGTTCTCATGTCCCCCTCCCACTATTAGAGAAAGCTCTGAGGTGCTCTGAGGAGGCCCAGTAGGTTCCTTGTTCCTAAGTAGATCTACTTATATGTTCGCACTATATAGCCTCTATGTGGGATGATAACTTGGCCCACAGAGCCCTGCACTGATTCTGTCCCAGGGCTACGGCAGTTAGTGAAGTCCACCAGTGGCCTCAAGGCTCTCTCCCCTGCTCACCACTTACACGTCGAGCCTTATCTGACATCTGCTCGTCCATTAAGAGTTTGTCCTTCACTGTCCCCTGCAACCAGCTTGATCAAGGCCAGCCTCTTGTCAGCTCACCCTTGGGTCCGTGGACTTGTAGCACATCCCTGACACGCAGTAGGTACTCCTGATGGATGACTCTTCCTGCTCAGTGATGGGCAGAGCAACAGAGGAGTCTGGTCCTTTCCCAGGAAAGACTTCCTAAGATGGGCTTTTGAGACTGAGTAGAGTTTACCTAAGCAGAAAGAGAAGTGGGCATTGCTGAGTATACTGGCTGACACCAGACTCAGGTCAGCCATGATCCCTATTCTCCCTGCTAGGCCCCCAGTGTGACCATACCCCCCCACACCATGTGCCTGCAGGGTTCTACTGGCTCTGCCTGACCCTTTGGCCCCCAGGCTGCAACATTTCCAGGCCAAGGTGGGATCAGCCTCTGGGGTCAGGAGGTAGGCTGTGCTTAGCGTGCTCAGCTTCCTCTCCAGTCATGTGGATGAGCCATGTAAGTAAGGCTCCTGCACGGTGCTTCCCACTTCTCTGTAAATTGGCTGGTATAATGGGTTCTGGGCTTAAAGAATTTCATCCCATTAAACACCAATACCATGCGGTCTGAAATATTTGTGCTGGAGCTGCCCTGACTGTTCCTCAGGCGAGCCACATGGAGCTGTAATTAGGGCCTGGTGGGTAGCCGCCGGTGACTTTGGGATACAAACACATAGCATAGCTGTGATTGTCTATGTTGTTTCTATGTTGTCCCACCCTGCCTGTGAATTTGGCTGTTCCTTAGTCTAAGCAACTTTTTTCTGGGCCTAGAAGGACCTGTGCCTGCAGGGTGTGGCAGGTCCATATACTCTGAGCACAAGGGCTGTCTCTGACCATGTTCTCTGGAGCAGTTGGCAAAGAGTGACAGTCACTGGTGGGTGCTCAGCCAAGCCCATCAGTGACCTGGCAGATGAGATACCCAGAGTATCAGTTTTTCTACCAGAACAGGTTATATCTACAAGGCCTGTCACATAAATGTTATGACAGAGGTTACAAGTGTAAAGATGCCAGGTTGTGTGCATGGTGTCTACTTCCTGGGTCCTCACATGGTCTGTGCCCCATGTCCACATGTCTCAAGTCCTGGAGCTAGCCCATATTCTTATTCTACCTGATAGGGACTGGCTTTCCAAGGTTAACTGACCCTTAGCCATGGACTGAATGCTTGTTTCCCCTTAAATTAAGCTATTGTAACATCTCGGTAGTGTGTTAGAGCTAGAAGCTGGGCCTTTGTGGGTTGTGTTATCTGATCTGTGATGATCAGATGTGGTTATGAGGGTGAGGGTCCTCAGAGTCACCTGTGTACATGATCCACTGGTGGACATAGGAGTCAGCTGCCTGTGGCCCTTCTCTGTTGCACTGTGATCTCGATTTCCAGCCTCCAGACTAAAACATAAGTTGTGTGAAAGTTGTCAGTACCAGCAAGTCCCACTGCCCCCATTCCACTTTGTGTCAGACTGGGCCTGGGTATGCCTGGAGACTGGGACTCATCCATATCATGTCCTTCACCCACCACTGGGCCATAACTGAAGCAAGTGTATGCCAGCCAACTTGGCACCTGGGCAGTGGCTTCCCCGGGGAAGAGCGGGGCTTATGGTTCTGAACATTGGGACAGAGCCTCTGAGACTGTAGTCAGTGTATAAATGTCATGCTAGAGCTGACGCCCAGGTAGCAGGATGCCTGATCCCAGGGATGAAGCAGCAGCCTTGGGAAACCAAGGTCCAGCAAGCTTCGCTTTGAAATCAGAATTTCCGGGGCCGGTGTGTGTGTGTGTGTGTGTGTGTGTGTGTCTAGGCCATCTTTTCAAAATGTCACCACTATTAATAACATGGCCGCTGGTAGAGGGTGGACAGGGACAAGGCCAAAGCCAGTTTGCTCATTCACAGCTTGAGCTACCTTTGGGATATAGGCCAGGCCCTGTGTAAGTTAGAAAGTTGTGTGAGGCTTGGGGGTCTTTGGTGGGGATCAGCCTAGCTAGGGTCTGCTCAGGGCAGGGCTTCCCCCAAGGACCTGAGAAGAGGCACCCAGAGATGACAGAAATGGGGGGCTTCACCGGCTGTGATGCTTCCGTGTGTCCATTGAGAGGAGGAGGAACTGTCTGGCAATGTGTCAGACAGATTCAGGCAGGAGAATGAGTTGCCTTTTTACAGGAGGCTCTAAGAGTTAGGGAATTCCAGGACTCTGATGGAGGCCTGACAGGTAGGGGCTGGGCAGCATCTAACAGCGTATATTCAGTGTCTTCCAGCATCCAACTAGGCTTAGGTTTCCTCAGGAAGGAAGATGCCTAACTCACCACCAGTACCTGGGACTCTAGGTTCTAGATGTTATCCACTGGAGTGTAGGCCTTCAACTGGGCCTTGGTGTCCACATCTGGTCTGGCCATAGCCTCTCTACAGAGCTCCCAGTAGCCTAGCAGCTCAGGAGGCTCTGCCTCATTGACATACCGAAATCTGGGATCTTGTACGTCGGTGCCCACAAATTGTCCTAGGCACAGGAGGCTTTTGAGCCAGGCAGACTGGCAGGATCTGTGGACATAGCAGCAGCCCTCCACCCTGCTAGAAAAATACAATTACCAAAGTATTGTCCACTGTCCCCCAGTGCTTAGGGTTTCAGGGAAGTGGATGGTAGGGTTAGGAAGGACTTAGGGCCCAGGGATAGGCAAAGCAGTATGTCTCTGAGGGTGTGGGAGCCAAAAACTAGAGAAGGGTTTGCACCAGGCTGGGAGAGCAGGCTGGTGGTAGGCATTGCTGTGAGGTCTCCCTTTTCAATAAATACCCGGTTGCCAGGCAACAGTGGTGGGGATAGCCAGGCTTTGCATAGATGGATTGGGGGTTGGGGTCAAGAACCCAATTGGAACACAGCCTGCTGCAGGGTTCCTGGTGTCCTATGGATGCCTACCATCATGCCATAAGGTGCTCGACCGGCCCCCCTTTCCCAGTATGCCTGGGACCCCAGCTCCCACAAATGTTTGTTTGCAGCAATCAACACACACACCTCAGATCCCAAGTGTAAGCTGGTTTTTTTTTTGTTTTTTTTTTACTAAGGTAGAGATGGTAATGTCACTAGCAATATGTAGAAAAGAAAAGGGATCCAGCCACATAGACTGGGGAGCCGAGGCCCACCCAGAGAGGCTGCTGCCCCTAGCCTGCAGAGGAGTTGAGCACCTGGCCACGTTGACCACTCAGACCCTCCATCTCTTGAGGGACAGATGAAGTCTCTTGACCCTCAGGATAGAGGACAGCCCGTGTGCTGAGCATACGGTAGGGACATGAGAAAGGCGTGGCTTAGGGGGCCTTGCAGGCAGAAAGGTGGCTGGTAGTGGCTCCTCCCAGTATAACTTCATCCTCAGTGGGCACTGTGTGGGTGGAGCTGGGTAAGGCAGCAGAGATACAGGACTGACAGAGAATCCTGGATAGTGCAGCCTAGGCAGAAGTGGGCAAAACTGCACACTGAAAAGAGAGACCCTGTAACCCTTCCTTTGAGTTTCTTCTTAGCCTCCAAGCCCAGACACCATAGGGTCCCACAGGGCTACAATAGTGAGTTCTGGGTTCCACAGAAGGGCCCTGCTCTGTGTGCTTCTAGGAGGGCCCCATCTGTACTACCTAGCCATGGAGAACAGAAGCCACATGGGGGGCCCATCCAGATAGGCTCACCACAGTTCTCCTGCAGAAAGAAGCCAGACCCTGAGGGGGGAGGGGAAAAGTACCAGGCCATGTTCCCATGGAAGGAGTGTCCAATCCCCTTGGGTCACTAATTTGAGCTTCAGGCAGCTGTGCAGCGAGGCCCAGGCAGTTATTTCTGGCCCAGAGAATTCCAGCAGAGAGGTCCCTGAAAGCCCGTCCTGGGGGCCAGCAGTCATCGTTCCCAGGAATCACCTTGCTCTGTTTTCTGTCTACCTTCCATCCTTCCCTTCCAGGACTATTGGAGTGGTTGTGCAGAATGCTCTTGGGGATCCTTCTAGGCAGAGGTCAAGCCAGGCCCTCTCACCTTCTCCCAGGATTAAACTGGTAGCCCTGGGGTTGGGGGATTGTCTTAAGGAGCAGCTTGTGGGGAGGGGCTGTCACTATGACTGGTCTCTCAATGAGGAATAACCAGGAAAGTCTGAAAATGGGAGACAGGTTCCCCCCAAAGCAGCACCCCCATTGGTGTTGGGGGGTTGCATGCTACCACCAAGTGGCTGGCAGAGTCTGGATGAGGTTTCTCGCCTACACAGCCTGCCTTCCTGCAGGCACAGGGACTAGAGGGGTGGGATCAGGCACTTTTCCACTCAATTATCCCTTGAAAAGATCCCGACTCAAGCTCTTTATTAAGAGCTAAGCGGAGACATTAGCGCACTTTCTAATTAGCATGGCTTTCAAAACTGCACAATCAGAACCACTGGCTTGTACTCAGCCAGGCTCTACAATGTCAGTCTCTGAGCGTAGGGGGGGTTGGCCTGGGAAGACCTGGGGTCCTGCCCTCCTTTGAAGACCTCTTAGGGTGTGTTTAGGTATGCAATACAAGTGCCTCAGTTGTGTGTGTTTAAGACATGTACGGTACACTAGAACAGATAGTAGTTTATACATGGGCATATGGGTACATGCCTAGTATCCAAGCCTGGCTCGGGGTGCCCTACTGTACAGCCTGCTCCTGTGGCTTACCAGGCACACACTTTATCTAGGGCCAGAGCGATGGGCTGGGGGGAAGGAGGGGGGAGTGCTACTGTACATGGCCCAGGCCATGGGGAACATCAGCTCACCGTGGTTGCTAATAAGGGACTGGGAAAACAGTGCTTTACAGGGCACAGGGGGAGGATGAGGAGGAATTAAATGCTCTGGCAGATAGAGCTGAGTCTTCATAGTGACCTGTCCTCCCTGTTTGAGGGGCTATAGCGGGGAGTGGCTCCCACACCCTGGCTTCAGGAGGAAGTATTCTCCCACAGACAGCCGCCCCCCCCCCCCTCCCCTGGGTGACCCTGAGCAGAGCAGGCAGCTGGAGAACAAACAGTTCCATGTTTGGTCCGTTGCCCTCACTCCCCACCCCCAGCCCAGCCCAGCCTGCTGTGAGTCACGCAGGCCTAGGCCCAGGCTCCCAGGCCATGTTCCTGGACTGGGCCATGGGGGTGGGGATAAAGGAAAAAGGTCTCATAGAATGGGAATGGAGAGCAGGAAGCAGGTTCACTGGGCATGGGGGTGGGGGTAGAAAGGTTATTGAAGGGAGGACAAGGCCAAGACACCCCCATCAAGATTCCTCCCTCTTCCCCCCCCCCCCACTCTATCTCGAGGGCAAACTCTGAGCCTGGTAGAGATAGTGTCTGTCACCTTCAGGTAACTGCCGCAGGTGGTGTCAGTACTGAGCCCTGAGCATCAGGTAACAGCCCACTTGTCTCAGCTATGGATGCCTCCTGGCCTCCTGTACTGATGGAGGGAGGACTGAGAGATTGAAACCCAGGCCACCTTAGATAACAGCTGCACATACCCCCTGCCCTAGGCGGGACCTAGGTGGAGGTACAGCTGGTCCTGTGGGAGCTGGAACAGATCCGCACACTCAACGGTCCACTTCTGGAAAGCTCTGGGTTAGACCAGCTGTCCCAAGTACAGGGGGTGGGGATAGAGGTGGAACACACTGTGTCCCTCAAGGAGGGGGGCAGGGGGAAGGACTCGGCCACCTGTGCCTGTGCTGCTTGTATGGGATCACTCTGATGACCCCAACAGGACTGCCTTGTCCTGACCCCTCCTGTCATCCCTATCTTTCTCCCCAAATCCCAACAGGATGCTCAACACACATTCTCCCATCTCAAGACCAACAGTACAATGCAGGAATGGGTGGCTGAGCTGGGCCAGGGCTGATGGAAACCTTTGGAAATGGAGCTGGGCTGGGGATCCCCTCTGCCTTTGCCCTAATTGGGTCTCCAGGTTCCTCCTCACCTTATTATCAGCCTGTTGGCATGGCAACAGCCTCTGGGAAGGAAGAGAAACCTCCTTCAATCATCACATCCTGCAGAGTGAGTGCTCCGCCCCTGAGACCTCACAGGAGACCCGAACAAATGCCCACAGAGAGCTCCCTGGGCCCCGACCTGTGAGAAGGGTTTGGGATTTCTTCCTGAGGAGGAAGGAAGGCATACAGACCCAGAGGGCTGGGGACTGGCTTTGTTTGCAGTAGGTCATGGGTAGCAATGTCAGACTGGAGGCCATACCCAGATATCTGCAGGCCCCCTGTGCTTCTCCGGCATCCCCAGGGAAAGGAATAGCAGGTTCCACCTGGCATGCCTTATGAGGTAGCTACAGTATCTTGGGCAGCTTTGGGGTTCCTTCCAGGGTTACAGTTGACCTCAGCCACAGAGCTCCATCCTGCCCCACCTGGAGGGAGCCAATCCAAGATGTGGGTCACCCTGTCCCTGAGGACATGTAAGGGTGGCAGAGCCCACTTAATCCCTGTAGCAAACATCCCCTCACGTTCTACTTAGTGGTGGCCTACCTGCCCTTCAGAGCATCTTCCCAGAGCCTTCTGATTAGGGTGGACACCAGAGACACCGGTGCTGAGCTTGCAAGGTGTCTAGCATGAAGGGCCCCCGTGCCTCAGTAGAGGCTGCTGCAGTCACTCACTGAGGCTCTGTTCATTACAACTTACAGGGACACAGAGAGGGCCACCCTACAGGCTGGAGAGGCCGTCATACAGAATAGCATGGGACTGGACCCCTGGAGCAGCCAGGGCAAGATGGAGTTGAACATTGCTTTCCCAGGGCTAGGCTGCACAGGGCTCTGGTTTGGATTATGTGTCCAGGGCACTGGGAAGCCATGGCAGGGTGTTGAGCTGATACTTAGTTTTAAAGGCAGCTCAGGTGGATTGAGGGGTGGTGTCATAGCAGGAGCAAGGACAGATCTGGGGCCTCTCCGAGGGATGTTTCTGGGTCACAATGGACTGTGAGAGATGGCAATGTGGGGGCCCAGTTATTTGGGGTTGAGGGTGGGGACCTAAGAGTTTAAGGAGTGAGCCGTGCTAGAGGCTGGTCCCTGGGGTTGAGAGACCCAAGGAGATTAAGAAAGGGAAAGGTTAGGGGCATGAGACCCCAGAATTGGAGACCTCAGCAGGGTAAAGGTGCACAGCACAGTGTGCATGGACATTGGTGTGGAGCATGCCATTCCCTACTGGGTGGTTTCTGTCTTCCTTGGAGAGCCCTAAGATCGTCAGACACCTTGCCCCAGACATGCCATAAAGTGCTCACTACAGTTAACTTAGTCCATCAGCTGGCTGAGGGACCTATACAATCACATCCAGCCCATGTGAGCCAACCACCTGGGCTGTGCCTGGTCTCTGGCTCTGCTGGCTGCACAGAGGGTGCTGGCAGGGACTGGTAGAAAACTGATGTCCACAGATCATAGTCACGTCCCTGGCCTTCCCACATCTGATCCCTCCCCTGGTGAGAGGGACCTTTGCCCTGGGGACCTGTCTCAGACCCTTCCAGGCTCCCAGAGCTCCAGGACCAGAAGGTCTGCCAGAGACACAGATAATGAGGGGCCATGGAAGCCGCTAAGCATGGAGCCCCCTCACTCCACCCAGGTATGGGAAGAGTCGGCCAGGTTCGCTGGATTGGCAGCCCAGGGCTGATGTACCTCTGTACCCTTTTTCTTATTATCTCTTTGCCCTGATAGGTCATGATCTGGCCTGTGGGGAGGCCTAGGTGAGATCTCCTTGCTATCTGCCACCTGGAGGTTGCTGGGGCCTTCCATTTCAGGAGTCCAGCACTCCTCGTTGACGTCACAGCACTTCCACAAGTAGAGGCAGAACCTAAAATATCAAAAGATGTGATAATGTTGGGTGAAGGGAACTAAAACCGTGTAACTGTCCCATCCCTCTGTCTCCCACCTTGTCCCTTCCACATGTGCCCATGGATGAATGATGGCCCCACTTGTCTTTGCCTTTTTGTTCACGCAGGGAATGTGCATCCTAGAGGGACAGTTTTGTCACCACATTGTGACATTTTCCATAAATGAGGCCGTGTGCCTTCCATAACTTGCTCTCACCCCCTTCTCTGCTCCCCTCTTGTCATTGTGTCTTAATTCACAAAGCAGCAGCACTTTTTAAATGACAGGGCCACAGGCTACATATCCTGTGTGGTGAGCCTTATGCCCTTACCTAGAAGGTCTGCCATTTTGGCTTCTTTTCAACACAGCCTGGTGCTTGGACCAGAAGCCCATGGGCCTCGCTGGCCACCATGGTTGTATAGCTTCTGGGTGAGTAGCCCATCCAGACCCCATTGTCATAGACAGGCCAGCAATGCCATACTGGGGGAATCAAACTGTTTCTAGGGTAGGTACTCACTGTCCACTAAGTACAAAGCATTGCAGCCACCGGCCCAGGAAGGCTATCTGATGCAAGACCTGAAGCTGTTATTCTGTCAGCAGAGACAGACAGCTTCTGTGAAGCATATGAGGACTCATCGACAGACTCACCTCCTCACCAGGCTGGGCTGACCTATTGAGGACAGTCCTTCACCATGAATAAACATGTCCCTTTCTTCTTGTACAAATTGGAAAGTAAGGTTGAGTGCTCCTGAGAACACAGTGGCAGCAGAGGCTGCAGTGAGGGTGGTCTGTGAGCGTCACATTGCAGAGTGACAGAGAAGGAAGCTCCAGACCCCAAGGACAAGGAAGGCACTGTAAAACCAGGGTCCCTGCAGAGGAAAGCCTAGACCCTCCCCCAAGGCAGGAAGCATGGGGTCTCGAGTATGTTGCTGCCTGTCTGACCTCTTTTCCTATAGTGGCCCTCCAGGCTTCCGTCCCTCCTGCCCAGCCTCTCACACGCAAACCAAGCTGTTCTGGATCTGGCCTAATGGAGCTTAGCTGGCTGTGCAGATTGCTCTGGGGGCTGGCAGGCGGGGCTGGGGCAGCTCAAAAGCTAATCCTCTGATCTCATGTGCCACCTAGCAGGGAGACCTGCTGGAATCCTTGTCTTGCTTGGGGGTCACTCTGAGACGATGGAGGCCAAGCCACAGCCACACATGAAGACTCTTGACCCTCACCCCAGCTAGCATGGCCACACTACCTATTGATATGAGAGTGTGGGGCTCTGGGGCCTTGGCTATCTCACTGTAAAGCTCACTGCTCCTGCTGCCCTGCTTTTCTGGTGTCATCCTTCCCTGGTCCCCCCTGTGCAGACACACTATGGTGGGTGATATTCAGAAACCCAGGAGCTGAGCATATGTCAGACTTAAGGCCCTGCTGTTGATGTAGCAGGAAGGTCTGTGTAAATCAAGTGTTGCAACAGATGGAGAAACTGAGACCCAAAGAGGGGTAGTCATAGGATATTCAGGGCAGATCATGTCCCCCGACTCTAGTACAGACATTAGTCACTAGGGTTAGGTGAGGAGAACCCCAGGGACTGTAAGCCTACATGGGGCTTTATTAGGCTGGGTGTTAAATAAAGACTGGGGTCTGGGGATACTGAACCACATTGGGCCATACCATCCTGTATCATGCACCTCCACTGTGAGGGATTGTATTCCATCTGGAGACCCAGCTGGGACTATCACCCATGGGAACCAACAGCTTGTTAAGTTAACCAAACAAGCAGCTAGAGACTCTTTTCCTGACAGGCCTCAGTGACTTCATAGAAGTGACACTGGCCACCCAACCAGCAGGGTCCTGTAGCTTCCTCACCTCTGCAAAAAGGGATTGTGGCAAATTCCAGCCTTTCTCAGCATATATGCCTTCCTCCTGGTTCCCTTTGAGTGAAGAAGGGCAGATCCAAGATGTCTCTTCAGAAAAAGGCACTCTGTTCCAATGAGGGACCCTACTCCCTGGTTTGCACCCCTGCCCCAACCCAGCCTGATGCCCACCCTGAGCAGGCCCCAGGTGGGACAGCTGCTTCAGGACCATGGACAGCAACCACTACCAATGCCTTCTATCCAGTGTCGTCATCATTGAAGTTCAGGGAAAGCTGCCTTTAGGGGTTTTATTTGTGGTGCATTGGAAACCACCCAGCTGTGACCTGAAGACCCTTCTGTGGACTCTGGTCATGGGCCCAGGGTGGGTTTCCTGTACAGGTGAGAAGGAGAAGGAACCTTGCTGTGGGGTAACCTTGTGTCTCCCAGGGGGAGGCTATGTCCATTGCAGACAGCCCAGAGATCCTAGAGAAGGCTTTTTTACCTAATGTTTTGAAATCCCCTTGGCAGGATCTTCTCTTTACTGGGTGATGACTGGGATTCTGGCCCCATGGTGTGGTGAGTGAGCAGACAGGGAGGTGGCCAGGCAGAAAGGACCCTCTGCCATTTAGGGAGTCTTCTGGGACCTCTTGTTGAGCCTCTTGTCTTGCTTCTCAGACCTTTGCTGCTTGCTAAGCCTTAGAACTAGGTGGGTCTTTGCTGTCTGAGTGAGAACCCCCCCACACACATACAAGGAGGGATCAGATTAGTCCAATTGGCTGGGTTCAGGTCCTGAACTGTACCAGCACCACCTCCTGCCCACATATCTGTTTGGTTTCCTCTAACCTCCATGGAAATTGATTCTAATTTGTAGCAGTCAGTTCAAAGCCTCAGGAATTTTAATTAAACCCAGAAAATCTATCTGTTGTAATTAAGCCTCTAGAAGTCACCCGGATCCACGTGTTGTGGCCAGTTGGTGCCACTTGTCCTTAGCTGCCCACAGAACATGACCAGAGGGGCAGTGTGACACGTGAGGTATATCCTTGCATTGTAGAAAGCTGAAATTTCCCACTTAAGGCAGAGCTTGGGTCTATGCCTGGAAGAGACCAGCCCTGGGCCCTGGACCTGATCTATTTCCCTACTAGTTTGGGGGTGGGAGGTCCTGGTAGGCCTCCTGCAAGTTTCCCCTGCTCCAAAGATGCCCTTGACTGCTGCCCCTTGTCCGGAAGCAGCAATCACTCAAGGGAGGGTATCAGTCTTGGCAGTAGCTGTATGTAAAGGTAACAGCTGATGCCTGGGATTCCATGGTACGTCGACTAAAGTTTCTAGAGACAGTCCAGGCAAGCCAGCTCCAGGAGAATGTAGCCCATCTCAGTCTTTATTGGAGAGACTGTGAATGGGTGTATGTGACCCAAGCCTGAGAGAAATGAAATGATGGGCAAAGAAGTCAAGAAGCAGTCCTGGGCATCTGAGTGGGTGGGGTGGCCAGGATGAGCTAGAAAACCCATCTTCATGATCGACTCATCCAGAAAGGGCAGGCAGAGCTCAGAATGGTCAGGGTGGTAAGGCCTTGTACTGCCAAGAGAGGGACACTCCCTCCCTCCACTGGCAGACAGGCTAGGAAAGGCATGGCATTCAGTAGACTCAGAGTCCAGTCAGGCCGGGAGCCATTTATGTTAGTTTGGTCTGACCGTATGCCCTACTGGTGACCTTCCCTGACCAGTGAAACAGAGGGCTCCTGTCCCCCACGGCTTTGTGCTTTCTCCTCAAGCCTGCTCCCCTCTAACCCAGAGCAGCACCCCCCTCACATTGGAAATTAAAGTCTAACTCTGAGCCACATGAGGATGCACACCAGAAGGCCACTTTAGAATACCAACCTCTTGTCATCTCTTGTCTGTCCACATGGAGGATAGCACAGAGTAGTGGGAATGAGCTTGGCAAAGCTGGGAATTGCCTGGTGTGGGGTATGCAGAAGCCACTTGGAGCCACAGGCTCTCAGCTGGATATGTGGACAAGGACGGGCTGAGAACTCTCCGGTCTGGAGGCTTGGGAGCTGGGCTGCCTGTCAGATGCAGGCCAGCACTGCACTAGCAGGAGGCTGATTCTTGTTTTCCGCAGCCCCATTATGGCAGAGGCGCTTGTTACTGCTGAACCCATTAAGTGTAATTATGACGCTCTCAGCAGGAGCATGTAATTACATTGGTAACTTGGCACCACCGAACACACCGCCTGTGTGGGCTAAGGGGCCCAGCTCCGAGGGTATAAGAGGGGGTCAGAGTCAGGACTGCAAGAAGGGCATTCAGAAAATAGGCTAGCCGTCCCCTCTGTCTCCTGTTCCCAGGTAGCCCCGTGGACAGGGGACAGTACAGCCTTACCCTTCCCACCGATGATACCTCCCAGCTGCTTCTATCCCTGGACGTCTGACAGGTTCTGTGGATTGTGGTCACGGACTATACCAACACCATCCTATGTCTACACACTGAGCTGGTAGTGCTGCTGTTTAGGGATGGGCACGTGCTGGGTGGGGCTCTGTGTTAGCTGTGTTAGTTCTCATGGGCACTTCATAGATGATCAACCTGTGCAGACTCAGAGGGGCGTGACCTGTTCAAGGTCACCTTCAGAAGATTTCATTTCTCCTTACCACATGTTCTTAAGCTCCTATGTCCTTCCCTCTATAATTAGGCCTTTCTTTTATGCCCTGTAGAGTTTGGCCCTCACTAATGTTACCAGGCTCCAGTGTGTTTGATATCCTCATCTGAGACTCCTATGTGACACTGCTGGCTCATTGCAGTATTTCCAGGGCTATCTCAGAATGAAGCAGGGTCAGGGGGCAGTGACTATCCTTCCAGGGAGAATTTGAGACTCTGGAGAGCCAGAGGGGCCAGCATGGTGCCATGGCGCCACCTGGTGGTCACACTCTAGTGTTGCCTACACCGTGGATTTGGGGCTAAACTCAGCCCCAGCCTTGGGAGAGGGCCCACTCAGCTGACTGCACTTGTGTGAGAGGGACCATGCCTGGGAGGAGGCAGAGCGGGGTTGTCTGTTGCATGTCCCTTAACGAACAGCCCGCAGGTGGTTCGAGCACATTAGCATGCTGGTTATCATGCTGAACTGCGTGACACTGGGCATGTTTCGGCCCTGTGAGGATGTTGAGTGCCGCTCAGAACGCTGCAGCATCTTGGAGGTAGGTGTCAAGGACTGTGAGGAGAACCAGAAGGACACCAGGTGTGCCCTGGCCCTTATTCTGACCCCTTTCCTCCAGGCCTTTGATGACTTCATCTTTGCCTTCTTCGCTGTGGAGATGGTTATCAAGATGGTGGCTTTGGGCCTGTTTGGGCAGAAATGCTACCTGGGTGACACCTGGAACAGGCTGGACTTCTTCATTGTCATGGCGGGGTATGCAGCCTCAGCTTGGTATGCTTGGGAATCCCAGGAACAACCTCAGGGCTGAGACCTGAGAGAGGCTCAGGTTTGACAAGATGCACACATTGATGACCCCCATGGGGCTGTGGATGACAGTGATAGGAGGCGGGGGGGGGGCCCTCTGGGCTCTTCCCTCCTTGAGCACCCTGCTCCCCCAGCATGATGGAGTACTCTCTGGATGGACACAACATGAGCCTCTCTGCCATCCGAACGGTGCGTGTGCTTCGGCCCCTCCGCGCCATCAACCGGGTCCCCAGTAAGTGCTTCTCCTGCCCTGAGTAAGAGATCAGCCGGTGTCCTGCTGTCTCTGCCATTTTCCCAGATACCTTGGCCCACTTGGGATGTGATAGGGATGCCCAGTGCTTAGTGACAGGAGCATCTCTGAACCTTGACCTCCTCCTTTACATAGCACCTGGGGTGGGACTGGGGGTTGAGAAGTTTCCCAGTTGCATCAGTGTGCAGTGAGGACCTCAGGCAAGTGGAGATACATGTAAGAGTGTGGGCTTTCGGGGGTACTCTGCAGCCCACTGTCCATCTCTCCCATACAAGGGAACTGAGCTCAGGGCTTCTGGAACAAGAGGGAAAGAAACACACTGCATGCTCCCACTACACATGGAGAGAAAGCTTGTAGGAAGTCATGTGTCTGTGCTTGGGACATGGCCTGTCCAGGTGCTGGCCACCTGCCTTCACCTGTGGATAGTTTTGGTGTTTTTTCTCAGTAGCTGAATTCAGATAGAATTCAGGTGGAAGGTGAGACACCCATGGAGCTGCACAAGGTGTGTGTGCACATGCGTGAGCGGGTGTGCTTCCCAGATCTACCTGGGCATTACACGCCCCTTTACAGCTGCCTGATCTGGACCATTTGGCTTCAACACTCAACACCCCCCCCCCCCTTTCCATCGACCTGCCTGGCCTTGACTTCTGAGATCAGATAGGGTTCAAATGCTGTGTGACACTGGGAAAGTTACCAAACCTTTATGAACTCCAGATTCCCCTTGAAACACTGGAGTACAGAATATATTTTCCAAGGACATCAGTGGGTGTTAGGTGAAGGGGCGCATGCATGGTTGTAAGGGCTCTGCCTAGCACCCTGTGTGTTCAGCCTACCCAGCAGAGCCCAGGAATCCTCTACCTGGTTAACCCGTGGGCTGGAGCAAAGATGACACCTAGGTCCACTCCCACCCAAAGTGTTTACTGTCCAGGTGACTCTGGAATTCTTCCCTGGACAAGATGGTGTTCCTCACAGCAGCTCCAGTACCTTCAGGGCTATCTGAACACTTACCTTGGGTCTACTCTGACCACTAGATCACATGACCTAGGGGTTACCTGATCACATGACCTAGTTGGTTGCTCTTTGCCCCATGAGATACTTCCTCTCTGGTTGAAATGTTAGTGCCTCTAAGAGCTTGGACTCCCTGTGACCTGAGGGTCCCTATTCTATGGCCACCCACTCTGGAGTTCTCAAAGCCCAGAGGTCTGCCCATAGCCTTAGCTAACCCAGTGCAGATTTGGAGCTATATGTTCTTTTGATGTCTGAGAAGGGGCAGACCCAGGATGAGGCCAGGAACCCTTGGGCCACTTCCTAAATTTGTTCAAGTTCATACACCACCCAGGAAAAAGGACTTCGGAGTTGCTTTGAGATACTGCACTGCTTCATGCCTTCCCTAAGGCCCTGATGCAGGCCTGCTCTTGCATTGGAAATAAGAAAGCCCATCCCCATACCAACAGCAGAACCTCAGAGCCCAGTGTACCAGGGTCACCACAGAAGCAGCACCGGCCTTTTGACTGGTCCACTGGGGCCCTGGAGATGCTTCGTGGTGAGGAAGAACAGGGACAGGTTTACCCCGGCTGTCTGGGGCTGCAGCCTGACTCCCGTCTGGGAATCCATCAGACCTTACCTGTCCCTGGCCTTGGTAGGGATTTGTGAGCAGTGGGCCGGGCTCGAGGGGGAGGCACCCCTAGGACCCTCTGCCAGGGCTTAGCTGTGCTGAGCACTGACCCTGCCCCCCTCTCAGGCATGCGGATCCTGGTCACTCTGCTGCTGGACACACTGCCCATGCTTGGGAATGTCCTCCTTCTCTGCTTCTTTGTCTTCTTCATCTTCGGCATTGTTGGCGTCCAGCTCTGGGCTGGTCTGCTGAGGAATCGCTGCTTCCTGGACAGTGCCTTTGTCAGGTATGCAGGCCCCACCCCTGGTGTATGGCTCTACCCTCCTAGCCAGCCACGACCCCAGAATGTTCTATCCTGACCCTGCCCTTCAGGCTCCACCATCAGGGCGATTCTGTTCCCCTTCTGTAGGCTCTACCTCCAAAGGGATCCTCCCTCTAAGACTGTTCTCCTACCCTACCTGGTATGGACCCCACCACCACCCCACCACCAAGGTGCTCTGTCCTTGAATAACCGTATGGTCCTAGTTTGTGGTAATGTCCTACGGTACCCAGCTCTGCTCAGGACAGGCCATAGGTGCAAGTCTAGCCCCTGGAGATAGGAGTCAGGTGGAGGTAGGCTTGGTAGTTCAGGGGCGAGCTCTAGGAGAGCCTGGGTGGAGGCTACTGCCTCTCAAAAAATTTTACTCTGTGAGTGCATGTGAGGGTTTGATCCTGGGTGTCGTTAGTCTCGGACATCTTGCTTGAGGAAGGTAGCTGGGCTCATCTGTCTACCAGTTCCCTGTACAAGTATCCCCAGTGGCTGCTGCCCTCTGGCCTTGCTCCTTTGCATCTGCCTGACTCATAGGATTCCTCAGTGTAGGCACCCTGTTGCCACCATGGCATTAGCTTCATGGAGATGAGGGTGTGCCTAGCCCCTTCATCCTGGACCCTACTCTGCAGCATTAGAAGACATATGTGACCCAAGGCTGACCTGCTAGGTCGTCCCTGGAAAGTGATCATGCATGGTACTGTGAGAGACTCTGCTCCCTGCTAAGCCCCGCTTGTGAACTGTCTGCCCCCTCCAGCTCCAGTCAGTTCCTTGTGCACTAAGCCTCTAGGATGGATAACTACAGGCCACTGTGTCTTCTGCTCTCTGGGTCTTAGAAGCTCTCAGAGCTTCTAAGATGTTCGTGGATAAGAATACAGGGACTGGGAAAGAGGAAGGTGGGGGGTCCATGAGGGGATTTCAGGGAGTATAGAGCTGTCGGAGACACCTTGCTTGGCCGTGCTGCCAGGCCCCACTCGGGAGGACTCCGTGTCAGACAGGATGTTGTGGACACCATGGGAAGGGACTGAAGGTGGGTGGTTCAGAAGCCTTGAGGTGCTTCAGGCATGGCTTGTCAGTCACCTCAGCAGTGATAATGCTCGAGCTGGGGATCATGTTGTCTACCCAGTATGCTTACTTCATCCTCAAGTCTAGGGCCCAGTTGAGGAGTAGAGGGAGTCTCTTGATGGGCATGTGGGATTTGGGGTCAGCAGTCCTGAGTGAGAATGAATGAGTAGGTGGGGAAGGGGAGTGTGTTTGGCCCAGGAACCCCTAGCGATGCCCTGGCCTTCTGTAACCCAGGAACAACAACCTGACCTTCCTGCGGCCATACTACCAGACAGAGGAGGGCGAGGAGAACCCTTTCATCTGTTCCTCACGCCGAGACAATGGCATGCAGAAATGCTCACACATTCCCAGCCGCCGTGAGCTTCGTGTGCAGTGCACACTCGGCTGGGAGGCCTATGGGCAGCCACAGGCTGAGGATGGGGGTGCTGGTCGAAATGCTTGCATCAACTGGAACCAGTACTACAACGTGTGCCGCTCGGGGGAATTCAACCCTCACAATGGCGCCATCAACTTTGACAACATTGGCTATGCTTGGATCGCCATCTTCCAGGTATACACTAGGATAGCCTGAGGATACCCAGGGGTGTGGGATGGTGGCCCCTGAGAAAGTCACTCATGCTGGGGTGTGACGTGCACTGCTGTCCCTGGGAGCTGGAGAATGTGGGCCCATGTCCAGCTGCCTGCCTCCCCAGGTTATCACACTGGAGGGCTGGGTGGACATCATGTACTACGTTATGGATGCCCATTCGTTCTACAACTTCATCTACTTCATCCTCCTCATCATTGTGAGTGTGGGCGTGGCCGGCAGTGGGCATCCTGCATTTGATGGGGGGAGAAGTCACATCCGGCCCCTTCCCCTTTGATGTTCATTTGGACCTCCTAGAGTCCTGAGCTCAGTAGTACAGAGGCAGCTGTGGGATGGGCTTTGGTGGGTGGGCGGGCAGGGGGCTTTTCTGCCCAGCCTGTGGTTGAAGGAAGAACACAGGATGGAAGGAGACCTGTACAAGGCCCAGGATCTTCAGAACAGTCTGTCCTAGCCCCTCCACACTGTACCTCACCCTCTAGCACAGCGTTTCCACAACAAACGTATGTGATCTCCTAGCATAGCCCCCTATAGTGAACCCGAATGTATGGTAGTCTCTCACACATCCATCACCCCACACTTCTTAGGCCCATGACTCCCCATTACCATTCACCCCACACACAGCCCCCACCCCCAAAGCATCCATGTCTCAGATTTAGTTTTAGTTTTAGGTTTTTAAAGTTTTGTTGTTGTTGTTGTTTTATCTTGCCCCTCAATATCCCATGGTCCTCAGATAGGACATTATCAGTTCATCAAACAGACATTTCCAGATCCCTGGATGCATAGGAGCTGTGTGCAGGGGCCCAGCAGGGAAGGGATGTCATACATTCTCAGGTAGCTCACACAGCAGGGACATAGAGGAGAGTCAATAATGGCCTGTACCAGGGAGAACTGGCCATAGAGGCTGGCTGGGAAGGCCCCACCGACGGACGGCATGGCTATAGTGGAAGGTATGCTGAGGACAAACCTAAGGAGCAGGAACTCGTGCAGGATCCAGGGGGCGGGGTGTCCCCCGTCCCATTATCACATGGTTGCAAAGTACCTATTGTATGCCACTTCCTGGAATATTAGTGCCTACGGCATTGTGGCTAGGCCCCAGTCCCCAGAGCAGGTCCTGGCTGGGCTGGATATGGAGCTGCTGGTGGTCACACACACCCTGCCACAGGTGGGCTCCTTCTTCATGATCAACCTGTGCCTGGTGGTGATAGCCACGCAGTTCTCAGAGACGAAGCAGAGGGAAAACCAGCTGATGCGGGAACAGCGGGCCCGCTATCTGTCCAACGACAGCACTCTGGCCAGCTTCTCAGAGCCCGGTAGCTGCTACGAGGAGCTCCTCAAGTATGTGGGCCATATCTTCCGAAAGGTTAAACGTCGTAGCCTGCGCCTTTATGCCCGCTGGCAGAGCCGCTGGCGTAAGAAGGTAGATCCCAGCAGCACCCTGCATGGCCAAGGCCCCGGGCGTCGGCCACGGCGGGCAGGCAGGCGTACAGCTTCCGTGCACCATCTGGTCTACCACCACCACCACCACCATCACCACCATTACCACTTCAGCCACAGTGGCCCACGCAGGCCTAGCCCAGAGCCAGGTGCTGGTGACACCAGGTTGGTCAGGGCCTGTGTGCCACCCTCACCACCATCCCCAGGCCACGGGCCACCAGACTCTGAGTCTGTGCATAGTATCTACCATGCTGACTGCCATGTGGAGGGGCCGCAGGAAAGAGCCCGCATGGCACACTCCATAGCCACTGCTGCCAGCCTCAAGCTGGCCTCAGGTTTGGGCACCATGAACTACCCCACCATCCTACCTTCAGGAACAGTCAACAGCAAAGGTGGTACCAGCTCACGACCCAAGGGGCTGCGGGGTGCTGGCACCCCAGGGGCTGCAGCACACAGCCCTCTGAGCCTGGGAAGCCCCAGCCCCTATGAGAAGATCCAGCATGTGGTTGGAGAACAAGGTGAGGACCCAGCCCCACCATGTCCAGGAGAGTGGAGAAGGGGTACTTAGTCAAGGCAGGCCCTTGGTCCTGAGTATTCTGGGCTCACATCCCCTTGCTCCAGCCTGACCCCAAGAGAAACTGTCAGGCCATTTCTTTGTACCTGTTTATCTCTGAAAGGCTGCCCCTTTCTATATGGAGAAACAATTGGGATTGTGCAGGGGGGGAAATGGAGACCAGAGTCTCAGGGCGCTGGGTGCTCCTGCAGTAGCCTAGCCACATCTGTATCTTTGCCTCACAGGACTAGGCCAAGCCTCTAGCCACCTGTCAGGCCTGAGTGTGCCTTGCCCCCTGCCAAGCCCCCAGGCTGGCACACTGACCTGTGAGCTGAAGAGCTGCCCATATTGTGCCAGTGCCCTGGAGGACCCTGAGTTTGAGTTCAGTGGCTCAGAGAGCGGGGACTCGGATGCCCATGGAGTCTATGAGTTTACACAGGATGTACGGCATGGGGATTGCCGGGACCCTGTGCAGCAGCCCCATGAAGTGGACACGCCGGGCCATGGCAGTGAGCGGCGGCGCATACCACTGCGGACAGCCTCACAGCCAGGAGGGCTAGGCCGCCTCTGGGCTTCCT
This sequence comes from Rhynchomys soricoides, assembly GCA_019843965.1. Classification (NCBI taxonomy): domain Eukaryota; kingdom Metazoa; phylum Chordata; class Mammalia; order Rodentia; family Muridae; genus Rhynchomys; species Rhynchomys soricoides. Next base: position 15,468,106 of record JADRCH010000008.1, read on the forward strand.
TCCGTGGCAAGCTGCGTCGCATTGTAGACAGCAAGTACTTCAACCGAGGTATCATGGCGGCCATCCTTGTCAACACTCTGAGCATGGGCGTTGAGTATCATGAGCAGGTGTGTGTGTGTGTCCCCTTTTCCACCCCCCCCCCCCCCCCGGGGCAAAGCAAGGCAGGGCTTGCAGGATGATGACACCAGCTTTAGGAGCAGAATGCAGGGTCCCTGTGTCTTCCTAGAATCCCTAGCCTTTTCCTGAGGTCACTGAGGGAGCCATCTGATCTGAGACTTTTATTCAGTCAGCAATTACAGCTCCTTGGACTGGGGTTCTGCTGAGTGGTAAGCATAACGCCATTTTGGCTCCAGTTCAGCAGTTCTCCCGCTATGGGAGGGACAGGTGGTTTGAGATCACCAAAGACTTCCCCCAAGAGTGAGGGGACCCAGAAGCACTGCAAGGGCCTCCACCTAGCTGCCTCATCCCAAGGAGCAAGCTTTTGCCCAGACTCCCTAGGGAGGGACTCCCTATGCTTTCTCAGTTTCCGTGTCCTTGGGAAACTGAGGCTGGAAGGGATCCAAAGCACGGGCTGGTCCTTCAAGGAGGATCGAGGGGTACCTGGGACTCTGCACCTGCCTGGATGCTGCAGGTCCTCTTCCTTCCTCAGCCCCACACTGGAAAAACAAGGCAAAGCCTAGTAAGACAGGTGCTCCTGGGGGCGGGGCCAGGAGATCCTGAAGCTCCACCCACTTTTAGTGAGTGGGGTGATTTCCTGGGGGCCCTTCCTCTCCTTTTTATCTCATAGTGAATAGGTGAAATCTACCCACTGTGGCCTTAGGCAGACCCAGGTGGGTGATGCCAGGGTGATGATAGGTCAGCTCCATCTTGAAACACCCCACACACACACACGTGTGTCCATATGTGAAAACGCTACACATATCTGGCTCACTTAATATACATGGATGCATTCTGCACATGCATGATTCAACAGAATGCATGAAAATCACACATAATGCACATGCTCAAAGTCAGCCTGTGTACATGGAGGCCAGTGCACATGCATTTGTGCTGTGCACACAGTTCACCCACGAGCATGAACATCGGTTCACGGTCGAGAGGCAGGTGCATGTGAACACACAAGAATGAGGATACGGGCATGTTTCTACACATCAGGTGTCCAGTACATGTACATTTGTGTTTGTGCTCAGATTGTGCTAGAGTACACTCACCCACGCCTCTCCAGCATTGCAGGTGTGCATGTGTATTCACACATGCAGGTCACAATATTACAGGTATAGGCACACATACGTGCACATACTCCTACACATGCAGGAGGGTCAACACACTGATGGTAAGAGACCTGCTGGGCTTCTTCAAAGGAAGGGGGGTGAGTCTGTAGGTACTGCTCATGCATTGTGCCTACATAGCCCATCCTGAGGCCCCAGCACAGAGTGTTGGTCAGACCTGTCCTGTATTTACAGAGCCTGCAGAGAAAGGGGTGTCTCAGGAGACTTGGCTGCTCTTGCATGCAGCTATCGTGCCTGCAAGATCAGGATGGGGGCTGTCTGACTGGAAGACCCAGAGAAGTCGGCTGTCTATCTAGACATTCTCAGGCCCTATGTCCCCTTTCTAGGTGGTAGGCAGCTTTCCTCTGAGGTCCTGGGGAGCCATCAGTTCCTGGTGTTCTTGAGGCAGTAAACTTGTTTTTGCTTCTGGGTTCTGTGTCCCTAAACTGGGAGGAGCCACGGGGGGGGTCCTGACCACCTCTCCTGACCCGCAGCCTGAGGAACTGACTAATGCACTGGAGATAAGCAACATCGTGTTCACCAGTATGTTCGCCTTGGAGATGCTGCTGAAGCTGCTGGCCTGTGGCCCGCTGGGATATATCCGGAACCCCTACAACATCTTTGATGGCATTGTTGTTGTCATAAGGTAGGGCCTGTCCCCAGCCCAGCCGGAGGCTCAGGGAGCCCCGTTCAGTAGGCACTACGAGAACAAAGTGATAGAATTCATAGTGGGCTGGGTGACAGGCATGAGGCCCCTGGTTGCACACATAACAGACCAGCTGGTCTAAACTTCCACCTTGGAGCCTTGTCTGTGCTGTGCAGTTAGTTAGCCATGTCTACATGGGGCTGGCTTGTGGTCCTGGGGTCCGGGTGGGCGTTGCATTTGCAGTAGTAAAATAAGCACAGAATAATGGAACATTGGAGATTGGGCCCCTGGCTCCCTTCAGGGGAGGAGGGTCCTGTACATGGAAGGGATGATTTGAATACACATACAAATGAGCCAGACATGAAAGACCCTGGGGACAAGACTCTGTCAGTGAGCTCCCTGATGGCTGGAAGCCAGGGCTTCCCTAAGACTCAGGAGCCACAGCTGATGGGGCTACTCGCTAGACTTGCTCCCAGCTATGGTGTTGAACACAGGCTATGGTGGCTCCCAGACTGGCCAGCCTACCTACAGGAAGAGAAGATCCCAGAGTCGTGGGATGGGCCATCCTGACCTTCACACTGTTGTCCCAACCCACAGTGTCTGGGAGATCGTGGGGCAGGCAGACGGCGGCCTGTCCGTGCTCCGTACGTTCCGGCTGCTTCGGGTGCTGAAGCTGGTGCGCTTCCTGCCAGCCCTGCGGCGGCAGCTGGTGGTGCTCATGAGGACCATGGACAACGTGGCCACCTTCTGCATGCTGCTCATGCTCTTTATCTTCATCTTCAGGTGGGTGGGGCCCAAGCTTCTCCCCCACACAGCATTGGTGCTAGGCATGGGGGTGGGGGGAAGCAGCTCTGCTCTGTGAGGTGCACAAATGCATAGATCGAGCCCTGGGGATCTACCAGGCTTTTAGTGGGTTTTGCTTAGCACCTTCCATGTGCCAGTCTTGATACTTGGGGAGGATGTGGAAGAGGGAGCATCCCACAGGCTACTGAGACTGGTTGTCCTTGTCGTTTGTCCAAAGGCAGACTGGTGGCCTTTGTCCACCCCCTTTAATGGTCAAGGCCTTCTCAGCTGTAGAAAAATTGTTGAGCCTCAAGATTTGCCCTGACTGCAAACACAGGGTGGTGTGGTGGGGCTGGCAGCTGACTCTGGCAGAGGGGGTCCTGGGCCCCTCCCGCTCAGTGCCCATCCCCCTCAGCATCCTGGGCATGCACCTGTTTGGCTGTAAGTTCAGCCTGAAGACAGACTCTGGAGACACAGTCCCTGACAGGAAGAACTTCGACTCTCTACTGTGGGCCATCGTCACTGTGTTTCAGGTACAGCCCTGGGTGTCCCTGGGACAACTAAAGCTAAAGCTCCAAGGAGCTTAGGGACTGTAGAGGCCCCTGGCTAGCCCCAGGGAGGTACACAGGGTCTCCCTGTGGGACCAGAGCCATTTTGAGCCCTGCAAACGTGTCGTTGCAGATCTTGACACAGGAAGACTGGAACGTGGTTCTATACAACGGCATGGCTTCCACCTCGTCCTGGGCTGCCCTTTACTTTGTGGCCCTCATGACCTTTGGGAACTACGTGCTCTTCAACCTGCTGGTAGCCATCCTGGTGGAAGGCTTCCAGGCAGAGGTAAGGGGTGCAGAGGATAGAGTCTGGGTGTGGAGATGCTCTTGCCTTGGTAGATCCCCTCATTTTCACACGGCAACCTCTAGGCTCTCCTAAGCACGGGACTTGGGCTGGGGACAGAAGATCCTGTGTGGAAGTCTCCACACTTACCGTGTATTGCCTGGGTGCAGGGTGATGCCACCAGATCTGATACCGACGAGGATAAGACATCTACCCACCTAGAGGAAGATTTCGATAAGCTCAGAGATCTTCGAGCCACAGGTATGTGCTTAACTGGTGTAGACCAGGGGTGCTCAACCTGTGGGTTACAACCCCCTTGGGTCACAGATACCCTGCATATCAGATAATTAAAGTATGATTCATAACAGCAAAATTACAGTTATGAAATAGCAATGAAATAATTTTATGGGTTTTGGGGGGGATGTCACAACATGAGGACTACCTTAGAGGGTTGCAGCTTTAGGAATACTGAGAACCACTGGTGTACACTGAGGTAGAGTTCTGGCAGGTAATTTCCTACTGCTGGAACCTCTGGAGGCTCAGACAGCACCTTCCCCTCTAGAGATGAAGATGTACTCACTGGCTGTGACCCCTAATGGGCACCTAGAGGGCCGGGGCAGTCTGCCGCCGCCTCTCATCACGCACACAGCGGCCACACCTATGCCTACTCCCAAGAGCTCCCCACACCTCGATGTGGCCCATGCTCTCCTGGACTCTCGGCGTAGCAGCAGCGGCTCCGTGGACCCCCAACTGGGAGACCAGAAGTCTCTGGTAGGGACCAACCCCAGCCCCTGAAGTAAGGGAGGGTCCCTGTAACACCCAGCCCTGTCTAAGACAGAGTCAGGGGCATTCTGATCCTGGAAGCCAGGGTGTCTGTCTGTGAAATGAGTATAGAGGCATGAGGGAGGAATGCACGTGTGTTAGGATGCCTTCTGCTTGCTGCAGCAATGTGAAATTACAGTAGAGGTAAAAACTGGACAAGCACGGGGCACAGCAGAGAAAAAGGTGGGGGTCTGACAAAGACACTTAAAAGCAGCCTGGGAAACAGGCGAGCAGGCCAGGCTGAGGGTCCATGGGTAGCAGAGGACACGGCAGCTCACTTCTGTTCACACCCAGAGTGTTTTCTGTGCAAAGAACAGGCTTGCCTGGAGATGGCTTCTGAGACCCTGAGAGGGGCCAAGTGGGGGTGTGCGGAAGCAGCAGCTAAACTGTATGGGGGCACGTAGGGGCAGATCCAAGGGTAGGAATCAGGTGAGGGAACGCCAAGGAAGAGAAATTGTCTGGTGGATCAATCAGGAGTCCCAGGGCTGAGCCACCTAGCACAGCTTGCTACAGTCACTTGCCAGGACAGCCCTGAGAGATAAGACAGAGTCAGGTCAGGGGGAAGAGTACAGCTCAGCTGCTATGAGACCCTGGAGGTAAGGATGAATCTGGAGACCAAGCGGTATGGAAAGCTGGAGGGAACCTGAGTTATGGGCCTTGGCAAATCCAGGGGCTGATGAGTGCTTTGCTAGCCCTGGCTGATTCTGGTCTTTTGCTCTAACCATGTCTGCCTCAGTCTGGTGTTACCTGAAAACAGGACACTGGTAGTGCCCTGGTAGAGGGCTTTGCTAGGTGTGATGGCTGTGCATGACCAAGCATCCAGCAAGTATTTCACAGCTGCCCATGATGGCAGTGGACAGTCATATCTGGGGGAGGCCCCTCCCATCCCAGAAACTGGTTTATGTGGTGATCCTTGGAGCTGTGCCTGTCTGCTCACTCCATGCCACCCCTCAGGCCAGCCTCCGCAGCTCCCCTTGCACCCCATGGGGCCCCAACAGTGCTGGGAGCAGCCGTCGCTCCAGCTGGAACAGCCTGGGCCGCGCACCCAGCCTCAAACGCCGCAGTCAGTGTGGGGAGCGAGAGTCCCTGCTCTCTGGTGAGGGGAAGGGCAGCACAGATGACGAGGCCGAGGACAGCAGACCAAGCACGGAAACCCACCCAGGGACCTCACCTGGGCCCCGAGCCATGCCACTGCGGCGTGCAGAGTCGTTGGACCACCGCACCACGCTGGACCTGTGTCCCCCACGGCCTGCCGCCCTCCTGCCCACCAAGTTCCATGACTGCAATGGGCAGATGGTGGCCCTGCCCAGCGAGTTCTTCCTGCGCATCGACAGCCACAAGGAGGACACAGCCGAGTTTGATGATGATATAGAGGATGTGAGTGGGTGAGACAAGGGAGCGTGGACTATACTCAGCCATTTCTGGCCCTCTCTGAGAGTGACAGGAGGCAAAGTGCTAGCCGGACCCACAGTTGTCCATAGCTGCTCCTGTCTCAAGGCTGCTGGCTCTTCAAAGCAGAATTTGAGGCAGGGGTTCAAGGTATCATTCATGGTGACTCAGAAGGGAAGGAAACAGGTCAGCCAGGGCAGGGCAAGGTTGTCCCAGGTTAGGACCTACCTACCATCGGGGCCCAGGCCCCTCAGGGTCAGGAACTGCCTCTATGGTTGAAGAAGGGAGGTAGTCTCTATAAAAAGCAGCTCTTATTGGTCAGGCAACACTTACATTCCTGTGACCTCCCAGTAGAGTCACCCTCCCATTGCTCAGGTGGAGAAGGTGAGGTGGAGGGGGCAGGAAGTGGCAAGAAAGACTGGCCTGAGGTGGGGAGGTCATATGCTAGGAAGCAGCAAGGAAAGCTACCATGACCCATCTATGTCCCCATGTGTGTCCCCAGAGCTGCTGCTTCCGCCTGCACAAAGTGCTGGAACCCTATGCGCCCCAGTGGTGCCGTAGCCGAGAGTCCTGGGCCCTGTATCTCTTCCCGCCGCAGAACAGGTGAGCTGTGGTAAACCCAACTGCCACCAAGGCTGCACCCTGCTGGGAGGGTAAAGTGAGCTGGCCTTACCCAACCTGTGGCCAAGCACTTCACCCCAGGCAACACGAGTAGACGGAGAGTGTTTGGGGTCTTCTCACCTCGGCTGCCTCCTCAGGCTACGAGTCTCCTGCCAGAAAGTCATCGCACACAAGATGTTTGACCATGTGGTCCTTGTCTTCATTTTCCTCAACTGTATCACTATTGCCCTGGAGAGGCCAGACATTGACCCAGGCAGCACTGTGAGTCCCCAAAGGCAGTTGGCCCTCTGGGTGGGACAGGGTGAAGTGGACTTGGATCTCCCACTGGTGTCTCCCTGCAGGAGCGGGCCTTCCTCAGCATCTCCAACTACATCTTCACGGCCATCTTTGTGGTGGAGATGATGGTGAAGGTACTTATGTTCCCCTGTCCCTGTCCCACAGTACCCTGTCCTGGGACACTCTGCCAAGCTTACACGTGACTGTCCCTCCCCTAGGTGGTAGCCCTGGGACTGCTATGGGGTGAGCATGCCTACCTGCAGAGCAGCTGGAATGTGCTGGATGGGCTGCTTGTCCTGGTGTCCCTGGTTGACATCATCGTGGCCATGGCCTCTGCTGGTGGTGCCAAGATCCTAGGCGTCCTGCGTGTGCTGCGCCTGCTGCGGACCCTGAGGCCTCTGAGGTGGGGTGTAGGGGGCGGGGGCCACCCATATACATCCAGGAAGGACCCAAAAGCCCACCCCCACCTCTGCCCAACTGTATGGCTTTCCGGCCACACGTTCACATCACCTTGGGGCCTTGCATGTACCATTGCTTCTGCCCACCGGTGGCCCTCTTAGATACGTCCAACGGCATATCCCCTCTGCCTGGGTGCAGGGTCATCAGCCGAGCTCCAGGCCTCAAGCTGGTTGTAGAGACTCTGATATCATCGCTCAGGCCCATTGGGAACATCGTCCTCATCTGCTGCGCCTTCTTCATTATCTTTGGCATCCTCGGGGTGCAGGTGAGTGGCCCTGGCTTGTCCAGGGTCTGCCCCTCCCTGGGCCTCTGCTCCCCACTGGTGGGATGGGTCCTGTCCTCCCCGGTTGGGTGGTCAGCACATGAAGTTTGGAATCCAAGAGGCCTGAGGTAGGCAGGTCTGTGGGCCAGTGATTGTGCCAGGCTCCCTGGAGTAACAGCCCCTTCCGGTCAGCTTTTCAAGGGCAAGTTCTACTACTGTGAGGGCACAGATACCAGGAATATCACCACCAAGGCCGAGTGCCAGGCCGCCCACTACCGCTGGGTGAGACGCAAATACAACTTTGACAACCTGGGTCAGGTAGGTACGGGTAGTGTGCAGTGTGGCCATGGAGGTGACCAGGTTGGGCGGGTGGGGGCATGGCTACCATCCTTAACCCTTCCGGGGTTACCCTGCTACACAGGCACTGATGTCCCTGTTCGTGCTGTCATCCAAGGATGGCTGGGTAAACATCATGTACGACGGGCTGGATGCTGTGGGCATTGACCAGCAGGTGCGCAAGGCTGGGACTGTTCTTAGGGGTGACCTTGAGCAAATCCTGCATGCCTTTGGGATTGGAGCAAGACGGCTCAGAAACCTTCCCCAGAATTTCTGACTGCCACGGTGCAGCAACTTCCTCTGGCCCTCCAGGCCAATCCCAGGGAAGGCTTCCGGGCAGGAAGGAGGATGGTGGGGGACCTACCTTCTTGTGTGCTGCAGCCGGTGCAGAACCACAACCCCTGGATGCTGCTCTACTTCATCTCCTTTCTGCTCATCGTCAGCTTCTTTGTGCTCAACATGTTTGTGGGCGTGGTGGTGGAGAACTTCCACAAGTGCAGGCAGCACCAGGAGGCTGAGGAGGCGCGGCGCCGGGAGGAGAAACGGCTGCGGCGCCTGGAGAGGAGGCGCAGGAGTAAGGCGGACCCCGAGGTGGAGGGTCGGTACCTGAACGCATGCTGTGTGGCACCCAGCTCTGGGCCTGCAGCTCCCAGCCCAGACAGCTCTGCATGTGGCCACCTTGCATGGGGTCCAGGCCTTGGAAGAGGGGCCAACTGGAGTGAGCCACTGGGGTGCCTGCTGTGACAGGATGCAGGGTACCCCGTGAGGGCTCAGGAAGTAGATGGGACACTCATGAGTTGGAGAGACAGGACAGTGGGCCCCAGCTTGGGAGCACAGAGGGCTTCCCACACAGTGTCCCCACCACAACCACTCAGACATGTCCTTGTTTTTCCAGGCACTTTCCCCAACCCAGGTACCTCCCCGCTCTGCATGCTCAGCCTGCTGCTACTGCTGCTGTTGCTGCAGTGGGAAAGACGGGCATCATAGGCCTCCGGGGCCACCTCAGGGTGGGGCACAAGTGCCAGGGTGCTGGGTGCCAGAGGGTGGGCGGAAGGTCAGTGGCTGGCCCACTGGTGTCCATGTTGCTGACCCTGCCCCTGTCCCTGCTTGGCCCTTCTCATGGCTAGCATGTGCACATGTCTGGCGTGCCCAGGGAACAAGGTCCATCCTGGTTCTCTAGGCCTCATGGCTGCTCCCTGGTGTCTCAGCTGGCTGTCGGCTCCCTGGCTGTTTACACTGAGCTGAGTTTGCTGATGACTGCATGTTGGGCTGAGGAGCATGCGGGTCCAGGGTGGGATGGTTGCCCATCAGACCCTGCTCTTCCAGGCCCTGGCCTTCAGCCCCTGAGTGTGTGGTTCTAGGCCAAGGTGGGTTCTGGGGTGCAGGGTGGCTGAAACCCTCACCAATGGGACTCCTTAACTACACTGAGGCCCCCTAAGAGAGGACTGCTGCAGACACAACATTGAGTGTGGATAAACCTGTGGGGATGCATGTGGGGAGGCCTAGCCCAAGTGGCCTCCTGTCCTGACATCTACCTTCAGGCTGGCTGGAGTGCACATCCCAGGCCCCAGATGGTCACTGACGGCCCCTTGGAGGCTGGGAGAGCGTAAGCCTGAAGGCCAGGGATGGCTTATATGTCATCTCTGTCCGAGTGGAGCCTGATGAGCCCAGACAGGAGATGCCTAAACCCCAGTGTCAGTACATGGTTGATGAAAAGGACGGTCCTTCCTACTCCCCAGACTAAGCCACAGAAGAATAGGGTCTAGGCAGGCACTCAGGTAGGGAAGCTGGGATGCCTCATCCCACCCTGGACACTGTTGGGGGCCCCAGTCTTGCATCCTAGGTACAGTGTACTCCCAGGAAACACTTCTTGATCAGAACAGGCCTTTCTCAAAAGAATCTTCCCTTTGCCAGCCTAGAGCTAGTCCCAGGGGCCACCCAGCCCAGCGAGCCACTTACAAACACACTTAGCATTACAGATTGAAGTCAGGGCCTCGGTGTGGCAATGCGGGGAGGGCACAGGCAATCCCTCAGCATCCAGGTGGCTCAGCGGTTCCCCTCTTCCACAGAGGCCCAGCGCCGGCCCTACTATGCAGACTATTCCCACACACGCCGCTCCATCCATTCGCTGTGCACCAGCCACTACCTGGACCTCTTCATCACCTTCATCATCTGCCTCAATGTCATCACCATGTCCATGGAGCACTACAACCAGCCCAAGGTGGCCAGAGGCAGGGGGTGGACTGGGAAGAGGGTCCCCAGCAGAGGTGGGAGGGGACACAGAGCCTGTGTTCCAACCCCAGACTAGGGACTGAAACTCGCCAGGGCCCCACCTACAGGTGTGGACACTGATGAAGGACCAGCTAGAGACCTCGAGCCTGAGGGCCATTGTCCTTCATGATTCTCCACGTATATTCTGAAGGGCTTCCCTCTGTACCCCTTGGGGAGTGTGGGCTCACTACAACAGAGCTTTTTGATGGAATATACACTTGGCCTTTGGAACATGCCATCTCTCTCTGTCAGGACTGAGGACAGGGAACATCCTGGTCCCTTCTCCTAAAGTCCTCAGCCTGCTCAGAGTCGTTAGGTGATGACCTCAGGCATGCCACAGGTATCACAGAGTTGGCACTCAGGGAGCAAGGAGGTAGGGCAGCTAGGAACCTCATGGCACCTCAGCCAGCCCCTCCTCTCTCCTCAGTCTCTGGACGAGGCCCTCAAGTACTGCAACTATGTCTTCACCATTGTCTTCGTCTTTGAGGCCGCACTGAAGCTGGTGGCCTTTGGGTTCCGGAGGTTCTTCAAGGACAGGTGTGTGGTCTTGGAAACAGGGCAGGTTGGGGCCACAGATGGCTTGGAACAAGCTGCAAGTGGTAGGGAGAAGGCTCAGTTCCCTCTGGGTGAGCCTTGGCTGAGCTGCTGCTACTCTGGGCCACACCACACTAAGCCTCCCCCATGGCTGGCCAGGTGGAACCAGCTGGACTTGGCCATCGTTCTGCTGTCCATCATGGGCATTGCACTGGAGGAGATTGAGATGAACGCCGCTCTTCCCATCAACCCCACCATCATCCGCATCATGCGTGTGCTTCGCATCGCCCGTGGTAGGTGGCCTCTGTGCGCCCTGTCCAGGTTCTACCTAAGCTGTCAGTAGGCCCCAGACAGGGTAGGATGGGCTACAGACAGGCTCTATCCTCAGCAGATGCCTGAGATATCTGCAGCTAGAAGAAGACCTTGGTCTGTAGCTAGAAAGCAAAGGGAACAGCATATAGGGTGCCCTGGGCTTTTGGGTCAGCTTGGCCCTGCTGACGTCTGAATCCTACCCTAGTGCTGAAGCTACTGAAGATGGCCACAGGTATGCGTGCCCTGCTGGATACTGTGGTTCAAGCTCTGCCTCAGGTAGGTTGGAGTCCAGCACCCCTGAAAGCCACCACAAGCCTTCAAGGGACAGGCTTCGGGGAAGGTTTGGCACATGTCCTTTGCTTGCTTGCTTGCTTGCTCTGTCCTGAGGCCAGGGTCATGCCCAACTGTTTGGCTCAGCTGATCTGGAAGAGGTCGGAGATGGCACCCCGCCTGGGCCTCAGGCTCTGGGCAAGAGCATTAGTGACTGGTGCCTGCCCAGATGGTGCACATGGGAGGTAAGGGGCCACAGCAAAGCCAGCAGGGTCCCAGGTGAGCTTGCCAACGGACAAGAGGTCTCTAGCGGTGGCTTTGAGTCAATGTAGACCAGTCTCCTGACTTTGTGTACCCTCAGCCCTGCTCGGGACTGCAGGATACACCTGCAGTGTTCCATTCCATCTGCACCAGGCGGGGACACACTGGAAGACATTCCCACTCTCCACAGCCCATCCTGCTGCCTGGCCACCCCTGCACCTGTACCCGTATCCTCCAGCTGACAGGCCACAGACTCTGCATGTTCCTCTTCACCCGGCTCCCCACCCACTTATTCAGCCCACTGCAGTCTCTGTTTACCATGATCCCTTATACGTATTTGCCCACTCTCCAGCCCTCTGGACTGCCTGTCTTCACCTTGCCTGATACATGCTGGCCTAAGTAGCATTTTGGGCCCCGTGAACCGAGTCACTTTACACCATGTTTACTGTCCATGGGGTGGATGAGGGAGGCCTGGGTAATGACCTGAACAGGAGCTGGAGCAGATTCAGGGGTATGGTGTGTGCAGGTGCTGGGGTTGGCAGGTGCCTGTGGGTGGCTGTACGAGATCCCTGCTAGTGCTCCTGTCCACTGAGCACCAGCCCAATGTGGGGTCTCTTAAGACTGAGGTGGCCTCTGCATGGATCCCTGAGTGGGGACCCTCTAAGCCTTGGGGGCCAGCCAGAGGGTAGCATAGCTCCCAGGCAAGTGGAAGAACAGAATATGCCCTGAGAACCATGGAGGGACAGAGGCTAGCTTGCAAATGGATGCTGGGCCAGAATGGAGATCTCTGAGTATGGGTGACACTCCAGGAAGGCTGTGGGGCTTAAGTGGAACTGTAGCTGGATCCTCTTCCCAGGGTTGGAAGCGGTGGGGCCGGGCGGAGCAGGCCAGCACAGGCCTGATGTTGTTCTGCTTCTCTCTTGTGTAGGTAGGGAACCTTGGTCTTCTTTTCATGCTCCTGTTTTTTATCTATGCTGCCCTGGGAGTGGAGCTGTTTGGGAGGCTAGGTGAGTGTGGTCACTCTGTGCCTCTTTCAAAAGGGGATACCTGACCCCACCTCACCTCCCCACAAGATGATGGAGAGTGTAGGGTACTGGGCTAGACCAGGTAGACCACAAGCCTCTAAGTGTGTCCTCAGACTGCCTATTCACATTCACTTCATCAGCCCGCTTAGAGCAGGTACACATACTCACACCTGTGTACACATACATGTCCACTCAAGGACATAGTCCCACATCTGTGATGCACATGTCCACACTCAAGCCAACCAGGCAGGCAGGGCCACATCCCAGGTGAATGTGTACCTTGGAAGCATGCACACCCTAGCACATACCTGTGCCTCACCCTGAACATTGTGCCAGGAAATGTCAGCGATGTGTCTTCTGTTTTGTTACCTAAGGCAAGTCTGTGAGCTTATCTCATCTAAGCGAGGGCATGTTGGGGACTCTCCAACTCTGTTGAGGCCCTTCCCCTTCATGTGCCCCAGATGGACAGAGGACATGCAGGTTGTCACAGCCTGTTGTCTAACTACCCAGGTGGCTGAGTCCAGGCATGACTTTCACCCAGTCATCACATACAGTCACAACAATTCCAAGTCCCCCAAGATAGGTCTGGTATCCAGGCTTGGCAACCAGGCCACCTTGTACCCCACGGAACCCCATTGCTCGGCATCCACCATCCGTGCACAGAGAGGCCAGGCCTAGGGCTTGAGGGTTCTTAAGAGCTCAGGTAGTGCTGTCTACTGAGGACAGGTCAATGTAGAACAGAGACCTGGGCCCCAGGTTCCAAACACGCATCCCAGCCAGCCCAGCATGGGATGCATGTGCTGACCTTGTCACAGTCCCACAGAGACGGAAGTGCTCTGAGCGGGTGGGGACTCTTCCTTGCAGAATGCAGCGAGGATAATCCCTGTGAGGGCTTGAGCAGGCACGCTACCTTCACCAACTTTGGCATGGCCTTCCTCACGTTGTTCCGAGTGTCCACTGGGGACAACTGGAATGGGATCATGAAGGTAATTGTGAGGCTGCTCCTCCTCCACCCCTTTCCTGGCTCTGACAGAGAGGGAAGACAGAGCCCGTGATCCCGCTGCCCACCCTAGGATACTCTCCGTGAATGTACCCGTGAGGACAAGCACTGCCTCAGCTACCTGCCGGCGCTCTCACCCGTCTATTTTGTCACCTTCGTGCTGGTGGCCCAGTTCGTGCTGGTCAATGTGGTGGTGGCTGTGCTCATGAAACATCTGGAGGAGAGCAACAAGGAGGCCCGTGAGGATGCGGAGATGGATGCGGAGATTGAGCTAGAGATGGCACAGGGGTCCACAGCCAAGCCCCTGGCTACATCACAGGTAAGGCTTCTCAGGGACCTAGGGTTGTCCCAGGGTTTCTAGGGATGGGGGTGCTGCTGAGTTAATAAGCAGCTTCCCTCACCATAGGAAAGCCAAGGTACCCAGCCAGATACCCCGAACCTCCTGGTTGTGCGCAAAGTATCTGTGTCCAGGATGCTTTCGCTGCCCAATGACAGTTACATGTTCCGGCCGGTGGCTCCAGCGGCTGCCCCCCATCCCCATCCACTGCAGGAAGTGGAGATGGAGACCTACACAGGTAGCATCTCTTTGGGTATGGACTCTGGCGGGGACAGCAGGGAAGAGGGACTGGGCAGGGAGGATGGGCAGATAGGAAATTGGGCAACGTGGCAAGGAGGGTGGGAGGCAAAGATGGGGGCCTCAGGCCACACGGTTCAGATGCATCCCTACCCCAGGCCCGGTCACCTCTGCTCACTCGCCACCCCTGGAGCCCCGCGCCTCCTTCCAGGTCCCATCAGCTGCGTCCTCCCCAGCCAGGGTCAGTGACCCCCTTTGTGCCCTCTCACCCCGGGGTACACCCCGCTCTCTGAGCCTCTCAAGGATACTCTGCAGACAGGTAAGGGAAACCTTCATCTCACAGGCCTTGGGGGGCTCCAGGGGGCTCCTTTTCCCCAATCAAAGGGTTAGCACGCCTGAGGCCCAAGAAGACATATACTACACGTATCCTTGGACTTGGAGTTTTCCGTCTCTGCTTAGTGGGTCTCTGGTCCTCAACCAAGTGGCTCAGCATAATCTATTGAGGCCAGCTGTGGTAGCATGGGACTCGAGTCCCTTTCTTAGGCAGAAACCTCAAACCCCAAAGTGGCTAATGTGCCTGCACCACCCAGCCTGGTCCGTAGTCTCTGCCTGACCTTTCCCCTCAGTTTCCACTATCTGGCATAGGAGCCTCTTACAGCATGGATGCTCTTAGGAACTTCATGTTCTTGGGGTACCAAGTTGGGCTGTGGGGCTGGAGAGTGAGGAGGTAACCTGAGTCCTTTAAGCTTCCCCAGGCCCTAGAAGACTATCTTTAGGAGCTTGGCACACAGGCTTCTCCGTTTGCCCACAGTGTAGCAGATTCATCCTCTGAAGTCTTATAGGTCAGTGGGTCGAAGTCTGGGATGTTCACATCAACAGTTCCCAGTCCCACCTAGTCCCGAGCCACCAGCCTAGAAAGTGCGAGCCACCCTGGAGTATTGCCAACCCTGACCTTCCCAGGGCCCAGATGGGAAGCAGAGCTCGACTGCTGGGTGCTAGACAGGGGCCTTTGACTTGGACCTCCCTGCCATTTCAGGAGGCCATGCACTCCGAGTCCCTGGAAGGGCAGGTTGATAACACTGGAGAAGATGGCATCCCAGACTACACAGAGCCTGCTGAAAATATTTCCACCAGCCAGGCACCTCTGGGTACCCTGCAGTCCCCTCCATGCTCCCCACGACCTGCCAGCGTCCGTACCCGCAAGCACACTTTTGGGCAGCGCTGCATCTCCAGCCGCCCTCCCACCCTGGGAGGAGATGACGCTGAAGCAGCAGACCCAGCAGATGAGGAGGTCAGCCACATCACCAGCTCAGCCCACCCCTGGCCGGCGACAGAGCCCCACAGCCCAGAGGCCTCCCCAACAGCCTCTCCTGCAAAAGGCACAGTGGGCAGTGGGCGGGACCCACGCAGGTTCTGCAGTGTCGATGCTCAGAGCTTCCTGGACAAACCAGGTCGGCCAGATGCACAGCGGTGGTCCTCGATGGAACTGGATAATGGAGACAGCCACCTAGAGTCCGGAGAAGTGAGGGGCCGGGCCTCAGAGCTCGAACCGGCTCTTGGAGCAAGAAGGAAGAAGAAGATGAGCCCTCCCTGTATCTCCATTGAACCTCCCACTGAGGATGAGGGTTCTTCCCGGCCCCCTGCAGCTGAAGGAGGCAACACTACCTTGAGGCGCCGAACCCCGTCCTGTGAGGCTGCCCTCCACAGGGACTGCCCAGAATCTACAGAGGGCCCAGGCACTGGAGGAGACCCTGTAGCCAAGGGTGAGCGCTGGGGCCAGGCCTCTTGCCGGGCAGAGCATCTGACTGTCCCCAACTTTGCCTTTGAGCCTCTGGACATGGGCGGACCTGGTGGAGACTCTTTCTTGGACAGTGACCAAAGTGTGACCCCAGAACCCAGAGTTTCCTCTTTGGGGGCTATAGTGCCTCTAATACTAGAAACTGAACTTTGTATGCCCTCTGGTGACCCTCCAGAGAAGGAGCAAGGACTGTACCTCACTGTGCCCCAGACACCCTTGAAGAAACCAGGGTCTCCCCCAACCACCCCTGCCCCAGATGACAGTGGAGATGAGCCTGTGTAGATTGGGCTACATGTCCACAGGGCTTTGGCATTGAGGTTGTTGGCTCCCTGCAGGGTGGTTGCCCCAGCCAGGGCCATGAGTGGACCCTGGCTTAGGCCCCACTAAGGCAGAGGGACCGGGAGATATCATCCCAGGAGAGGCAGCAGACATTCCGTCTCTGCACAATGACACAGGAGTAGCCTCGGGCCCCACGAGCCTCCCTCGTGGTGATTCAGGTTTGGGTTTTCCTGAGTTGTAACCACCACCAGAAGTTGTACCAGGACCAGGTCATCGGTCTCAGTAGGAGAGGCTGTGTCCTGGGAAGGACCAGAAATTCCTCACAGGCAAGAGGACACCATAGCTCTAACCTTGGGACACACAGGTTTCCGATAGGGAGTACACACTTGAGCCCCTTGTGCCCTGGAGGGCAGACATTGGGTCCTGCGGCCACCACAACCATTATCACCTTCATTCACAGTCTTGTCCCTGTCCATCACTCAGCGTCCTTCCCTCTCACAGTGCCCCTCGCCCCATTCCATCCTCTTAGATGGTCTAGAAACTTTGTGACCCTGGAAAGGGCCACATCACCAAGGAATACTGGCCCATGCAATAAGATGTCGCAGTCCCAACTGAGGTGGGGCTTCCCATCCATCCCAGGCTGTTGGGCTCAACATTCATTTGACATCCACTTGCTTTATGTCATCCGTTCTACAAATTCAGGTTAAATGTTGCAATAATCCGATGCAGAAAACTTGGCTTCCTAAGTCAAAGCTAAGGGGAGGGGAGGGGCAAAGCGAAGCTAAATAAACACTAACTTATTTAAGAAAGACACTTGGGTTGTGACACCTCAGTCAGAGCTCCAAGGCTGGGTGGGAGGGAGAGCCCAGCCAGTACTTGGCCATCAGGACTCCAGAGACCAGCAGCAGGAAGAGGCTTGGCAAGAAGAGGTTAGCCAGGAGGGGAATTGAGGAAAACCCTTGCATTTCTGAGCCCCCTGCTTCCAGGATGTGGTGGTGGATCCAGTTTACATAGACAGTAACACGAGTATAGACGCCAGGGCGGTCAGGGCGGCCACAGCCCTCACCCCAGCTGACAACGCCGGCCTGCTGCCAGGTCCCAGCCACCTGGCAGACTAGTGGCCCTCCAGAGTCATCCTGCAGGACAAAAGGTCAGAACAAGGATGGGGTTCTAAGGACTTGGAGGTTCTCACCATACTTCATGGTGTATCTTTCCTCCATGGTATTCCCAGTCAGCTCACCTGGCAGGCATCCCCAGGGCCCTGGGCACATAGCATGTCTGGCTGGATGAGGCTGCCGTGAGGGCTGTTGTAAGCTTGGCTGCAGGTCTCTGCATCCACCACAGAGACTTTGGCCTCCTGAAGGTTGTATGGGGGCTTCAGAGGCTCTGAGAAAGGAAGGGTCAGGAGGAGGCTGAGTGACCAGCCTCACACTGCTGAGAGTGGACACACAGCAGGCACATGCCTCGTGTGATTAACTTCCCACAGTGCTGGCCTGGTGGGGTATGGGGGGCAGTCTGTGGGTCAGATATGGATCTTGGTGGAGGCCAATAAGTGGTTGGCCTTTAGGAGGGATAGATGTGGCCACTAGGAGCAAGTGGTGACACCAGTGGCTCTTGCTGCTCCCCAAGTGGCCCCCCTTCCCTTCCCTTATCCCTATGGGGGAGGATTTCAGAAGGGCTCCTTACCTCCCTCCCGGGTATAGCCCCAGCCTGTCACCCAGCACTGCATCCCAGGGTAGAAGTCAGTTGAGGCCTCTGGGAGGCACACAGGCTGGACCTGGCTGGAAAGGGCCACCGGGGTGGCCAGCTGCACCAGGGCAATGTCCCCACTGGACCCCGGTGGTCCTGGGGAGCTAGAGTATATGATGATCTGCTTTACAGTGGAAAAATGAGGAGACAGTGTGATCGTCAGCTCTCCCAAGTGCACCTGGTAATCAGACGAGTTCACAGACCTGGGAGGCAGGGAGAGATATGAGTGTCTCCCCTCCAACAATACCCACCAGCCACCCCTGCCAAGAGCCAATGTCTCATCTGTCCTCAGTACTAGGTACAGAAACAGCTAATGTGTTCATGAGGCCTGAACCTGGCAGTGCCTCACGTTTAAGGGCCCAAGGACAGCAGTCCTCTGGCTGGAAGGTGTCTGGTACCTGGGGACAAGAAACTCTCCTAAAACCAGGAAAGACAGTTCTGGAAGTGTTCGAGACAAATGGAAGGGCTTCCGGCTGAGTAAGTTTAAGATACTTCCTGACACAAGCTAGATGGGTGGCCAGGATCACACTTATGCCCAATGGAGTTTACATTCTCCTCTCTTGGCAGATGTGAGAGAGGGGGTCCTACCCCTGCTGGGGCTCCACATTGCCCCGTCAGGTGGGTGGACCTTAATGCAGTGTTCTCTACTGAAGAGGGAACCTTGGACTCAAGGGTGAGTCACGGGCTAAGCAAGGTCCTGTTTGCTGTCACTGCCCCATAAGCCCAAGCAGTCAGGCTTCATGATGTAACTCACCCAGAGAAGCAGTGGGCTGCTGTGAGCACCCATTCTGGACTGAGGAGGGACCCTCCACACACATGCACCTTCTGCAGACGGAGGCTAGCCTGCCATGGCCATGTGCCAGCTGGGGCGGCATGCCCTCCCACGATTCGACTTCCTGCGTGTGAAACCTGGGGCTGGCCACACTCTGATCCAGAGGAGGCACTGTTGCCTAGGGAATCCAGAGACTGGGATTCTGTTCAATGCCCTTTCTCTAGGAGCCTTCTATGACTTCCATCTTGGAAGCCCTAGCATCTTGGAGAATCTACAAATGTCTCTGCTTCCCACCCGCTGGTCTCTCACCAGAAGCATTGTGGGTGTGTGTCCTAAAACTATTTTCCAACCTTCCTAACGCTGGGACCCTTTAATACAGTTCCTCGTGTTGTGACAACCCCCAAACATGAGATTATTTACGTTGCCACCTCATAACTGTAACTTTCCTATTATTAATCATAATATAAATATCTGATATGCAAATGATGTTAAGCGACCCCTGTGAAAGGGTTTGACACCCCCCCCAGGGGTTGTGACCCACAGGTTGAGAACCACTGCTGTAGAAGCAGTAAGTTCATGGATGTTGGCTTCTGAACGCTGCCCCAAAGGACAAAGCAGGCTCCTTAGAAAGATAGCTCAGTAGGACTGGGTGAGCGGCTTACTGCCTGGAATTAAAGGCATGAGGAAGGGCTGAGGCGATGGGAGCTATGAAAGCCTGGGAGGCTGGGGGTAGGGGGTCCTCCTAGTGAGAATGGGGTTTCCTTTTTAGAACGGTGTTTGGAACTAGATAGATGTGATATCACAAAACACTGGAGATGTGTTAAATGTCACCAAATGCTACACTGTATCGTGGGTAAATTTGACATAAATTTCACCTCGACTTTTTTTCTCGTGAAAATCTAGAGATCACCCATAGGGGAGGGCTTCCCTCTTAATCTGTACAGCAGAATGAAACCAGAAATTGGGTCCACACTAATAAAAAGAAATGGAAGAGATCATATATGCCTCCCACCCAGAAGACCAGGAAGGCCTGAGGAAGTCTCATAAGATGCCTTGAGTCTCTTTCCCAAGAGCAATATGAGCAATATCACAGGAAGGGATGGACTGTGAGGGCCAGCACGTTGCACAGGAGAGCCAAAGTGGCTTGTCCCATCAGCCATGTGATGCCTGTGGCAAGTACGTACACAGCCTCCCTAGGCCAGGTCACTCTCTCCCACCATAGACACTGCCTCTCTAGGGTCTGCCTTCCAGGACTAGTCTCTGATCCTGAAATATCTGTTGGAGACATACCTGACTGTAGAGCTTCATGGGAGATACCTAAAGGATGGAGACAGAAGGATTAGGGGAGCTGTCCATGGAAGTCACTCTGATCCTGTGGGCCTAAGCACTGCCCCCTGCAAGGTCCCAAGGTGGCCCTGAGGTAGATGTTCCCATCCTGGGCAGCTAAAGCTAGGATCTAGCCAGGTAGGTGGAGCCCAGCTGGGTGGTTGTGGCCTGGCCAGCTGCCATCCCAATCCCAGGGCAGGGTGGGACCAGCCATGGGCCATAAACAACAGCTGGGAGGCAGTGAGTGTTGGACCAGTCTCAGCCCCTCACAACCTCTAGGTCCTCCTTGAGGTGGGTCTTAGCAGGATCTGGTCCTGTAGGTGTTCCCACACATACATGCAAGCCTCTGTCTCCAGCAATGATGGTCACGCTACCTAGCTAAGGAGCCCAGACAAAGCAGAGGCCCACCATGAAGAACTTGGCTTTTGTTCACCTAAGCCCAAGCTTCAAGGTACCCAGATCCCTTTTACATGGCTCCCAGATTTCTCAGAGCTCCAGCCCAGAGTGGAAAATAAGGTAAATGCAGGGGGAAGGTCCAGAGAGGAAGCAGGCCCACTCCCACCCCAGGGCAGGATATAAATACAGTGCCACACCGACCCCAAGCCAGTTCACTCACCAGAAACAGCCAGAAGCAGTAGGAAGCCACAATAGGGCCCCAGAGCCATGGTGTCTTCCCACAGCAGAGGCAGGACCACCTTGTCCCCTTGCCCAGCCCTGGGCCTGCCAGTATGGGGTTGGATAGGGTTGGCCTCACACCTGCTGCAAGGCAGGAGGGAGGAGGATACAAGCTCCTCACCTGATCCTGTTGCACACCACAGGGAGGGGCTGTCAACTTCATTTGTCTTATATGAAGGCTACACCCAGCCTTGGCAGCAAGGGACAAGTTCAGTGACACAGAACATAGCAGGGGCAGAATGGGACCCAAATGTCTACACCACAACCTGAGCTTCTCTTCTCTCAGTGTGGAGAGGAGACACCACAGCCCTGGTTCCTACAGACTATGCACCTTCCAGTCCCCAGATTCTCAGCCTCCAAGGCTCCACTGAGGGGCCAGCTCTCTTTGAGGACATATGCTCCTCTGTGTCCCTGTTCTCATATCTAGCCCTGGGTCTCCTAACTCCACCCCAGATAGAGTCAGATCTGGCTGCCTGCATAGGGCTTCTGGCCCATCTGGAGTGTAACAATCTGCTGGCCACGTATGTGGCCAGAACCAGGAACTTTTCCCAGCTCCAAATCACAAACCCAGGATTGGAGGGTCCCACTGACACCTTTGAGGTCAGGAATCCCCTCTTAGATGCGGAGAAAACATCTGTAGAGAGTTGCTCCCTGCTTCTTCAGGATGTGAGCACACGGTAAATTTTGTCTGCTTCCTGCTCACCTGCCCTACAGCACAAGGGTGCATGCAAAATGTTTGACTTAGTGACAGACAAATACACTATCAGCCCACCCTGTGTGACTGGCCACCCTTAGGTAGCTGTGCACCTGAGAGGGGACTGTTGGGAACATGGGACCTGCCTGCCAATTCACCCCAACATATGGCAGACAGTGGAGGGAAGGGATCCATGTGTTCTTACAAGTCATCCCAACCAATCCAAGAGCCTGATGTCACTGGAGTTTTCATGGATCAGATCCCCCTTCTCCCCAGTCTTGACCTTCTGAACTCTCTCCGGGTCCCCATAGGAGAGAACTTCAGGGCCATCTGTCCCACATTTTGCTTTTGGTATTTGCAGACCCAATATGTCTGTCTGTCTGTCTGTTTGTCTGTCTCTCTCTCTCTCTCTTCTCTCTTCTCTCTTCTCTCTTCTCTCTCTCTCTTCTCTCTCTCTCTCTCTCTCTCTCTCTCTCTCTCTCTCTCTCTCTCACACACACACACACACACACACACACACACACACACGAGAGAGAGCACACTCTGCCAGAGTCTCCTGTAACTCAGACCCCAAGGAGAGCTAGAGCTTGGGCTAAAGTACTGGGTACTGGCTTCTGGCTGAGACAGTAGGTTTGGGTGTTGCCCACAGAAAGGTCTCAGCTAGGCCTGGCTCCTGTAGCCCATGGCAGAGATGAAGCCAATGACCGCTTTTATCTGTCACCTGATATCTGAGCTGGGCTGAGCTGGGCTGAGCTTCTCACTGGGGATCCTAGTCCATCCCCGACTCTGTGTCCTCCCATCCCCCCATCCTCCACTAAAGGATGGCTGAATGTCCTTATTAGACCATCACCACCCATCAGCATCCACAGTGACCCTGAGAGTGAGATGGGGGGGGGAGCTGGAGGGACCAGGGACTGAACTCCATTACCTTTTATTTTTGTGATGGATGGGTCTGTTATATTTGACATTAAAAATGAAAACTAAGAGACCTGAGAGATGGCTCAGTGGTTAAGAGTGTGACACACACACACACACACACACACACTCACACACACACACTAACACCCAGAGATGACACCTAGCACTGGGTGGGACAACTGACCTAATTTCCAATCAAGGATGAAGGCTCCATCCAAGAAAGGGAAAGGTCAGCACTCTGCAGCAATCGTAAAATGTAGACATCACCCTCATCAGATGTCATCTCCAATACAGAACGGCTCAAAGAAGACAGGAGACAAAGAGGCAGCTGTGCTGAGGAATGATTATGGAACATAGGTGACATTCCAACAAACAGGGACTGGACACCCCAGTGGGGCCCATTCATGGACCAACAGCTCCCTTCACAAGAAAGTTCCAGATATAGGCATATGTGTGTGCAGGAACAGCCATGAACACGTAAGGGCCAAAAGGCTCAGATGAGACTACCCAAAGCAAAGTTCACTGTAGCAGCCAGATGTGCCACTGTGTGACTGGAGCAGCCAGATGTGCCACTACATGACTGGAGCAGCCAGATGTGCAGCTGCATGAACTTCTTTTTGATCTTTATGGTCTGGGGATGGTGCCTCACATATCCCAGACTGGCCTCAAACTCAATACATAGACAAGGATGACCTTGAACTCTTGGAGCAACCCCCATGACTGTTTTCATGTACTTTAATGAGCCACAGAAGAGAGGGAGCCACATAGTGCAGCTATTTTGTGGCAGGAGGCAGAGGGAACAGGAGTGGCCAGGGACTCAAGGTGGAACAGAATGGAGGCTCAGAGGGACACCCAGAAGACAGGGGAGCCAGAGGACAAGGAAGGAAAGGATTCCACCTGGGCAGGAAGCAGCGAGTTTTAGACAGCAGGGACCTGGTTCTTCCCTGACGCTGGATGGGTCTCAGGAATGCTCAGGAACATAGCGGTGGATCCAGTCCAAGTAATATGTCACCCGGGTGTAGATGCCAGGCCTGTTGGGCTGTGCACAGCCCTCACCCCAGCTCACCACTCCTGCCTGCAGCCAGGTACCCTTCACTTTGCAGACCAGTGGTCCCCCTGAGTCGCCCTGAGGAAGACAGGGGTCAGTCCACCATATGGAGACCAGATGGGGTGGGGTGCAAGGGGGACATGGGACCTACCTGGCAGGAGTCTCCTCTGGTATTTCCAGCACACAGCTGGAAATCATGGACAATGGGAAAATTATCTCCTGTGTAGAGGCCATTGTGGTACTTCCGATCACACAGGCTGTTTTCCACAATGGGAACCCTCACTTGCTTCAGAGGATAAGGTGGTGGGAGAGGCTCTGGGATGAGAGAAGCACAACCTTGAGGGAAGCTCATCAGTAACCATCCCTGGCCAACCACTGGAATACCTGCCCACCCTCCAATGTTGGGATTGGATGAGACAGTCCCTGCCTAACTGGCAGCTATCCTTGCCACATACCGCCATTATCAATGTTGCCCCAGCCTGTCACCCAGCACGATGTCCCTGAGGGGAAGGTCTTCGAGGCAGGGGGCAGGGATATGGGGTGGATATGGGTGGAGACATTCATGGGGTCCTCAAGCTCCAGCAGGGCAATGTCTGCCCCACCCTCAGCTGTGTAATAGTCGGGGTGCACAACGATGCGGTTCACAGGCAGCAGATGGTCCCCATAGTATAGATGCTGCTCACGAAGCTGCACCCGGAAGAGCTCTGGGCTTGTGATGTGCCTAGAAGAATACAGTCCTCCTTGGAAGGCTCCAGCCTGGATGGGAATATCCTCAAGTACACTGGGGATGGTGGGAACAATCTTGACCCCATCCCACCATGCCAGGCCCAGGGAGACTCACAGTCCCACACAGTGTGCCGCGGTGAGCACCCACTGTAGGTGGATGAGGGAGCCGCCGTAGAAATGCATCCAGAAGTTGAATTTAAGTCCCAGGCTCACCGGCCAGGGCCACTTTACTCTCCGAAGCCTCCTGTCCTCCCATGATGCCCACTCGCTGCTTGACTGGGTCTGAAGAAAGTCAAGGAGCACCCTAAGTGCCCTGACTTGCCCCTCCTGAGTTGGAACTATCTCTGGGATTCTCCAAACTCCCCCATTCTTGTGGCCTGTAAAGGTCAGGGAGAGAGACAGGGAAGGCTCAAGACAACTCACGAAGGGCCGCGTACACCAGACTAGCCAGGAGAGACAGTGCCAAGAGATCTGGAAGCAATGAGGAGCGCAACCTGAGTCCAGCTGGGAGACAGGGCTGGACTGAGGTTGGCAGAATATCAAGTCCACAATGGAACCGGGGCCGTGAGATGTAGGACAGGTTCATCCCAGGAGTCTGGGGTCTTGGTGCACCAGGTTACTAAGGTCACAAGCTTGGTTATTCTACTTCAGATTGACATACAGACACCAAGGGCTCTGGGAAAGGACTTTACCTTGGCTCTCTCTGTTCCTCTCTCCTCTGTCTACTTTCCTCTGTCTTTTTATTTTTCCAGACCAGAGTGCATGAGAGGAGGGACCCAGCACCAGCCAATTCAGACATGGAGGAAATGATGATTTAGATCAAAGGCCTCCATGTAACATGTGCCCCCACCACCCAGATGCCCATCTGACGCCCACAAGTCACATGGTTGAGTGCACAACCAGAGGACCAGACAGACAGACAGACAGACAGAGACACACACACACACACACACACACACTGCATGGAGTCTTGGTATTTCGGTCTATGGATGGCAGAGTTCAGAGATCCAACTGCTCTGGCTCCACCTGCAGGACAGGAGAGTCGGGTAGTGGGGTGGATAGACAGGCAGGACAGTGGTCATCCCCAGCCCTCCCTAGGAAGGTGTATCTTCTAAGGGGGGGCTGGTATCCTTTTCTCAGATCCCCCCCCCCTTTTCTTGTCTTGCCCCTTAGCTGGTGAAATACCCAATGAAAGGCTCAGCTTATCGCGTGTCCTGTAAGCAACCCTCCACATCAGGAGACCTGGGCAGATAGGGCCCGGAGATCACTCCACTACTCTGCTCAGGATGCTACTCTGCTCTGGCTCCACCACGTCTGCTCTGTGTCGTGGGGCCTCCACCATGGACAGAGCACCACATACTGAGGATACCTCTCTCTCAGTTGAGTGTTCTACATCACTGAGCTGGTGCTCCTTCCAAACTGTTGAGATGGGGATCCTGTCCTACGGATATAGAGGAGGTCTCAAGAAGATTCTTGGCTTAGTGTCACCTTAGTATGACATGTTGACACATTCTAACACATTTCCCAAGAGTGACACAGTACAGGAGATGATAGTGTCTGTGAGCCATCCCAAAAGCAGCAAAGAGGCACAACGGGTAACAGTGTCGTTCATCTTAAGCCCTCTGAGTCCTCAGGGTCGGGCTCAGCTTTCCACTGGAAAGGATCACATGAGGACCCTTGTCAAAATAGCAATCAGCTGATTTTGGCAGAGATCAGTACCAAGTGTCCTGGTATAACGGGCCCTGCTGACCCATCAGACGTAGCTGTACAGATAAATCCTGTAGTGTGACCCCTCAGGCCATATCTACCCAGGTCTCCTGATGTTCAGGGAAGGGGGGTTGCTTATCAGACATCTGATAAGCTGAGCCCTGCATAGAACATTTCATCAGCTGAGGAGCAACACATGCAGAGGAAGGCAACCTGAAAAGAAGCTACCAGCATCTCCTCAGAAGATACCACTCCCGGGCCAGGGATGACCACTGTCCTGCCTCCCCATCCACCCCACTGCCTGGCTCCTCTGTCCTGCAGGTCAGGGATTTACAGTTCCCTCCTCTAGAGTCCACCACCAGCTTGATCCCCACTGACACTTGCTGGGTTTCTCTGAGGACTGACCTGCCCTGCTCTCTGCACACCTCAGAGACTTACTCATCTGGACTCCTTGGGCAGCTCAGGACAGCCTCACTCTCTAACAAGATGCCCCCACCACTCTAACAAAGCTGACAAGACAGAAATGCAGGAGTCCAAAGATGGGAGAGAGAGAGAAAGAGAGAGAGAGAGAGAGAGAGAGAGAGAGAGAGAGAGAGAGAGAGATGCCCTAAGGACACACAAGAGGCTCCAACCGTGGAGGGCCCAGAGGGTTAGGGCCTGTATACACCATTGAATCAGGGGCTATGGATCCTAGTACTCCCAAGAGTATTGATTGGTTCAGTCCTGAGATTAGCCAAACCAGTAGTTAATCTAAGGTGGTGAAAGTGGCGGCCCATGCATGTAACCCTGGAAGAGGGTTGAGATCTGGACTACATAGAAAGATTCTGGCTCAAAACAAAATTCAGAAAAAGCAAGGCTTTCTCAGCATGGCAGATTCTGCGAGAATGTATTACCAGGGTCTCTGCTACCCTGGAATCTGAAGAGAAAATTCTGCCCCAGAAAGACGATGGTAAGAGGACCCAATCAAGTTCCGCATCAAGAAGGTCCTGGAAATGAACCTATCTTTAAATGTGAACTTTCAAAATGTAACTGGAAAAATTGATGGCTTAAAGCAACCACACAACCAAGAAGATGTACAATCCTGCCTAGTTTGTTTCCCAATTACTGTGGACGTACGAGTGTAGGCTGCTTTTGTAGGCTGTATCCTTGCTAAACTTGGGCATCCCTGCATTGGCGGAACCGGAGGCTTTCCTATGTAAGCTACAACCAACCATCTGCAAAGCCTGGGTTGATCCTCATGCCACAGTTCTTAGTGTCTCCAGCAGAGGGCATGCCAGACCAGAGAGGAGTCTGTGACCAGCCCTCTGGGCCAGCTGCCCAGGTGCAATGCTAACAGGGACTCCCCTAAGCCACTTGCCTCTTATATAATGACATTGAACCAGACTATGCTAGGTACCTCCTGGGAGTGTGATAGAAGCCCCTAGGAGTGAGCTAGCATAAACTGAGTGAACCAGGATAGGCAGACCCCCTGTATGAGACTTTGGCTGATAATCTCACCCTGAGCCTTAGTTTCCCCCCATGGAGAGAGAAGACAGGGCTACCCAGAGACTGGAGACAGAATCAGGGCTGCTGGAGACCTAGGCCAATCTGGTGTATGACCTTTACCGTCTTCTTTGCCTGGAGAATGGGGGTGGGGGTGTTGTAAACAGCAGCCCAAGACAAAAAGGAAGTAAAGCTGGGTGACACTTTGGGAGAGAATTGAATTGTAACCAAGAGCTTGCAGTTTTCATTGTAGTTATAGAGACTGGTGTGAGGTGTGGGTGTGTGGTCATGTGGGTGTGTGTGCACACGGGTGGATGTGGTGTAGGGTACTATCCTGAAGCATGACTAGTATCATCTTCATCCGAACAGCTTGTTGTCTGTTGATTCCTTCAGAGAAAATAGGGAGAGGCCAGATCATGGTGGCCAGACAGTTGATCCCAGCACTTGGGAGGCAGAGGCAGGTGGATCTCTGTGAGTTCCAGGACAGCCAGGGCTACACAGTGAAACTTTGTCTCAAAAAACAAAACAAAACAAAACAAAAGGGGGAGGAGGAGGAGGGAGGAGGAGGAAAACGGGATAGCGAGGGTCATTTGATGTCATAAGGTCATGCCTTAAATGCACACAACCTCATAGGCTGGGGAGGTACAAGTGTTACAGAGTATGGGAGGGCCGGGCAGCGGTGGCGCACATCTTTAATCCCAGCACCGAGGCAGAGGCAAGCGGATTTCTGAGTTCCAGGCCAGCCTGGTCTACAGAGTGAGTTCCAGGACAGCTAGGGCTACACAGAGAAACCCTGTCTGGAAAAACCAAAAACAAACAAACAGAGTATGGGAGTTTAAGTGGGGGAGGGGTAATCTTTGTCCATGTTGAAGTGAGACTGTTAGATGACTCAATTACTTTGGGATTACCCACCCTCCTGTAAGCAATCCCTTATCCATGTTCTGTAAATCCAAGAAACACCTTGTTCCTTGTAGGCTGCCCGGCTGCCTCACCGATGGCATGTCTGAGCACCACGAACAAGCTCCCCAGGTTAGGTCCCAGTCTTTGTTTCCCCGGATGAGAAACAGCAGAGTCTGAGACAGTTGCTGTGGTTCCCAGCCTCCTGTGTACCCACTGGGGTGCCACTGGGAGTTGGGAACGGGGATCCACATGTGCTCTAAGGGCATCTATGCATCAGGCAGGAAGGGATGGCTGAGCCCAGGACTGGGGTGGAATCTGGTTTGGTTCCAAGTGAGTGCCTGAGAGTACCCAGGGGTTTGACTGAGGGAAGGCCTCTTGGGGGAGATTTAGTCAGGGCTCTTTGCATCGAAGGCCTCCCCATTCCCCCGTGGCCATCCTTGATGAAGGAGTCTTTGCTTGTCCAAACTTTTATTTGATGGTGGATGTAAATGCATACACCTTAATAAGGGTGAACCAGGAATTAAATACCTTTAGTGGGAAGGAACACCCAAGAAGGGAAGCTTGCTCTTTGGCTGAACACTAGAGGCCTCTTTAGATACCTCATTAGCATGGAGAACTCCAAGTGTTCATGCTGCCTAACTGATTATCATGGTCCTCTCAGTGGAGTGTCATGGTTATGTGTTCCAGATCAGGTAGTTTGGCAGGGAGCTGGCTCCATGACTGCTGTTCTCAATTCTGAGATTCCCCGGGGTTTTAAGCCTGCTCAACCTTACCAGTTCTTCTGTCTGGTGGCACGATCCACTTGCCCCATAGTTTCCCAAGCTTGACTTTGGAATTACACCTTGATTTTGTCATTAGTGTTTTTGGTTTTGGTTTTGGTTTTGGTTTTGTTTGTTTGGTTGGTTTGGTTTTTTGTTTTGTTTTGTTTTGGTTTGGTTTTTGGTTTTTCGAGACAGGGTTTCTCTGTGTAGCCCTGGTTGTCCTGGAAGTCACTCTGTAGACCAGGCTGGCCTCGAACTCAGAAATCCACCTGCCTCTGCCTCCCAAGTGCTGGGATTAAAGGCGTGCGCCACCACCGCCCTGTGTCATTAGCGTTTTCATAAGGAGGGGGTTGGTATTTGTTTAAATCTCCCCAGAGAAAGAGTTCACGTGACAATATGTGTGCCCATGTGCACTGCACAAGCACATGCATGTGTCTGAGTTTGTACACACACATGTGTGTAACCCCTAACTTTGTCCCCTGGGAAGGGACAAAAGCTCAGACACTCCAAGAGCACCCATCCCCAAATGGGGGTTTCTAAATATCATTTGCAGGTGAAAGGATCCGAATCAAAGGAAATGTAATAGGAGCCTGAAATTATTTTCCATAATTAGATAATGTAAAAGTGATGGAGCAGGAGCCCAAAGACAGAAGCCAGCTTGCAGGAGGCTCTGGAGTCACCATCAGAACCTTGCATAGCAAATAGGGACTGAGGAAAAGAAAGACGTGGAGATTCATTGACTAAAATAGAAGACGATGAGTCAATGTGATCACAGATAAGTGAATCAGTGATTAAAATTCTGTTAAGAAATCTGATAAAGTTTCACTCTCCACCCTAGGTGCAAGGCTAGTGTGAGGTACTGAGGGGGAACAGAGGAACTCTCTGAGAAGGCTGAGGGCCTCTTATCGAGCATCAAGCAGCAGGAACTGAAGTGGCAGGCATTTGATAAGCCGCCACTAGGTCTGAGTCACATCTGTGATGGTGTCATGAGATGTCTGACTTCGGTCTAATTTCGAGAAATATCAGACAGCCCTGCTTGAATGTAATTTTACAAAATGCAATCCTCAGAAATGTTAGGCTCAGAAAAGCCCAGAAAAGGGGCTAAATAGTCCAACTCTTCACGTCAGACTGTCAGACATAGAAGAGTGACCAGGTACACCTGGGATTCTAGTCTGGCTCCTTCTGCTTCCGAATCCCCATTGAGGTGATAGGTGGGTGCCAAACAATGTCTGAGAATCCCTTGGTGACAGTGTCTTTAGATGTGTCCTGACTTGGGGGGGGGCTGTAGGGCAGCACAATGAAAAAGCATTCCCTTTTTTAAAAAGGAAAGAAAAGAAAAGAGAGGCCAGTGAAAATCTGAAGCCCTCACACAGTCCAAACTTCTAAGTGCTCCAGAAATAAAAGTCTTTGAACCAGACAAATGGCTTTTCCAGAAGTTTCTGTATGAAATTGTGTGTACATGTTTATGCATATGCAAGTGCACATGTACATGTCTACACATAAGTTTCATTCCTCAAGTGCTGCCCACTTCTCTCTCTCTCTCTCTCTCTCTCCTCTTTTGTTTTTTGTTTGTTGTCGTTTTGAGGCCAGCTCTCCCACTGGACCAGAACTCACCAAGTAGGCTACCTCTCCAGCAAGCTTGTATCCATGTGTGCACACACACCACAGTATATGGGTGAAGGCCACAGGACAATAAGCAGGAGTTGGTTCTCTCCTACAGTGTGGGTCTCAGGGCTCCAACTCAGGTGGTCATGTTTGGTGGCAAGTGCCTTTATATACTGAGCCATCGTTTTTTAATGTTAAAAGTTTATTTTTTATTAAAAATAGATTTTTCTCTCATACGAGACATCTCAACCACAGTTTCCCCTCCCTCCTTTCCTCCTTGCTACCCCCCCACCTTTTCTCTGCCCCAGATTCACTCAACCTTCATTTCCAATCCACAGAAGAGCAGGCCTCCAAGAGATGACAGTCAAACAGGACACAAAAAGACAAGGCAAGAGCCCTCAGATTGAGGCTGCACAAGGCAACCCTAGAGACAAGACAAGTCCCCTGAGTAGGCAAAAGAGTCAAAGATACATCCACTCCCACTGTTATGAGTCCACAGAACCACCAAGCTAACGGCCATAACATACGCAGAGGAACTACATGCAGGCCCTGTGCTTGCCACTTCAGTCCTGGGAGCCCCTGGCGTCCCTGCTTCGTTGATTCAGTGGATCATGCTCTCCTGCTTTCCTCATCCCCTCTGACTCCTACAATCTTTCCTCCCCCTCTTCTGTGGGGTTCCCCAGTCTTCTAGATGACAGGTCCAATGAAGAGCTCCATTTTAAAATCTCTCTTGGAGTAATGTCTGGCTGCGGGTCTCTGCATCCACTCTCATCTGCTGCTAGAGGAAGCCTCTCTGATGATAACCAGTAGAGGCATCAATTTATGAGTCTAGCAGAATATCATTAGGAATAATTTCTTTTTGTCCAGTCGTATATGGCTCTACCCTAGGTTTCTGGGCTATCCAGTCTCCAGTTCCTTACCATCCAGGCAGTGTAAGCCATGGGTCTCAAGTTAAACCAAACATTGGTTGACCACTTCCACAAGTTCTGGGGCTCTACTGCCCCAACATATCTTGCAGGCAGGTCAAGGGTTTTGTAGCTGAGTTGGTGTCCAGGTTTCTCTTACCATAGCCAGCGAGAGTATCTTCTCACACCAAAGAGACTAAAACAGGGATGAAGGCTCCTGGCAGGCACCAGTGTAACCTCTCAATATTCAATGGAGCATGTGGATGTTACCTTTGGCAAGGGGACCCCCCCCCCCGGGCATTGTCAGTTTTCAGAGCATTACCCTCTCTGATAGCATCAGCCTGGGTTGTCTAGGGATCTCCACAGGACTTCCTTGGCCAACAACTGAATGCAGCCCAGTCTCACCATTGCAAGCATTGTCTGGCTACAAAAGACAGCCAATTCACGCTCTGTATCTTTCATTGGGAGGGATATTCACTAAGGTCACCCTCAGAGATTCCAGGAAGTTGGTTTCAACATCACTCATGCAATGCTTCCTAATTCCAGCTGCCTCCCCGCCACCCCTTCATCCCTCCACAACCTGGTCACTTTTGTTCCCATCCCCATCTGCCCCCAATCCACTCACAAAACTTATTCTATTTCTTCTTCCGATGGAGGTCCATATGTCCCCAAGAGCCCTCCTTTTACCTAACCTCTCTGGGTCTGTGATAATCATCCACTTAACAGCTACCATCCACTAATAAGTGAATACATACCGTATTTATCTTTCTGCATCTGGGTTACCTCACTCAGGATGTTTTTTTCTAGTTCTACCCATTTGCCTGCAAATTTCGTGATGCTGTTGTTTTAATGGTAAATTAGCACGTTTTTCTTTATCCATTCATCTATTGAGGAGCATCTGGCTTGTTTCCAGTTTCTGGCTATTATGAATCAAACAGCAATGAACATGGTAAAGCAAGTGTCCTTGTGGTAGGACGGATCATCATTTGGGTATATGCCCAAGAGTGGTATAGCTGGGTCTTGAGGCAGATCGATCCTCAGTTTTCTAAAGACTCACCATATTTATTTCCATAGTGGCTGTGCAAGTTTACACTCCTGGCAGCAATGGAGGAGTGTTCTCCTTCCTCCATATCCTCGCCAGCATGAGCTGTCGCTTGTGTTATTGATCTTAGCCATTCTGCCAGTTTTACTAAAATGGAATCTCAAAGTAGTTCGGATTTGCATTACCCTAATGGCTAAAGATTTTGAACTTTCCTTTAAGTGGTTTTTAGCCATTGGAGATTCCTCTATTGAGAATTCTCTGTTTAGATAAGTACTCTGTTTTTACCTGGATTATTTTTTTATATCTAATTTGTTAAGTTCTTTATATATTTCAGGTATTAGACCTCTGTTGCATGTGGAGTTGAGAAAAAGAGAAAAAATTTTCCCACCCTGTAGACTGCCTCTTTGTCCAATTGACAGTGTCCTTCACCTGAAAGGAGATTGTCAGTTTCGTGCGGCCTCACTTCTTAGTTGTTAATCTTAGTGCCCATGTTATCACATACTGAGCCATCTTACTAGTCCAAATGCCTTGTTAAGATAGCAATTCTTGTTCAGATGAGGAGGAGTCTTGGGTGATTTGTATGGTGTTTCCTGAGTGATAGCTAACGCCACGTCTTCACTGGCATCTGTGTGTCATGAGTGTGGGGAAGGGGAAAGAGAGTGTGTGTGTGTGAGTGTGGGTGTCATGAATGTGTGTGAGTGTATGTGAACGTGTGTGTGTTTGTGTGTGAGTGTGTGCGTGCAAGTGTGTGAATGTGTGGTTGTGTGTGTGTAAATGTGTGTGTGAATGTGTCTATGTGTGAGTGTGTGCGAGTGTGTGTGTTTGTGTGTGATTGTGTGTGTGTGTAAATGTGTGTGTGAGTGTTCCCATGAAAGCTAGAAGAAAGCACCAGATCCCCTGCAGCCAGAGTTACAGGCAGTGTTGAGCTGTCCAACATGGTGCTGGGACTTGAGCTTTAGAACATAGTCTTCCGGCCGGGCAGTGGTGGCGCACGCCTTTAACCCCAGCACTTGGGAAGCAGAGACAGGCGGATATCTGAGTTCGAGGCCAGCCTGGTCTACAGAGTGAGTTCCAGGACAGCCAGGGCTATACAGAGAAACCCTGTTTCAAAAAACCAAAAAAAAAAAAAGAACGTAGTCCTCCACAAGAGCCGCCCACCTCTTAGCTGCCAAGCCACCTCTCTAGCCAACTTTCTTTTTTTTGAGTTATGAATTTTTTTAAATTTTCAAAACAACTATGTGTACTTGTGCATGTTTGTATGCTTAAGTCCTCTTGGAGACCAAAGATGTCAGGTCTTCCAGAGCTAGAATTACAGGCAGTTGTGAGCTACTCATGTGGATGCTGGGAACAGAACTCAGTCCCTATGTGCTCTTAATCATAGAGTTGTCCCTTCAGGCTTTACATGCTCTTAACCACTGAGCCACACCACCATTTAACAAAGTCAATTCATCTACTGTTGATTGTTTGTTCGCTTCTCAAGCTAGGGGAGAATATACCCTAAGAATCCATTGCCCAAACTGAGGAAGTTTCTGGGTTGTTTGTTTGGTGAGAGGATATTAGTCGTTGGTGGTGGTGGTTGGTTGTTTTTGTTTTTTAGAAAGGTTTTTATATTCCAAGTAAGTCTCAAATCCACAATCTTTCTACCTCAGCCTTCCAACAGCTAGTATGGCAGACATGCACCCCCAGCTCTGGCTCCTGTTAACTTCTACATGGTGTGAGGTAGGTAAGGGGCTTCATCTCTGTGTATGAGGGATCCTATTGTCCCAGAACCATTTGATGAAGAGACCCTTCCCTTCCCAGAGAAGGGTGCTCTTGGCACCCTTGTCAATAAACAGATCTGCTTCTCTGTGATCGGCCTCTCTGTGTGGGCTTGCTCTTTTCCACTGATCTGTCTGTTTAGATGCCAATGTCAGACGGTGGGTTCCTAAAGCTTTTCGCAAAATTACAAAATTGGGAATGTAAGTCTTCCAGCTTTTTCCTGTGTTTCCAGTCTTCCTCAAGAAGGGAAAGTGCTAAGACCAGAAATCTGCTATCATGGAGTTAGAGAGGCCAAGACCTCATGGAAATTGGTTATTCTGAGTTCTGGTGCCCACAGGAGAAGGAATCCCTCACCTGTCTCAGCACAATTTTCCTCTGTCTCAGGGACCATGTCTCTTCACGTTTATCCTATCATGAGGATGGCAGAAGGCTGGCCCTCCAGCGATGAATCTGCCCTCCACCATGCACAATGTTGGCAAAGGTCCCCAAGGGAACCCGGTTGATAGCAGGTGCCCCTGACAGGATAATGCAAACCATCCCCCTCTGTGGGGATGTCCCCAAATCTACAAGCTCCATCTAATTGCAAAGAGCCATCGGACAAACTCGGTACATTATCCACAGTAGCATCTGACTCTGGCCAGCAATCTTGGAGAGTGTGAAGACAAGGAAATATCAAAGAACAAAATTAGAGCATTTGCAAAGCCTCATTTTACCTCTGCTGTCTACTGGGCATTTGAACCAGGTTTGTAGGGACAAAAGTGGGCCAGTGACTTGTCTATGGCAAGCTTATACTGGGTATTAGAAGACAAGATGTGACTTGTCATCATGGATTCTGGTGCAATGTCCTGGTGGTTGGAAAGATGGCCACATTAGGCATGTCTTCCAGACCCCAAACTTTCTATCCTGATAGATTTGTGAGAACATGTTATACCAGTCCCTAGCCTCACCTCCCTGCCTTGTGTTATAGTCTCAGTGTCTCCTGGGATAGTTATTCCCTTCCTTATGACTGCTGAGTTCATCTGCTCTTCTGGCCTCTGGGACTCTGAGTTCCTGGTGCTCTGTCAACTATAGAGTTCTTGGTTCCCTCCCAGCATGGTTTTTGGCAGCATCCCATGTGTTTTGATGTGTTGTTTTCATTTCACAGATTTCTGTCTTTCTGGATTCCCTTATGATTTCTTCTTTGGCCCACTGATTAACCTTTGGGGGTGGGTGATAGGGTCTCTCTATGTAGCTTTGACTGTCCTGGAACTTGCTGTGTAGACCAGGCTGACCTCAAACACATAGAGACTGGCCTGCCTCTGCCTCCCAGTGTTAGGTGGTGCTGCACACCTTTAATCCCAGCAATCAGGAGGCAGAGGCAGATGAATATCTGAATTTGAGGCCAGCCTGGTCTACAGTGTGAGTTCCAGGACAGCCAGGGCTACACAGAGGAACTCTCTCTTGGGAAAGAGAGACAGAGAGACAGAGAGACAGAGACAGAGACAGAGAGAGACCATGCTGGGCTTAATGACTAAATCTTAATCCTTCCTAACACACATAATGGTCCATTCTTCACTTCTAGCATCATCCCAATGTGACCAAAGAGGATGCTTTATACAACATCTTAGAGGTTCTTTCTCAGGCTTCCTTTACATCATGGAAGAGGAAAGACCATATATTCCCACACCCTCAGCCCCTGGAAGGCTGATGTCCCCTAGACACTACCTAGAACCCTCACTGGGCCTCCACAAGTTCCCCTGTCCCTCTCCTATGGGGTCCTTCCCTCAACCAGTGGCCTGGAGAATCCATGAAGACAGAACCTCAGTGTCTAGGTCTTAAATGAGTAACCCAGGGCCTCAACTCACTCTGCCCATCTGTCCAGAGTTGGACAGACAGAATTCTCCTATAAGTCAGATCCTATCTTCTGGATCCTAGAGAACCCCAGCCAGACTTTCCCAGGGGCCACTTGGGTCCTGCAGAAAACTCCTCTGGTGTTCATTCATCCATTCACTCATTCATCCATCTTGCAGTTTTCAGAGCACTAGGTGTCTGCAGTAAGCTGAGGAGGTCACTACCTCCCAACAGTGTCTCTTAGAAAGCCAAAACACACTACATCCCAACACCGAGGGTAACAGTACACTGCACACACCACATCCCATCACCAAAGGTAGGTCCATTACAAGACCTCTTGCAATCTGAATCCCAAATTGACAGCTCAAAATCTTTTGCATTTTCACTAACTAAATCGAATCTTTCACCTTTCTTCAATGCATTGTGAGGTTTTGATGTCAATTGTCTGTTTCGTGGCTGATATGAAAGAACTTAATTCTGTTACTATCAAGAGATAAAATATTATAGGGTCAGAAAGAAGGCTATGTGTTTAAGAATATTGGATGCTCTTCTAGAGGACCAGGAGTTCAGTTCCCAATGCCTACATGGTAGCTCACAAACCATCTGTAACTCCAGTTCCAGGGGATCTGATGTCCAGGGTACCTCCACAGGCATGCATATGGAATGCAAACACACCTGCAGGCAAAACACCCACATACACAAAATAAACTAAATCAATCTTTCAGATACAATTTTTAAAGGGTTAGGATATTGTGTGATTGACTAAGAAAGTCACCCTGAGAGCACTTGCATGAATCTCCTTAGTTTCTGTCCACATCTTCTTCAACACTGCTGATTGATTCCACTGATGGAGCCTGAGCCAATCAGAGCATCCCTTATAGGACCAGGGTTCACTAAACAGCGCAGGGGTGCCTGCCAGGCCCCTAGCCCTGGAGTTTCCTATGCGTTCCTTGTTTAACCTTTGGCCACCTGTGGGGTCATGAGAGCCCTGTCTTGTTAGTCTTGGACTTTAGAAGGCATGTGTGGCTTTCGAAAGGCCTTTAGTATCCTTCCCCATAATCCATCCCCTACTCTGCCTGCCGCTGCCCCAGCTCAGTTTAACCCTTCCTGTTCTGTTATGCCTTTAACCCCTTATACCACTCTGCTCTGTCTGGCTTCTTTTGGAAGTACCCACCCTCCATGGCCCTTAAATTATTTTCTGATCTCTATGTATGTGGAGTGAAGCACACATATCTAGAGAGTCACAGATGGCTTGTGAGCCACCATGTAGGCATTGGGAGCTGAACTCCTGGTCCTCTAGGAGAGCATCCAGTATTCTTAACCACGTAGGCTTCTTTCTGACCCTATATTTTATCTCTTGATACTTAGTAACAGAATTCAGTTCTCTCGTATGCGATCAGCCATGAAGCAGCACAAATGAGAGGAAGCATTCATGTTTGCCCTTCTGTGTCTGGATTACCTCAGGGCTGAGGTAATAATCCAGGGCTCGCTCAGAATGGCTGTTTCTAGTTCCATCCAGTTTCCCTGAGTAGCCCTGGCTGGCCTGGAACTGCCTTTGTAGACCAGGATGATCTTAAACTCACAAAGATCCACCTGAGTGCTGGGATCCAAGGTGTGAACTGTCACATATAACTTCACTTTGTTTTTCTTAACAGCTCAATATTCTATTGTATAAATGTACCATATTTTTGATTATCTATTCATCAGTTGGTGGATATATAGAAGCCTGCTATTGTAAAAGTTTCCTAAAATACATACATATATTATATGTATATTATATTTGTTAAAAATACTTTTAACAAAATAATCCTACAGTGGGGGTGGGGGAAGAATACCTCAACTATAGCCACATGCCAGTGTCTAAAAACACCAGTACCTGGTATGGGTTACAGCGGAATCCCATAGACACCCTGCAAGCATTATAAGCTATGAGACAGGGTTTCTCCAGGCTGTCCTGGAACTCACTCTGTAGACCAGGCTGGGCTTGACCTCAGAGATCAGCCTGACTCTGCCTCCTGAATGCTGGGATTAAAGGTGTGCGCCAGCACCACCCAGCTACTCTCCAGAACTCGATGGGGGGACCCTACTGCCAAAGATCTACATACTTGAGTCACAGAACATGGGGGAATCAAGCTGGTACTGGACAAGAAGCTTCATTCCTACTGGCTAGTTTTTGTAGCGCTGAAAGGTGCTAATCACAACGTCAGAAGAGAAAAGTAACCATCCTTCTCACCAAGCAAGCTACACTAATGACTGGCCTGGTAAGATATGCTCATGTGGCAAGAGTGGCAATAATGATACAGAAGTAACCAACCTCGTTCAGTTTGGATCTAAGACCTGCTCCAAGAGAGAGAACCCATTCCCGGCACTGTTAATGGGACTGATATCCTGTGACTGTATAGGTCACAAGCCCTGGGAGAGAATCTATTATTCAGTTAAATGGACAGAGTACCAAAACAACTTCTACTGATTTATTATATCCATAGGTCAGTGCATCTCTCAACCCTCCTCAGAGAAGTTTCTCCTTACAGGAGATAACACTTAACACTGAGACCTCCCAACTGTCCAATGTACAGAGAGTAAGACTGTGTAGTGCAAAGCCACAAATGAGTTGCACGTGTGGCACCCCTCCCCAGAAGGCTCAGGAAAAGGAGGGAAGAAAGATTAGTATTCAGAAGTGGTGGACAACCTCAAGAGAACAATATTTTTGGATACAACTAAGCAGTTGCACATACGAACTCATAGCAATTGTGACAGCATGCACAAGACCTGCACAATCTCAAGCTTGACAAAATCCGAGCGTGGAGCCAGGGGTTTGGACACAAAATCCTACCAATAGTCAAGGAACTATTGACATGTGTTAGCTGCTGGGAGGGGAGAGAGATGCTCACTTTTCTTTACTGATGCAACCCCTGGCAGGCTGACCACTCTCTAGGACAGGCTCCATTCCCAAGAGTAGCTCAACAATAAAAACTGGAGTTGGGACAGGGAGAAAACTCTCAATCGGATGGGTAGGTTGGTGAGGATTGAAAAAGAAGGTATGGGAAGTATTGAGAAAGAAGGTGAATTTGATCAAAGTACGTTGTATGGAATTCTCAAAGAATAGCAAAAAAAAAAATTCATCATCATCATCATCATTAAAAGCGTGCATATGTTAGAGAACCAGTGGGGAGCAGAGAAACAGTGCAGGATACCCTCGGACCACCTCACACTGACTCCAGTTCTGATGACGGTGCTGGGGTGTGCAGAAGGCACAGCCTGGTAGAGCTAAGAGCCTGCAGGGAATAAGAGAGATCCAGAAGGTGGTAGGGAAGGGGAAGGCTCGAGAAGGACAGGAGTTCAAGGTAAGGAGAAGGCTAGAAACTAGTGATCAGTAGGCCAAGGAGTCACAGAGTAGGGTGGATAACCAAGAGAGTAGTCAGCCAGGAACAGGTGCAGGGGTGGCAAGTGCCTGAGGGGAGGCTGGTGGTCTCCCTGCAATCCCCTCCTTTCCATGCATTGCCGCTCTGCTGCTGAAGCACAGATGCATTTGGATAAGCAGATGCTCCTGGTCAGCAGATAGGGCCCAGAGGCCACAGTACAGGGTTTATTCACAGATCTGGGTCTAATGTAGCAGCAGGTTGACCGAGCCCCTTCTTGGCCCAGACGCTTGGGCTCTGAGTCTGAGTCACCCATTTCCTCCAGGCTTGGATTGGAGGGTGGCATGCCCTTCCTCCCACCCTACCCTGATCTGGAAAGATAAATGGAGAGGGTACTTGAGGCTGGGTAGAGAAGATCAAGACAGCTAAGGTGATCTCTCCCAGAGCCTCTGCCATCTGTGTGCTGCCCTGAAGCAGAGTGGCCAAGCCACTAGAGACCTTAAGCTCCTAGAATGGACCTACCTTCCTGCTCCCAGGTTCCTGGCTTGTTCTACACCCCACAACCGGTTGGGCCTAGCGTAGCCCTCACCTCCAACTGGGCTCACACTACTCCTCACTGCGTCCAAATGCTGAAGCTGCTGCTGCTAACACTGCCCTTCCTTTCCAACTTGGTGCACGCAGCCCCTGGTGAGTTCTTCCCGGGGCCCTCCCTGTCCCTCTCCCTGACCCTTGTAGCTCACAGGCCAGGATACTAAGATTGGCCTTGTCCTATCCCCAAGTCCAGCTATGCCACGAGAGGGCATTGTGGGGGGACAGGAGGCACCTGGGAACAAGTGGCCCTGGCAGGTGAGCCTGCGTTCCAATGACACCTACTGGATGCATTTCTGCGGCGGTTCCCTCATCCACCCACAGTGGGTGCTCACTGCAGCACATTGTGTGGGACCGTGAGTCTCTCTGGGCTTGGCAGGGTGGGACAAGGAATGAGTAGGAGAGTGGGATAGGATGGGATCATCACACACCATCTCTGGGTTTCTGGAAGTGACACAGACTTCCTAAACGAATATCTCTCTTCTCTTTAGGGGTATTGCTGACCCCAACAAGGTCAGAGTACAGCTCCGCAAGCAGTACCTCTATTACCATGACCACCTGCTGACTGTGAGCCAGATCATCCCACACCCTGACTTCTACATCGTCCAGGATGGGGCAGACATTGCCCTGCTGAAACTCACGAGCCCTGTGAACATTTCCGGCTATGTCCACCCTGTCCCCCTGCCTCCTGCTTCAGAGACCTTCCCCTCAGGGACACTGTGCTGGGTGACAGGCTGGGGTAACATCGACAATGACGGTATGTGGTAGAGAGAACAGAGGGATAGACAGGTGAGGGTGTGGCCATGTCACATCCCCAGCACAAGGCTTCCCTCCAACCTGTAGGATGGAAATCTGAAGATCTAGGAAGAGGGAAGGCATCAGAACAATAGGGCTCTCAGGTTCCATAAGCCAGGGTGCCCCAGCGTAGTTAGGATAAGTCATTTGGTCCCTTGAATCTCAGATGCTTCATGTCTGAAGAGGCCACAGTCTGCTTGTATTTCAGAGATTTGATTAAGGAAGAGTAAGACCACACTTACCAACAATGTCACACACACACTGGTTACAACTTCATCGATCGCGATCTCATGGGCTGTGTCAGGGACCAGCATTTCATGGACTGTGGCCCAGGCCACAGGTATTGTGTGGGGCTGGACAGTTCCATTGGGAGCCTCCAGTGCCAGTTTCCCTTCTCCCTACTGCTCTTGCTTAATTTCTTTTGACAACTCAGAGTAAAGTTTCAGGGATAGAACCATGAGCAGGCAGGCTTTGGCTGTGGACCTCAGGATGGATCCAATCTCCCTGGACACAGAGGTGGGGTGGGAGAATAGTGTCCAAGACAGGGCTCCACTGGGATCCTCTACCTAGCTAGGCCAGAGTCAGCTGTGCTGAGGGGAGATGATGGCCTTTGCCCTTGCTCTCTACCAACCAAATGGCT
Source organism: Rhynchomys soricoides (assembly GCA_019843965.1). Classification (NCBI taxonomy): domain Eukaryota; kingdom Metazoa; phylum Chordata; class Mammalia; order Rodentia; family Muridae; genus Rhynchomys; species Rhynchomys soricoides. The sequence goes on from JADRCH010000008.1 coordinate 15,509,406, forward strand.
GCTACTGACCCTCAGGACTGTCCTCCTGCTCTGAATAAGGTCAGAAATCCAGGTCCAGACTGGAGGAAGAAGCCAGGTTGGCAGAGCTGAATGAAGTGAGCCCGGCTCAAAGAGGGACTTGTGAACAGAACTGTCCTCAGAGAACAGGGCTAGCTGAGCCCATCCCAGCCAGCCACCTGGAACCCTGCCCACATGATGGTCTTTCTTTCACTCACAGTAAGCCTGCCACCGCCATTTCCTTTGAAGGAGGTGCAAGTTCCCATTGTAGAAAACCACCTTTGTGACTTGAAGTATCACAAAGGCCTCATCACAGGTGACAACGTCCACATTGTCCGCGAAGACATGCTGTGTGCTGGGAATGAAGGACATGACTCTTGCCAGGTGAACTCCTGTCCCCGCACCCTGCCACCCCCATCCAGCCCTTACAGGAATACTGACTCCATCCTCTCTAGGGAGACTCCGGAGGACCTCTGGTATGCAAGGTAAAAGACACCTGGCTGCAGGCCGGAGTGGTGAGCTGGGGTGAGGGCTGCGCACAGCCCAACAGGCCTGGCATCTATACCCGGGTGACATACTACTTGGACTGGATCCACCGCTATGTCCCCAAGGACTTCTGAGTTGCATCCAGGGTGACCTCTGTTGCTCCCAACATGCCTGCCCTGGTGGCATCCCTGCTTTCTTCTCCTGTTCCCCATCCTGAGCCCCAACTCTGCTCTACCCGAGCCCCTGACCACCCGTGTCCACTCAGGTAGCTACACTGTGCAGGCTGCCACTCTCTGGTATGGCTCAATAAAATGCACTAAAGCAGTCGTGAGTTTTGCTGTGATTCTGGATCCAGGGGTAAATGAAGTGCCTGGGAGATCTGGGGTAATGTTGCTTGAGCATTGGGTACCAGCCATGGAAGAGGTACATATAGGGGCTGGGAGGCTTGGCAAGATGGTTCAGCAGGTAAAGATCCTTGTCACTAAGCCTGAGGACCTAGGGCCTACATGATGCAAGAAGAGAACACAAGTTGTCCCCTAGCCTTCACACATGCAGGCCATGGTGTATGCATGAACACACACACACACACACACACACACAATTGTGATCAAAATAAAAATAAGCAAATAAAATCTTAAAATCTAAAGATGCCAGGTAGTGCTGACACATGCCTTTAATCCCAGCACTTGGGAGGCAGAGGCAGGTGGATTTCTAAGAATTTGAGGCCAGCCTGGTCTATAGAGAGAGTTCCAGGATACCCAGGGCTACATGGAGAAACCCTGCCTCAGAAAAAACAACTAAACAAAACACCAAAAAGAGAAACATAGGACTTGGTAGATAACACAGTCAGTAAAGCATTAAGACCGGAGTTAGGTCCCCAGAACCCATTCGAAAAAACGAGGTGTGATAAGACATGATTGCAGCCCTAGCCCTTCAGAGCTGGAAACATGCAACCTAGAGAAATGAGCGAGCTCCAGCCAAAACCAGGACACCACATTTTGTTGTTGGGTTGGTTTCTTTTGACGGGAAGTGTCTTTTTGGGTGTCTGTTTTTATTTTTTGGTCTTTCAAGATAGGGTTTCTATGTGTAGTCTTGGTTGTCCTTGCTCTGTAGACCAGGATGGCCTCAAACTCATGGAGATCCTTCTGCCCCTGCCCACCCAAGTGCTGGGATTAAAGGTGTGAGCAGCTTTTAAAAAAAGAAAGATAATACCCTGAGGAATGACATCTAAGGTTGACCTCTGATCTTGACACACACAGAGAGACATGTACATACAAACAGAGAGAGAGGAGAGGGAGGGGAGGAGAAAGAGGAGGAGGAGGATTGCAAGGCTCCTCACAAACAAACCAAGAAATGTAGCCTAGCCTGCACCCTTCCCCTCAGCCAGGCATACTCCGCCATCCTACCTGCAGGTAACAAGAGGCATTCTTTTTTGCCAGATTAATAGTTCACATGACTGTGCCCAGTGGGGAATGTCCTAGAGGCTCACCTTCTGACAAACACTGCCAAGCTCAGGTCAGCTCCATTCCTGCTGTTTGAAATGCCATGTGGTGGTTGCAGTCAGGTGCAGCCTGTTCCCATTCTGGCTTCTCAGGTCACTACTGTTTCTGTGTGCATAGATGTCCTGTGCCTGGAACCTGCTGCCAAAAGGCATGGCTGAGATCTTGGGGTAACAGGTCCCCATTTTTCTAAACAATGGAAAATTGCTTCCTTGGGGAAATGTGTCTTCACCTCCCTTCAGTAGTCAGAAAAGTCACAAGTATTGTGCTGTTGCTGATACTGGCTGTCCTTTCTCACTTCTCTCTCTCTCTCTCTCTCTCTCTCTCTTTCTCTCTCTCTCTCTCTCTGTGTGCGCATGTGCATGCGCCTGAATGTGTGTGCACGTGCATGCATGTATGTGCACACTTGTGTAGAAACCAGAGATCAACTTCAGGTGTCTTAAAAAAACAAACAAACAAACAAGGTCTCTCATTTGCCTGGGGCTTGCTCAATTAGCCTAGGCTGGCTCATCAGTATGCCTAAAAGTCCTATGTCCCCACCCTCCCAGCCACAGGATCACAAGTGTGCCACCACGCCCAGGGGTTTTTGTTTGTTTTACATCCTGACCACGTTTTGCCCTCCCTGCTCTCCTCCCAGTCCCTCTCCCTTCCTCCCCTCCCTGCTCCCACTGTAGGAGTCCCAAACTACACAACTGTAACTTGTGCAGAGGGCCTAGGTCAGTCCCATGCAGGCTCCCTGGTTGGCAGTTCAGTCTCTGTGAGCAGCTATGGGCCCAGGTTAGTTGAGTCTGTGGTTTTCTTGTGGTGTCCTTGACTCCTCTGGTTCCTTCAATCCTTCCTGCCCCTCTTCCACAGGATTCCTCAAACTTCCTCTGATGTTTGGCTGTGGGTCTCTGCATCTGTTTCCATCAGCTCCTGGGGGAAGCCACTCTGATGACAATTGGGCTAGACATGATTCCCTGAGTTAGCAGAATATCATTAGAAATCATTTCATTGGCTTTTTTTATTTTAGTTTTTATTTATTTATCTATTTTTTTGTCAGTTGTTTTTTATTGTATCCTAGGTGTCTGAGCCTCTGGTTTCTGGCCCTCCAGGCATTGTCAGGAGTGACCTCCCTCTCAAGCTGATCAGCCATGGTTGGCCACTTCCACAATTTCTGCACCACATTTACCCCAGCACATCTTGCAGGCAGACAAATTGTAGGTTAAAGGCTTTGTGGCTGAGATTGTGTCCCAATCACTCCACTGGACAGAGGAGATGGCCAGTTCATGGTTTCTAGAAGTCTTAGCTAGGATCACCCCATGAATCCCAGGAGTTTCCATTGCAATAGGTTTCTAGCTCCTGCCAGAGATGACCCCCATTCTTTCCTGTGGGTTCTAGGAAGCCAAATTCAAGTCCTCATAATGACAAGACACATGCTTTGCTGACTGAGCCATCGATGCAGCCCTGGCAGTGGTGCTATGGAGATTGTTTTTTTGTTTGTTTGTTTGTTTGTTTGTTTCAAGACAAGGTTTCTCTGTGTAGCCCTGGCTGTCCTGAAACTCACTCGCTAGACCAGGCTGGCCTCGAACTCAGAAATCAGCCTGCTTCTGCCTCCCAAGTGCTGGGATTAAAGGCATGCACCACCACTGCCCAGTGCTATGGAGATTGTTAATGACACCAAGTAAATGTCACATAGAACACACACATCCTGGTCTGGCTGCCACACTGCTACCTGAACTGGATACCCAAAGACCCATGTCTCTATGCTTGTCTCCTCTGGTGTTACACATGTTCCAGCTGTCCCCTGTCTCTCAATGGTTCTTTATTAGTTTTGGCATTTTTAATCTAGTCTCACCACGGAGCCCAAGCTGGCAACCAACTCATGACCTTCCTGCTTCAGCTTCCGGAGTGCTGAGCTGGCTGGGTACACCGCAATCCAGCACCCTATTAGATGTTTGTGCCACTAGGATTGTTTTGAGATCCTGGGATGCTTAAGCCTGAGGCTGCTTCCAGCTGGCAGGCTCCCGGTGAATCCAGGGACAATGCCATACAGTTTCTGAAGAGATGGTTTCTGTGTATTATTGGCCAGCACTGGGTACAAATGCAAGAGAAGCTGAGCCGTGGCTGCATAATGAGGCACATACATGCTACAGTGTGTGCAGTGGTGTTTGCCAGAATAGGATGAGTATATCATTGGCCTAGTCTAAAAATAGTCCTACTTTTTAATTCAGTGCAACAACACCGCCTCCCTTGCTGCTTCCGTGAAGCGTTGCTTCCTTTCCTGTGCTTTTTACATGGGAGGGGGCTGCACTTAGAGATGGAAGATTTCAGTTTTGTGCTCTCTCTCTCTCTCTCTCTCTCTCTCTCTCTCTCTCTCTCTCGGTCTGCTCCTAATCTTTCATATCTCTGGCTCTCTGGAACTAATTCTATGTGGCCAACTTCTGTCCCCAACTGACAAACATCCCTCCAGCCAGTCAAAGTATAGAGTTACAGGGCTTACAGGAGTCTGCTGTTCGCTGTACAGATGAAGAGTCACTTCCTAGGTGGTTTGAATAAGAATGTCCCCTCCCCCATGGGCTCATTCATTTGAATACTTAATCACAGGAAGTGGAACCAAGTTCAGGGAGTGGAAGTGCTTAGGAAGGATTAGGAGGTGTGGTCTTGTTGGAGGAAGTGTGTTACTGGGAGTGGGCTTTGAGGTTTCAAAAGCCACACCAGGCCCAGACTCTCCCTCTCCCTCTCCTTACCCCTCTCCCTCTCCCTCTCCCTCCCCCTCCCTTCCTCTCCCTCCCTCTCTCTCTTCCTCTCTCTCTCTCACACTCACTCTCCCTCTTCCTCTCTCTGTCTCTCTCTCTTTCACACACACACTCACTCTCCCTGCTGCTTGTAGATCAGGATGCAAAGCTCTCAGCTACTGTTCCAGCGCCATGGTCTTCTTTGTATGGCGATAATCATGGACTCACCCTCTAAAACTGTAACCAAGCCCCCAATTAAATGCTTTATTTTATGAGTTGCCTTTGTCATGGTGTCTCTTCACAGCAATGAAACAGTAGCTAAGGCGTTAGGTTCCTGAAGAGGACCTGCATTGATTCTACACAGCCAGCCTGCCCACATAGACAGAGAGCTCTGAGTACACAGCCTAACCACCCTACAATACCCAGTCATGTGCAAAGGGAGCCTTCACTTGTATCCTCTCCTCCGTGACCGGTCAGCTCTTTGTGGGTTGTCATTGTCCATGTCAGGGAGGACGCTTTCGGAGAATTCAGCCATACAATGTATGGAACAGGCTCAGAGGACAAAAGTCAGGCTCTAAAAACCTGGAGCTCTAAATGTGAGGTCCACACCCTGGCTGGGATAGGAGCACAGGGCAGGGCCCACACTGGACTTCCCTCTGTGTGTGTGCCTCAGTCCAGTGATGATTTACAGATACACTCAACTCAACCCTGCTGTTTGGGGCCAAAGGGCAGCCTGAGGCAAGTGAGTAGTCTGGAGGAGGGGGACAACTCCAGCTTGTATGGAACCCCAGAGACAGGAAGACCAAGACCCTTAAAGGGAATTGCCACTGTGGTCCACAGAAAACTTATCTAGCCCATGACCCTGGGATATGGGAGACCCCAGTAGTTGGGAAAGGGTTACCAAGACCAGACTGTGACCTCTCTCTGCCCTTCCATCTGGACAAAGGCCACGCATGTCATTGGTTGATGGGAGCATGCAGGGATACACAAGTGGAATTTCTTCCAGAACAGCCAGATCCAGGGTGTCCAGAACTCTGCAGGGAACTGAGTGACAAAGTGAACAGGAAACCAGGTCCCTCAGACCAGAGGCAACGGCTCCTCCTACGGGGACTTGTGCTGGCTCCAGTGTTTGAGACTCAGAGGATCTGTCCACAAAGGACACCCCCCAAGCTGGGTGACATTAGGCTCTTGGACCAAGTAGGATGGCCTGTGGGGACACATGACTCCCTCACCCTGGTCTGTATATGCTGGGATGAGCTGACAGCTCCTACCTCCCAAAGAGTCTCTTCTTGGACCAGCACTGAGGGAGGCAGGCCCAGACTCACATCATGTCCTTACACATCACTCACTAGGTCAAAACACTTAGTGTGTGTTCTTTTTTTAAAGATGTATTTTATTTTTGATAATGTGGGGAGAGCCACTTGCGCACATGAGTGCAGGTGTCGTGGAAGCCAGAAGAGGGTGATAGACACCCTAGAGCTGGAGCTACAGATGGTCGCAAACCACCCATACTTGGGTTGTCTACAAAAGCAGTACTTGCTCTTAACTGTTGGGTCATCCCTCCTGTGTCAATTGTGCAGTCTTGAGCTTTGGCTGTGGGACAAGCAGGCCTGAAATAACCAGGTCATGACACATGATGTCACATACTGGAGGAGGACTAAACAATTCTTCCCAGCCTCAGTTCCCCAACACCTGATCTGGAGGGTGTCAATGGAACCCTCCCACCCTGACCAGATTTGGAACTGAGAAAGGTCCTGCACTCTGCACTCTGCCCACACCCCTGGTCACTAGGACCCAGCCATGACAGGAAACCCTGCTCAGGGAACCAGAGACTTCTTGGCCTCTCTAGCCTGAGGTGGAGTAGGAAGACCCAGGGATAGGCATGGGAATAGGGACACTGAGGAAGGTGTGTTGTCACAGATGCCTACACTCACACAGAGCTTGGTAAGGAGCCCGAGGCTGGACTCCCAGCTGTGGGAGAGTGTGTCCTGCAGGAAACAGGAAGGCTGCCTAGAGAGGACACTGCCGCCTCCTCACACTGGAAAAATAAACTAAGATTTCAGTGAGGACAGCATCCTATCTCTGCTGTCTTCTGCCTCTGAGCTGGTCCCTGCATTCTGGGCTGCAGACTTCATGTGAAGACAGGTGAAGGTCTTCCCTGCCAAATGCAGCAGGATGGAGATGCTGTGGGCAGACCTTACCTCCTCCCTCCTCCCTCCTCCCTCCTCCCTCTTCCCTCTTCCCTCCTCCCAATTTACTGCAGATGTGGGGCCCAGGGCTGTCCAGGTTGGTCTTGTCACCAAGATAGACAGAGTTCACAGCCTTCTGGCCCAGACCTAGAAATGTCCAGATCCTCAGAACTTTCAACTCCTCTCTGTTCCTGTCTTCATTCTGTTCATGTCTACCCTCCCGTTCTGTGCAACAAGATCAGTAGTCCTCCACAGAACATCTAAATGTTTAGAATACTTTGATTCAAGATGGATATTATGTAGAACTCAGGAAGCAATTTTTTTAAAAGTAAAAAAAACATTTGCACACTCACCAAAAAAGATATGCAAATAGACAATATGGACATGTGGCGGAATGTATACTGTTAGCCCCGAAAAAATGCTAATTAGAGACAGGAAGAACAGAGCAGAGAGTGTGGCCCGGTTGGCAGAGTGCTTGTCTAACAAGCAGGAGGCACTGGGTTGGGTTCCCTGCCCGGAATAAGCTGAATGGGATAGTGTTGGTTTCCGTGCTGACAGAACCACCTGATAGAAGGGCCTCTGGGCCTCCCAGGAATTAGCTTAAATTACGTTGGTTTAGGTGAGAAGAAGCATGGGGCACCATTCCCTGGCTGGGCCCCTGAACTCTATAAATGAAGGAAGAGAGCTGAGCTGCATGTGTTCATGGCTCTCTATTCCTAGACTGTGTCCATTATATGATTACGTGCCTCATGCCCCTGCCTCCAAGCCTCCCCACAGTGAGGAGCATACCTCTAGCTGGGAGCTAGAATAAACATTTCATCTTTAAGTTTCTTTTGTTAAGATGTTTTATCAGAGCAACACTTAAAATGAAACTGAGAGAACTAGCATGGTGATGCACATCTGTAATCATAGCACTCAGATGAAAGTGAGAAGTTCAGGAGTTCAAGGCTAACCTGGGCTACAGGAGGCTCTGTCTGAAAGAAAGAAAGAAAGAAAGAAAGAAAGAAAGAAAGAAAGAAAGAAAGAGGGAGGAAGAAAGAGAAGGAAAGAAGAAAAAGAAAGACAGACAGAATGAACACCACAGAACAAGCCATGGGGACTTAAAGTTTGTAAGCCTATCACTCTGGATGCTGAGGCAGGGCACTGTAAGTTTAGTTTGAAGCCATCCTGATCTACAGGAAAAAAAACTGTCACAAATAAAACCCAAGAAGAAACTCTGCACCCCACCCCACCCCTGTCTAGAGTTCCTGAAGCCAAGGAGAAGTGGGTAGATACCAAGAACTGATTAGAAGCCCTGTCCTATCCACAACCAGCAGGCGTAATCACAGCCCCAAGTCTGAAAGCCTTGTATCCTTTAAACATTCTGAGTGAGTCTGCAATCACAGTTGTGCTCCTCTAAGAGAAAACATGTGTTCACACAAAACACAAACTGTTAAAAGCAGCGTTACTCCTAAGAACCCTAATTAGAAACAGCCCCAAATGTCCATTAACTTGTACCCGGATGAGTGAATCCTGTGGATTCCTTCAACAGTATTAGCCATAAGGGAAGAACCAGGACATCGTGTAAAACGTGTGTGTTAAGAAACAAGGAGCAGAGGAGACCCAAGTCTAGAGACACAGGTCTGCCTTCTCAGCCACAGGAAAGGCTAAGGCAGAAGGACTGTGAGTTCAAAGACAGCCAACCTAACAATACTGCCTCAAAATGTCAAAAAGGTCTGAGGATGGTAAAGTTTCCCCCAATACACGAAAAACTCTAGATTAGACAGGGCATTAAATCCTGCTATTCTAGGACAAGCCTAGGGGCATTCCCAAGAAGCCAGATGGCTTCCTGCCAATCAGGAGCCAGAGAGTTAGGCAGAGCACAACAAATTGATAGGACCCACTTTCTTTCGGGATTCTGAGGGCTTCACAGCTACATCTATGTTACAAAACTCCTGTGTGGTCCCATAGGACTGTGGGAGGGGTGCTGGGAGCCTGGCCATGCAAATAACCTGTCATGACCCATTTTCCTATAGAAAGTACTAGGTCCCTAAATTCTGCTTCCCACCACATCTTATCCCAGACTCTGCAGTCGAATACAGGCTGTCCATCTTCATTCAGCCAGCAGCCCATAAAATAGCAAATAAAAGCCTGTGAAGGGGTGAACACGCTCCGAAAGAGCTTGGCATGAAAATTTGAGGCCAGCCTGATCCACATAGATCTCTCTCCTCCAAAAGAAATAAAATTAAAAAGGACCCTGAAGAGTGAGAAAGGCTGTGTTCTGCCTGCTGAATGTAAACAGTCCCTGCACCAGGAGGCGTTGGGCTTCTTTATGAAGGAGCCCCTTGCACACCTGTTGGCAAGCCCGAGTTGCAGTTCCTTCTTCCCATCCTGCAGCGCCACCTGGAGGCTTTGTAAATGAACAGCAAAGAGCATTTCCAAGGATTTACTTAGCGGCCCACTGGAAGCTCATCCAGCCCTTTGCTTTTAGCAATTAATTGCCTGACACCTTCTCTTTTGCTGTTCTTCCCGTTAAAGCCATCCCCAGGCCCCACATGGCCAAAGACAGATGTGCGGGGTAGCAGGGTTCACCCTCCCCCTTGGCCTCCCTCAGTCCCACCCATGAAGGTCCCAAAGTGTGCAGGAAAGAGAAGGCACCATGATCCTGGGATGGATCTCTGATAGAGAACTGGGGGCTGGTGCAGAAGTGGGCATAGGCAGGTGGTTGTTTGGTGATATCAGAGACCTGCAGCCACAGAACTGACTGATTTTTAGTCTCTTTTGAATACAGTCAACCCCCGATGCCCTGCTCAATACGATATTGAAAGGCCAGCCCCATCCCGCCATAGCCCTGTGTGACTGTGGTGGGGTAGGACCCACCCCCTGCAATTCTTTTCTTCTCTCGTCCCTCAGGGGAACCCTGGCTGGAGCTCTTCTCACACCCCTTGAGTAAATCTCTCCTGGTCTGGGTTTAGTCCCAAACAAGGCTACAACCCTGTCCCCCCTGTCCCCTATGTTAGGTACCATTGTGCTGAAGCCCAGTTCACCTTTCCAAGCCTGTGAGAATCCTCCTTGGGAAACTCAGAATCTGCTCTAGGTGAGGCTAGTTGCTGTCTGCTTCATCCTCGCCTGCTGACTCCTCATCAGGTCCCAGTTGGACATGCTTGCTGGGGTTGGGGCTCTGGCAGATGGTAGTGATGCAGGTATTTCTTTACCAACCCCATGTTCTACAGGTAACCTTATCTGTATGGTCTGAGTCTACAGAGTTCCAGCACAGAATGAGGATGAAGGTTGAGGACTTTCTGTGAGTCACTAATTCCAAACACACTGTGTCACTTGTGATGGCTAAAGTCTTTTGTCATCCTGAAGATCTCCCCTGGTCCCAAACTTTTCATGTACAATATGGCTGCACCTGGACTTCAAGTACATTTGGGATGCCAAGATATTAAGATCCATTGGTGAGTATCTGGATACCAGTCCAGGACAAGGACACAGAGCACAAACAAGTTTAGCAGCACAGGCAGATAGTTCTCTCAGCATATGGTAAACGACACCTGTGGGCATCTTTTCCAAAGAGAAGGAAAAGTAAAACTCATGCAAAATCATGTACTTGAATATGCACAAGACCTTTATTAAGAACAGCCAAAAGCAAGAGCTGCTTGGTCCCTTCAACAGCTGCATGCATAGAAAATCTCCATTCCTCTCCACCTTCTGTCAAGCCAAGAGCACCCACCCCTGCTGTCTATGGTCCCTGCTTTCTTTGCTGGGTCAGGGGTGTCCAGACTCCCAGAAGGCCAGAGGACAGGACAGATTCAGAAGACCAGGCAAAGGCTGAAGCAGTGGGTACTGGGAGAGTCATCTTCTGACGACTGCCATGAGGCCAGCTGGGCTCAGGAGAACCTCTGTATCTGCCCTGTGATCCAGGGCAGGAAGGACTGCACCCATGTATAGACCCCAGGGATGTCCCTCAGGGCACAACCATAACCCCAGCTCACCACTCCTACCAAGTTCCAGGAGCCTGCTAACCTGCAGACCAGGGGGCCACCTGAGTCACCCTAGAAGAGGAAGTAGCATCAGTGGTTATTGGCCCTGAAGTGGGACACGGAACAGCAAGGAGGAAGTCTATAGCACTCACATAACAGGCCCCCAGGCCCTCGCTGCCTGCACACAGCATGTCATCTTGGATGAATTTGTGGCCCTGGTGGTGGTGCCCTGTGGCATTATGGTGTAGCTGCTCACAGACAATATTATCCACTATCTGTACCCGAACCTGCTGCAGGCAATAGGGAGGGGGCTGGGGAGAAAAGAAATAGGGTTGGTGGTACATAGATCCTAGCTGTCCACTACCCTACCACTCATCCTGGGGGCTGAGAATACTTCCAACCCTACTCAAATCCATCCCTGGAACAGTGTGTGTAGGAGACACACATCTGCACGATCCGTGCCCAACTCTGACACTGAGGAGGCTAAAGACAGTTCCTGGGTGCTTATAGGGGGCCAGTGAGATGGGCCAGTTGGTAAAGGCGCTTGCAGCCAAGTCTGAGGACCTGAGTTCATCCCCAGGGACTCATATGATAGAAGGAGAGAACAAATTCCTGAAAGTTGCCTCCTGACCTCCACATGAATGTTAGGACAAAATATGACTTGCCCCCCAAGTAAACACATAAACAATGTAACAAAAATCTATCTGCCTGCAGTTCCAGAACTGAAGAGAGGAGAGTCAGATGTTCTGGTATTTCCAAAAAGAAGAGGAGAGGAGGAGTGGGGAGGAGGGAGAGGAGAAAGAGGATGGGGAGGAGGAGTAAGAGGAGGAGGAGGAGGAGGGAGCATGAAGGGGGATAGGAAAGAGGAAGGGCCTTTGCCCCACGGAATCTTGGGTTCTGGGCCCTGCCATGCCATTGGCCTCAGGTACAGAGTTTTGATGAACATCTTAAGTATCTGAAGAAAAGCAGCCAGAGGTGTTCTGTATTCACTAGCATTCTCTTCCCTCCCTGGATTCTGTTCACCTCAGTGCCACCCAGCAGGGATCCTCAGACATCAAATTTGTTCCCACAGCCCAAATCTTGCCCTGATACACACCATGCATATGGACCATACCCCAGCCAGTCACCCAGCCTGGGTGTCTTGAGTTGACCTCAAGAGACCCAGAGAGCAGGTTGACCAGCTTGATGTTAGCAGAACAGTCCAGGAGTTTCTCCAGACTAAGCAGAGCCACATCTGTGCCAGGGACACACTGCACGCACATAGTCCCTGTGGATGATGACCCGGCTCACACTCAACAGCTCCTTGCCTCCACTGAGGTACACATCCCCAGCCTGGATGCGCAAAGTTGATGGGTCGGCATCTCTCCTGGGGTCAGAAAGAGGTTGTGACCTACATATTCTAGGTACTGTGGGGGAAGTTCTCCTGGACAGAATCAAGTGAACCTCATAATGGCCATCTTGATTCACCCCACATCTACCCAGCACTAGATGACAAAGGAACTCACTTATGAGTGCAGTGGGCAGTAGTCAGCACCCACTGTGGATGGAGGATGGAACCCCCACAGATGTGCACCCAGGAAGTCAAGTAATAGTTGTAGATCCTCAGGCTGACCTGCCATGGCCACTTCCCCTGTGGGGCACTATAGCCCCCATGATGCCCACCAGCACGTCCTTAGGCACAGGTGCTGCAAGCAACAGATAGAAGGTCAGGAGCCCAGTGCTCAGCCTGCACTGGGGCAGACAGAGCAGGTCATACATGTGTCCCCAGAGCCCTGGGAACAGGGCTTTCTGGAGCCTGTATAGAAGGTGGCATGGAGTGAGGACTCACCTGAGCTCTCAGCAATGGAGCATCCAAGAAAGAAGACAGTCAGACTCAGCAGGCTTAACATCTGTAGACAAAAACAGAGAGAGTGTAGAGGGGACTGGGCTAGCTTCCATCAGGATGGAGAGGGCTGGAGCCCCTGCATGAATCTGGGAGAAGCCTGAAGCATGGAAGGGCATGAAGGAAGCTAGGCTTGCCTGGGCTGGGATGGAGAAGCTTGGCACCCAGAGTTCACTGAGGGCATCCAGAAGGGAAGAGGGTGATGCCCTTACCATGCCAGGTCTCTGTAGCTCTCTCTTTGTCAGAACCTCTCAGCCCTTTATCCTCAAGCCCCAGGAAGTGGCAGGAGGCTTGACCAAGCCTGTGCTTCAAGGAGGGTCAAGAAGGAAGTGGCATTTAACCTCAGGCAGGGACTGTTGGGAACTATGTTCTTCCCTGGTCCAGGTACCTAGAATAACAGTCATGGGAATGTCACTGTCTGCTCAAAGTGGCATCCTGGGGAAGTTTGGGAGAGAAAGGCTGCAGCCTGGTGCTAGTGCTAGCTCATCCTGTGAGGGGCTAGGGAAGAGAACCCTCTCCAGATGTACAGGTGACACTCATACCCAGGTAAACCAGCTCCCCCTTGGCAGGTGCATAGAGCCATGCTATTGACATCATAGAGAAGCTTCTGCTCAGGGTTCCACTTCTGGGCCAAGAATGACTAGAACACAGGCCTCAAATATACTTCACAAAAACTAGCTGAGTAGCTGAGAACCTTACCACACAGACACCCATAGGCAGACCTTACAGCATTGACCTATTCTTTAGGCCCTGTGGGAGGCTGAGGTCCATGGATCCCAAAGCGGGCCAGCAATTCCCACACTCCACATCCCTGGCCACAGGAACTCAGTCTTGGGTTTCCTTTTAGAAAACTTAATATGAGATATGCCCTGGAGCCACTATGGGCCCTAGCTAAACTCTCCCCCCATTTGTGGCCAGCCTGTGTGTGTCTGGGGGAGGGGGGTTCTCATGTAGTCCAAGATGGCCTCAAGCTCAGTATATAGCCTAGGACAACCTTGAACTTCTGATTCTCCTTTATCTCCCTCTCTACCTCCCAAGTACTGGGATTACAGGTGTGCACCACCATGCCTGGTTTTATGCAATGCTGGGGCCTTGTGTGTTTTAGACTACTTGTCCTACTCCCAGACTCCGGCAGTACTTTTACCTACAGTATTGTGTTAGCTTTGGAACATTGGGGAAAGTTCAGCACCCCATGAAGGAACCTAGGGGGCCTATCCCCTATACACAAGGTCAGATCCTTATGTTTGTCATGCATCAGCACCTGAACCTGCACCTGCACCTGCACTGCATAGAATGTGGCTCCTTTGGGTGGGTATACCAACCCCATGAGAGCCTTTTCAACCACCATTACACCATCTTTCAGAAAGAGTCCCACCAGTCATTGGAAACATGTCCCTGCTCTTTCCCACAAGGTGACCCAGAAAGCAATGCCCGTGCCTTCTCAGGACTTGGTATCTCTAAACTGTAAGACCAGAGTGGGCTTTAGGGTTGCAGATGGTGCTAGTGGAATAGCATACATAGTTTCTCTGGGCTGGCTTTATCTGGGGAGTGTGGAGGAAGCAAGGGAGACTACACCTGGCCCCAGGTCCTGGTCCAGTGAGAGCCAGCACTGAGAGGCTGAGCTAAGTATACAGAGCACCTATCTGTGCATGGAGACAATGTAAGTCCCGAGGCCCCAGGATGGGTCAGGGTACTTTGGGGGAACCATGTAAGCCTAGTATCAGGACATAAAATTTCTGGCTCTGGGGCTCTTGCACGGTGGCAAAACTAAGAGGGACTGTGGTTGGGAATCTCACCCCGAGAGAAAGCCTAGTGTGAAACATGAATGGACCATCAAGACGGGGAACAGCAGGCTGGGTGTGGTGACATCTTTAAATCCTGGCACTCAGAAACCAGGGGCAGGTGGATCTCTGTGAGTTTACAGCTAGTCTGACCTAAATAGTAAACTCCGGGCTAGCTGAGGCTACATAGTGAGACCCTATCTCAAAAAACAACACTAAACAAGACCAGGAATGGCAAAAAGGGAGAGATAGATCCTCTCAGACAAGGGATGCCCATCTAGACAGCTGCATGGGGCACAGACAGGAAGTAAGTTCCGGGTTGGACCCTTTACATTTTCAAAGGAACCTAGCAAAGTCTAAGGAGTGGCCAGAGGGCTCACTCAGGAGAAACCATTTCCTGCTGTCTGTGGCCATTACAAGCCCAGCGTGCCTTACCTGTGTAAGATCACCTGAGGCCCCTCATTGGTGGCCCTGCTGTTACTGTTAGGCAACAAGACCTAGAGATAGGATACCTGGCCACCCTGATAGAGGCAGGACCAGGCCACCATGAATGAGCACATCCAGTGATAGGATCAGAGAGAACTAGGGACCACATGAATTGGGTCAGGTAGCCATTAGATGGGCAGCCACAACCTAGCCAGTGAGAGGTCGAACTCCTGGCTCAGGGACAGTGTTAGGGAAAGGGTGCAGTTGCCCAGGGCTGGTGTTGCAAGAGGGAGAGCTAGGGTGAGGTACCAGCACTTGGGTACCACTGTTTCAGAGTAAAATGGCCAGAGTCTTTGGGACACTTGAGCTATAGCTGATAAGAGGCACCGACAGGGTTTTTCCAGTGTCCCCAGATACATCCCAGCCTGTGCATGAGGGGAACATGGATTAGTGATGAACTAGCTCCTGGGTTAGGCACAGCACTTTCCCAAAACAGGAAAAGTTTTGGGAAAACTTTTCCAGTTCTGGGTGATCCAGGGAAAAATCTCCATTGTTCACATGGACAGTCATGTGTGATGCTTAGTCATGTGTACTGTTGGCTGGTTCCCAGCATCCTCAGGTTGAAGTTGAGGGAACAGGAATAATCAAGGGCCCCGACAATGGAGCTGTGATATGCAAGCTGCATGCTGGGTACCCCTGACTATCATTGGAGAATCCCTTGAAGCAAGTTCAGGCTGAGCCTTAAGCAGACCGGAAGTTGGCCTAGGAGTCAGGGACCGAGCAGAATGTCCCTGGGATTGAGAAGAAGAGGTGGAGATAGGGAATAGGCCAGGTGCTTGAGCCATTCTGTCTTGACAACTCTACCTCACATAGAAAAGTATCTCTGTGCATTGACCTGCTGATCTTGAGTGCTCCAGGGTCACACATGTCCTGGTCTCTTCTCATGGGTCAGACCCAGAGGTGAGCAGTGGAAGAGGTCCAGGGTTAACATTCTTGCCTGGTCTGCAGCCTGTCTGCTGCTGTGTGTGGCTTTAGAGAAACCACTGTCCCCATGGTTTTTAACCTGGAGTGCAGGAACAATCTCACTTGCCTTGGGAGAAAGCAGCTGTTACCAGTGAGTGTCCCTAGGAAAAGGTCCCAGTAACTACTATTGGTCATTACCAATGAAATTGGTGAATTTACCAAGAACATTACAGAAAGAGCTCTGGCACTAATGGATCCTGAATGGTTTATTTACCCAAAGATTGCATTAGGGACCAACCAATTGTATATTCATAATAACACCTGTCAAGGCCATCGGATACAGTGGTTCAGCCCTGAGAATGACCAGGCTGGGCTGAAACATCTCTGTACAGACTACCCCAGCATTCAATTATGATTTTCTCTATTTAATTTTCTTGTCTTTTACACTTAATCATCTAATCTCTTAAAAAGCATTTTGCTATTTAAAAAGCAATGATGTCAGTCTGAGGGCATAACTCAGTGGCAGAGTGCTTGCCCGTTGTGTGCAAGATTCTTGTTTCAACAGAAAAGAACACCCAAGCAACAGTGTCCTTCATGAAAGCCCATCTGATTCCTTGTTTTAAAGATAATGACAGGGTCTGAGCCATTTGTGAGGAAGTGGGTGTGTGACAACTCTAGCTGTCATACTCACAACCACCTAAGTGTATGCCCTGCCAGGCACTGTCCCACGGGCACTAAAACTGCTCACCCCGAGCTACCCCTGCAGGGGACATGACACTAGGGGCTTTACAGGGTACGAGGAGAAGGACACATTTGGGCATGTAGCAGAGGTCATGGCACCTGCTAAGTCTGGAGAAAATGCATCCACAGACCTGGTACCCCATTTTCTGAGAATGGCTGCCAGGGCCCTTGCAGGAAAAAGCCACTAAGAACTGTCGAGACAAAGCCCTTTCCTAGGGGTAAGAGGAGGTTACAGCAGGAATATCACCAGACTACCTTCTCTGGAAGCCAGTGCCATCCTACAGACCAGTGGTTCTCAGCCTTCCTCATGTGTGGGGACCACCCTTCCATAAAACAATTTTCACTGCTACTTCATAACTGTAATTTTGCTAGTGTTACGAATGGTAATGTAAATATTCCTGTTTTCCCATTGTCTTACTTGACCCCACAGATTGAGAACAGCTGCTACAGAGGAAGGTGGCATGGGGTTACCTCCCCCCCTCAACCAGAGTTTATCAAGCAGGATCAACTTTCTGAGCCTCCTGGCCAATGCTGCTCAGTGAAACTTGGTAAGAAGTACCAGGTGTCCATGGGGACTACTGTAGCATGTACCTTTTCTCCAGTGCTTAGGAAGCCAGAAGTTTGAGGCCAGTGTGGCCTGCCAAGGCTACATAGCAAGATCCTGGCTCAGGAGGTTAGGGGGAAGAGCCAGCTGAGATGAGGCAAAAGCCGGACAACCTGAGCTCCATCCCTGAGACGCGCATGTTTGGAAGGAAGGAGATAACTCCTATAAGTTGTCCTCTGAATTCAACCTATGCACCCCTTTTTCTACCTACACACTACACACACACACACACACACACACACACACACACACACACACACACTTGTGACCACTAGCTTTGGGGCAAAGACTGAGGGAATATTTCTGTACCCCGATAGGTAGGCTGTGAGAACATATGCTTACAAGTTCTTCTGAAGGGCAGCAGAACACCTTTAGTATGGTCTCTGGCACTTAGAGGTGTTAACAAATATTGGCTCTCTGTTCCAGATCTTAGTGTCCCTGTGAGCCACACAGAAATACTTTAAGAGACATCAACTGCCACAGCAGGCATGGCATCCAATGTCTCACAGAGCACAGCTGGGCATAGACTTTGGGCTCAAAAAGTCCTCTGATCACATTCCTCTAGCCCTGGCTTCCAGTGTGTCACAGACAGAAAAGACAGTCCTTGGGGTACCTGGGGTCCCAGTGGCACTGGAAGGGTCTCAAGCACAGGCTGTGGGGAACCAGACTCTGCATCAGTCAGAAGAGACTCTGCGGCAGTTTGACCACCGCCCCAAAGCCCTGACCACCCTATCTTCACGGCAGCCTGAGCACCCACTCCTCACACCCAGGAAAGGGGCACTGCAAGAGAAGGGTTGGGTCAATCCATTTCCAGCATCCTGGGAGCATTGAATAGCCATGGTCCAGAGACTCCAGGCTCTGCTACCCTTTCCCCTCTGAGCCTTAAGTAGTGTCATTCAGGTTGTGCTATTGAAAAGCCTTTACCTTCCACCGTCCCTGTCCAGAGGAGGTGCTGGAAGCACCAGGGGGTGGGGGTGGGGGGTCTTACTCTTAGTGGGCTGCGTTGGAGAAATATGTGCGTGCGTGCGTGCGTGCATGCGTGCGTGTATGTGTGTGTGTGTGGAAAGAGAGAGAGAGAGAGAGAGAGAGAGAGAGAGAGAGAGAGAGAGAGAGAATGTAGCAGCTTGAGGGCATTAGCTGTGGCACTATCCAGATGCCGGTGGAAGCCATGGGAATCAGGTAACTACCAGTCTCCCTGTAGCAACCACCTCTGTCTCATTGCTCTGCCCAGTTACTGGCAAGAAAGGGAAAGAAATCATACTAAATGCACCTGCTTCCCTTCAGAAGAACAGAGGCCAGACCTGCTGGGAGCTCCACAGACCCTAAGGTCTCCCCTGCAATCCTGATTCCCACTCCAGCCCCAGCCCCAGTCAGAGCCTCTTCCATCCCCTCTTGACCCCTGACCCCAGCTTCTTGAGATGAATCTGGTCTGGGGTTAGCACTCGTCAGACACCTCCCATCTCTTACACAACACAAAGGTCAGTGCCAATCACTTCCCTATGCACCTAATGACTTCTGCAGCCTGTCGGCTCCTAGGTGGAGGCTCAGGATGAGAGGACAGCCTTGTTTGAGTCTGAGGTAGAAACGTCCTTCTCCTGCTGCTCACAATGAAGAGTTAGTCAGTCCCTCCCCGCCATGCACCCAGGGTCAGAACTGCTCTGTGAGGGAGGCTGTGTAGCTATTGGCCCTCATTCTCACCTTGCGCACTAAACAGCTGCCACTGTGTGCAGTTCAAGGCCACACTCCAATCCATGCAGGTAACCTTAGCCACACCGGGTATCTGAATCTACAGGGTCCTGGGGTACCTAAATGAGGTACAGGAAGAACATCCACAATGGTCCTCTGGCCCCGTGATGATGTTGATGAGGGTCAGAGTATCATTGTCCCAAGGATGGAAACCTGGAATTGTTACCCTTCCTACCACAATGTCACCACATCCAGATTCTAGGAAACTATAAGGATGCTAGGTGCTTGGGGGACATGAATCAGCCTGTTAACTGTTCAGGGTATCTGGGGATCAGGGACAAGGACATAGTGCAGACCTGCCTGAGTCCCACCTTTGGTGAGTTCAAGCCTTGGTTTCTTCATTTATAAAGCCATTAAAACAGCATCTACAGGTGTTTACAGTAAAGGTAAATAGATTTGTATTCATACACACAAAAAAAAAAAACCTTGACCATGAATGTACAACCTATCTTTATTTAGGAAGCCAGGAAACAGAGCCATGTCCTTTAGTTGCTAGTGCTGGGCACCTACACTCCAGAGCCTAAACCCTGGCCGACCACTCTGGAATTGTGACGAAAGCTGATCCATCCTCAGCTGACCACCATGAGGCCAGCAACTGGGCTCAGGAGAACCTCTGCATCTGCCCTGTGATCCAGGGCAGGAAGGACTGCACCTGTGCATAGACCCCAGGGATGTCCCTCAGGGCACAACCATAACCCCAGCTCACCACTCCCACCAGGGTCCATGAGCCTGTCACATTGCAAACCAGCGGACCACCTGAATCACCCTGGAAGAAAAAGAAACTCTTACTAACCCTGACATGGAAATGGGAACAGAGAGGAGGAGGTGAGTGGGACTCACATAGCAGGAGTCTTGGCCCTGGCTGCCTGCGCATAACATGTCCTGTAGGATCAGTCTCTGGCCACGTTTGTGGTGCCTGGTGGCATTGTGCTATATCTCCTCACAAAGGGCATTGTTCACTATCTTTACCTACACCTGCTGCAGGTGGTAAGGAGGAGGCAGCAATCCTGAGGAGAAGAGGGGTGTGGCTGTTTGGTGGTACATAGATCCCCCACCTGTCCCACAATTCTACTGCTCCACCTGAGGATACAGGGAAGGACCATCTCCAGTATAGCTCTATCCCTGTCCAGGTCCAGCTCCTTCCCTGATGTCAACATCATCCTCCTGGAAAAGATACCAGAACGAAGGGTCCATATCTACCTACGAGTTCTAGGATTCTGTCTGCTTGCCAGTCAAGGGCCAAACAAGCTGGGTTTTTTTCTAATAGTTTCTCCAAATTACTTTATTAAATGGAAAATAAGAAGCAGCTATCCCAACTCAGGGTCATAGATTCCGGGCCCTGCTGTGTCTCTGGCCTTGGGTACAGACTCTGACGGACAGCATGCATAGCTTGGTGATGTGGTTAGTCATGCTTGTCAGCAACTCTCTTTGCTCTCTGGATCTTTGGTACCACCCACCAGGAATCCTCAGGTGGCAAGTTTTCTCCTACGGTTCAAGTCCTTCCCAATACTTACTGTACATGCTCACTGCACCCCAGCCGGTCACCCAGCACACATCCTTCTTGGTGACCTCAAGAGACTCAGAGGACAGCTTGACTGGCTTGGCATTAGGAAAGGATTGTACAGACGCTGCCAGCTGGAGCAGAGCCACATCTGAACCCAGGCCAGCATGGACAAAGTCTAGGTGGACGATGACCCGATTCACTTTCAGGAGCTCCTTGCCTCCATAGAGGTATACCTCCCCAACATGGATCCAAAAGGCTGATGGGTCGGCATCTCTCCTGAGGTCAGAAAGAGGTTGTGACCCTAGGGAAGTTCTCCACAGTCCTGGACAGAATCAACTAGAACCCAGGCCTCTAGACCAGCCTTTCTTGGTCCAGCCTTTCTGATTCACCCCGCATCCTACCCAGCACTAGATGACAAAGGAACTCACTCACGAATGCAGTGGGCAGCAGTCAGCACCCACTGTGGGTGGATGATAGAGCCCCCACAGATGTGTACCCAGAAGGCCCAGTAGTATCTGTAGATACTGACCTGCCATGGCCACTTCCCCTGTGGGGCACTATAGCCTCCATGATGCCCACCAGCACATCCTCAGGTACAGATGCTGCAAGCAAGAGGTAAGAAGGTCGGGGGGGGGGGAGTCCTCAGCCTGACACCCACACTGGAGCAGAACAGGTCACACACATATCTCCATGATGCTGGGGACAGAGCTGCTTGGAGCCTCTGTAGAATGGAGGGAGTGCAGGGGATAAGGACTCACCTAGGGTTCCAGCAATGGAGCACCCAAGAAAGAAGAGGGTCAGGCACAGCTGGCTCAGCATCTGTATATTGAGGCACAAGGGTGGGAAGCGAGAGGGGTCTGAGAGTAGCCCAGATGGGGATGGAGGAGGCTGGAGCCTCTGCATGATTCTTGGCAAAGATAGAAATGTGGAAAGGAAAGGAGAGGGCTGGACTTGCCCAGGTTGGGATAGAGATGATTAAAATCCAAAACCAGTTAGAGGCGTCTGGGAAAGGAAGGGATGGTGGCCTTACCCTGCCAGGTCTCTGCAACCTCTTCTTGTTTAGGCCTCTCCACCCCTTTATCCTCAAGCCCCAGGAAGTGGGCAGGGGGCTTGGCCAGGCCTCTACTTGGAGGAAGAGCTGGGAAGACAGAGGCATTTGTCCTCAGAAAAGATGGGAGGGGGCTGTTGACCCATGCTCAAGGACCTGAAGTCCTTTGTCACCAAGGTTACATGGATATCACCACCTGCTTGCAGTAGCATCACCAGGAATGTCAGGAAGAGGAGGGTTGTGGCTCAGGCTGGTGTCTCAGAAGTACCAGGCATTCCTAACAGAGCCTGTGTTTTATGGGTGAGACAACCCCCCATCCACCCAGTGAACTCTGAGACACTGTGAAGCAGGTCCCCCATGCTGGGAACACACAGCTATGCCCAACACATGTCACAGGGAGCTTCAGGCCTATGGTTCCTCTGCTGGAGCTGCAGTGTCCAGCACCATAGTGTCCTGGGCATTCTGCGAGGAAATCCTCACTACCTCTGTGGACAGCTGAGGTTTAAGAGCCCAGGCACACCCACAGCCCAGGTTTGTGGCTGCTGTGACTAACTTTACTGTCAAATCTGAGAACAGATGCTACTTGGTGCCTACTGTAGGCCAAGCCAAGTGCTCCTGTTATGGACCACCTAGACAGCACTTGCCTGCAGCCGTATTCTGGCTGCTAGAGTCTTTAGGTGAGTGAATGGCCCTGCAAGAATCCCAGGGGACCTCTGTACTCGAGGACAGGCCATGTACCTGTTCCACTCTTAGCTCTGCAATGGAATTTGCTGCTCCAAGGTAAAAGGGACACCTAGCCAGCCAGTTCTGGATGTTCTATGCTCCTGATAGGAACTCACACGCCACGTGGGCCCCATGTCCAGCCCAGCACTTCACAGGCAGGGGAGACATCTGACAACATCTGTGGGCATGTTTGCTCTGGAGCCTGTGAAGACACCGCTGGCCGCTGGCACACACACACACACACACACACACACACACACACACACCCAAACACCCATCTTGTGGCCAACACAAGGACACCAAAGAAACTTCTAGACCTCAGCTGAGAAACTATCAGTAAGACTTCCTTCAGTATCCCTATTGTCCAAGTAAGAGGATCAGGACACCCACTGTCTCCTCCATAGGGTCTATCAGAGGCAGCTCAGAGCTAAGTTGGGGACTCACCTTGGCTTCAGAAGTACCAGGTCCCTTTGTATAAGAACTACCCACAAGTGTTGTGAGACTCCCCAAAAGAGGTGGGGGTGCCCAGGACACAGGTTCTTGGGATCTCAGTGTCAGAAGTATGTCCCAGGTAGAAGCAAGACAGACGGTTCCCACACCCCGAGGAAGGGTTTATATGCTAAGCTAGACAAAGTGACCCACAAATATGTCAAACCTGAACCCTGAATCCTGGCTTCCTCAAACACTATTAGCATGTCCAACTTCAGCAAAAAGACAATGTGAGCATCAGAGCCTGACCGGAACTGCTCAGATGACTATCATAACAACAAAGTCAGACCACCATTATCACATCCAATGATAGGATCAGAAAGAACCAGGCACAACTGTTAGCAAGGGGGTGATAGACGGGCCAATGAGAGGGTCCTGACCAGGTTCTGGGCTCAGGGATGCCATTAGAAAGATGTGGCTACCCAGGACTTCTGTGGCAAGAAGGGATGTTGGGCAGAGGCTGGGACAAGGGACTAGCACTGGGGTACCAGGGTCTCAGAGCAGCAGGTCTACTCAGGAGTAGTGGAAAGGCAAATCGTGTTTTTCATGTGCCCCGCTGCATCTCAGGCCTAGGGACAGGAAGAATGTGGATGAGTGATAATCTGGGTAAGGTACTTTTGAAAGACGTGAAATGTCAAACAGAGGGATGAGGAGTTAGATGCATCCCTGACAGGATAACGGATAGGGAGCGGCACTACTAGGTAATAAAGATAGCAAGGGGGCTGGAGAGATGGCTCAGCAGTTAAGATCACTTGCTGCTCTTGCCAAAGTCCTGGGTTCAATTCCAAGCACCCATGTGAGCAGCTCAGAATCACCTGTAACTCCAGCTCCTGGGCTTCCAACACCTCTGGCATCTTTGGGTACCTTCACATATACAAATCTATACATAGACAATACACATCATTAAAAATAATAAAAATAAACCTTATAAAATAAAAGGCAAACTTCTGATTTGGCACAAGTTTAGCTTTTTCTTCACCCTCCTGGCCTGAGACAAAAGCCTAACAAATTAAAACAAAGGTCTGGTGAGGCCTTTTTCTCCTGCCAGGAGAGCTCCTGTCCTGACAAATTGATGATCTGTCTGATCGGGACATTGTTAATGAGAATTTGTGGAAAGAAGCTGTGTCTGAAAAGGCTGACAGACAGACTGACTGACTGACTTATTAAAATTACAGTGATGTGGGAAGTTGGAATGTTGCAAATCCAGAAGCTAATTATCTTATCTTGGGCCAGCTTTGGCCCCCAGAATAGCCTCCTTGCCTACCTCTATGTCTGAACTAGCTAGCATCTTGTGACTAATAGGTAAAAATCTCTGGAATCCAGAGCTGGAAAGATGGCTCAGGGTTAAGAGCACTGGTTGTTTTCCCAAAGGATCCAGGTTCAATTCCCAGCACCCACGTGGCAGCTCAGAACTGTCTGTGTAACTTCAGCTCTAAGGGATCTAATGTCCTCACACAGACACACAGGCAGGCAAAACACCAATGCACAAAAAATAAAAATGAATGAATCATCAAAAAGAATCTTTAGAGCCAGGCCTTTAGTCCCAGCACTCAGGAGGCAGAGGCAGGCAGATCTCTGTGGGTTCAAGGCCAGCCTGGTCTACAGAGTGAGTCCAGGACAGCCAGGGCCACACAGAGAAACGCTGTCTTGAAACCAAAATCCCCAGCATCCTTGGAATCTATTAACTTCACAAACCACTAGCTTCCACCAGCCCAAGCTAAGAATGTCACCAGAAAAGCCTCCCAGATCTTGCTGTAACCACTTCTCTGGTGTTACTGCCACCAAAGCTTTGTTGTTGTTGTGGTGGTGGTGGTGGTGGTGGTGGTGGTGGTGGTGGTGGTGGTGGTGGTGGTGGTGGTGTTTCATTTTGTTTGTCTTTGATTTTTCAAGACAGTGTTTCTCCGTGTAGTCCTGGCTGTCCTGGAATTCACTCTGTAGACCAGGCTGGCCTCGAACTGAGAAATCCACCTGCCTCTGCCTCCCGAGTACTGAGATTAAAGGTGTGCACCACCATCCCAGGCTGGGAAGTCTCTTCCTTATGGGTGCACCTCAGGCTTTTGTTAATCCCACCAAACAAGAGTAAAGACCATTACCCAAACTCCTTGGTCAAACGATTCAAGCTTTACGTTCTATCAGACAGGGCTACCACCCAAAAATAAGGTTTGAGATACAGCATTGAACACAGGAGAAGGCAGGGTTTATATCCGCCCCAAAGCTACTGGGGGGGGGGGGGGGGCTGAGGGATTTCCAGGGGAATTTTAGTTATGAAGGAATTTGGTTGAACATTTCAGAATTATTTGGCAGAACATCTAATCAGGGTGGAAGTCAGGGTATAGGGTGTGGAACGTGCCAAATTCCAGAAAATGAGTCAAGATCTGGTCAGATTTAAGTTTTACAGAAAATAGGAATGAATTTATTTTGATCTTGTAATAAAGATGGCTTCTCATCTTAAGGTGAAGTCCGGCTAGTTCATCACTTCACCTTCCTGTTTGTCTTTGGATGCTTTTGAGCAATTTGTTGTTATTATTGTTGCTGCTGCTGCTGCTGCTTCTTATCTGCTAGCTTGCTTTTGTTGTTGTTTTGGGACATGGTCTCAGTGTGTAGCCTTGGCTAGCCTGGAATTCTCTAGTAGACCAGGTTGACCTCAGACTTTTAAGGATCCATATACCTCTGCCTTCCAAGTGCTGGGATTAAAGTCCTGTGCTACCATACCCAGATCAGTTTGAGGTTCTTTTGAAGCATTTGAGGTAGTCATCCTTTGGTACCTGGCTTTGTCTTTCTGTGCTCTTGAACAGTTTTAGGGTATTATTGTTAAATAGGGAAACATGGTATCCACATGATGAAAGAGGGAGGGTTGTCAAAGTCACTGGAACCTGACTGTAACTTAAGTCTGCAGAGATCGGAAGATAGTGTTCTGCCATTCCTTCAGCCAGTGGCTTCAGGGAGACATAGTTAGGTCTCCTTTGTCTTTGGTTTGCTTTTTCCCATCTGTGACCTGTGTAAAAGGGCCCTGTCAGCTCTAGGTGGGAACATGGCTTATCTTTATAGAATGGTGACTCTCTTAAAGGGACAGGCTCATAACCTAACATAATGCCATTTCTAGGACAGGCCTTGTCAATGTGCAAACTCTTTTATGCAAATCTGAAGTTCTATTGAACTATTTAGACCATCTACCTTGGGGCAGGAAAGGTTTGGGGTTCTCTTGAGCCATCGGGTTCTGTCAGAGCAGTTGAAATAGAGAAACAAGGGTTTTGAGATTAGCCATGATGTGTGTAACCATTAAAATATTGTCTTGGGGTCTCTGCCAAGGACAGCTACAGACAGGGAGTAGAAACTGACCAAGAGACAAGTGCGCTGCCTTCAGCACATCTGGAAGGACAGCACCATCTGCATTCTCCGGTCCAGAACACAGAGCCACAGAACTTGGAGTGTGCCCTGCTGGGTTTCAGTCTTGTATTTCCACACTAGGCCCCCTTTCCTCCCACTTTGGAATGTAAGAACATTGCAGCACAGAGAGATGAAACATTTCTCCAAGGCCAGAAAGTAAGGAAGGACTTGGGATCCAGTCTACAATCTGAGCTCTGCCCATCTATCATCAGAGGAACAAACTTTTTGTATGTGGTTATTGGAGATTGAACTCGGTGCTTCATTCTTGTCAAGCAACTAAGCTACATCCCCAGTCAGAAAAGAATATGTAAAAATAAAATAAAACTTGAGCCCAGCAGTGGTGGCGCACGCCTTTAATCCCAGCACTTGGGAAGCAGAGGTAGGCAGATCTCTGAATCTGAGGCTAGCAAATTCAGTTCCAGGACAGCCAGGGATACAGAGAGAAACCCTGGATCAAAAAAAATAAAAACAAACAAATAAAAATAAATCTAACCCTACGTCTTCTTTTCTCAGCTATGTCCCCGAGCTTGTTAAGATGTCAGATGAACTACATGTGAGTTTATTAAAAGAGAAAAAGTGACAGCTTACTTAATGTATGACTATCCTATGGGATTGCTTTTGGAAAATAAGTCCGAGACTCAGGGTCAGAATCTCTGTAGTGTGCCGTCTATCTTCTTTGACATTTATTAGAGAAAAAGAAAAGAGAGAGAGACAGATAGCATAGTTCAAGTCTAACCTAAGCATTCTTATAAAAAGCCCGTGTATGTACATGCATTCTCCGCAGTTTGTTCTGTGGAATTTTAATGGCTGTTCTTCCCTAAAATTACCTAACATTTAAGCACTTTGACCTGTTAACTGGTTTTAAAATGTAACTGTGCCTGTATGTCGTGTTCTCGATTGCGAGATGAATATGTTTTAAGTGATACAGAGTAACCAAGTTCCCTATGTCTAAAGCAACAAGACAGACAGTTTTGTCTTCTTTTGTTGAGGAAGGGGAATCACAATGGAGCTTTGGCTATCCTGGGACTCACTCTGTAGACTCAAACTCATGGAGATCCATCTGCCTCTGCCTACCAAGTTCTGGGATCAAAGGTATGCACCACAGCAGCTACAAGATGGTTTTGATTTCGTTTTGTTTTAAGATTTTGTTTACTTTTATTTTCTGAGGATGAGTGTTTCACCTGTATGTTAAATATATCGTGTATGTATAATACCCCTGAAGACCAGAAGAGGAGGTCAGATCCCCTAAAACTAGAGCAACAATGGTTGTGCTGGGTCCAAAGCAGGCCTCCAAAATGGCAGTGCTGGTGACCGTGTTGTCAACAGAAGGATTGTTACTGGGTGACTAGAAACCTAAATTCAGAATGCCTCGGGAATAGCAGGTGGTGGGTTCTATTTACCTGGAAAGCCATCCCTTCCTAGTCCACCTTGCCGGTCAACTACCCCCAGCAGGGGCATCTAGTTCCAGATTAGCACAGACAGCCCCCTTACCAGACTCCCAGACTGTTCTGGCCGGTACCCCCCCTCCCACCACCGCCTTCCTCTTTAATTGATAAGCCCCCCTCCCCATGGCTGCTGTTCTCAGCTGCCGAGCAGCAGCCCAGCAGTCTGAGTCCCCAAATACACTTTTCTTTCTACCTAGGGAATGCTCCAGTTTGGTGATTTCACTGCATCCTTATGTAAAGTCCTGATCTGCCATGCAAGTTCTATCACCCTAGCCAGCTTCCTCCAGGAGAGAAGCCAGTACGCTCAAGCACCAAGCCATCTCCACAGCCCCTATGCAATGTTCTTAAAGAAATTGCTTATTACCATGTTGTAAATTCAAGACAAGAGTGTATGTTTCATACAAATAAGTTGTGTTGTGTTCTCTAATTTGTGTGTTTCAGACTTTTAGCTATTAAGGAAATGTCTTAAAGTCGAGATCTATTTAAGGATTTCTGTGGTGAAGTCTTTAAATGCTTTGCAAACAACTGTTTTCAGTTGACTTTTAGTACCTTTAATGCCCTATTATCTGACTAAAAACACGTTTAGCTGTTTCTAAACTTTTTATATTATGCAAAATTTACAATACTGTTGCTCAAGAGGAGACACTGACAGATCAGAACCAGCCTGAGCCATGGGCATAGAAGACCAGAGCATGCCCTGCTTCCCTGTGTTAGAACTTATCTCTAGCCACCACTCCAACTGACATGTGAACAATGGGGACAAGAAGGACTCTTGGTTTTAGTCTAGTTCACACTGGGACTGTCTCTTTTTCCCATTGGCTAGGGCCCAACCTCATGGTTTTTCATGATTGGCTAGTTTAAAAAAAAACAGCTCAAAGAAGAAAGGGGAGGGAATTGGCCCCGTTAGAGCTTTAGTGAAAACAAGCAGTCCACCAAGTTGGGGAATCAAAACATTTTCGTAAAGGTAGGAGAATATAAAGATATTTTAATTTCTTATCATAATTGCGAGTTTTATGATATTTAATAAAAAGAAGAATGTTTAATGATTCCTACACATTTGATCATGAGTCAAGCTGACTAGCACAAGCTAACTCCACTAAGGATTTTGTACAAGAAAACCATGTGACAATATGTGGGTGAGCAAAGCAATCTCAGGGCATTGTGGATTGCAGGGCTAACATGGAAAGCCTCCGGGTCCACCAAGCTGTGCCTAACTGCACTTTTTTGTTTGTTTGTTTGTTTGTTTTTGTTTTTGTTTTGTTTTGTTTTGTTTTGAGACAGGGTTTCTCTGTATAGCCCTGGCTGTCCTGGAACTCACTCTGTAGACCAGGCTGGCCTCGAACTCAGAAATCCACCTGCCTCTGCCCCCCTGAGTGCTGGGATTAAAGGTGTGCGCCACCACACCCAGCTTAACTGCACACTTAAAGGAACAACTGATAAAAAGGACGGAATCTTGTCGTGCTGTATTGGGCTTTCCTCCAGCTAGGACAATGATAGGAACCAGGAAGACCTGATAATGATGTTTAAAATAGCTTTACTGCTGTTGGTTGTATTTTTGAAGAGCCTTATAAGAAAACTGTTAACATTCTACAGAAGTACAGCTTCTGATGAAGGAACATGAAGGACATTCTCAAGATGCCGGGATGTTATCCACCTGACTAGCAGAGTGGCATCAGGTAAGACTGACCTAGGAGTCATTCCTTCTCTACCTCCATTGCAAGTTTATTAGAATTAACTCCTTAATGTCTGTCCTCTACCCCACCCCCAGGCCAACCAGAGCAGATCTTCCCTAACCATCATGGGACAATGACAGACAGACTATCAGATGGCTAATCATCACTGTCTTTAGAGACTATTGTTCAGACACAAGGGGGAAAATTGCTAGAACTGAAAACAAGTCACACTGGTCCTGGATGCACTTGTCTGTAACCCCAACACTTGAGAAGCTAAATCAAGGGGTTGTAAGTTTGAGACTAGCCTAGGCTCCATGAAAAGACATTGTCTCAAACCAATGAGATGGAGCTAGTTGCTAGTGTGAGCCTTTCCAAAAGCAACTAAAAGCTGAGATGTTATGAAAAATGCATTTTGTTTATTATGTTTCATAGACATATTCCACCTCAAGACTGAGGTTTGAAAGTGGAGACTTATAACTGGCCTTAGAGATTCTGAGTCCACCCGTTCCACAGCCATGCCCATGCCTCAAAGACCACTCTGATCACCTTCATTTACTGTCAGTTTATTGAGACAAATACACAGCAGCCCAACCCCACATTGGGGTTTCCTGGGCATTCTTGTCATCAGGGAAGGACAGGCCAGGGAATAAGGCAGGGCAAGGAGGGGTCCAGGAAGGGAAAGAACAGAGGAGTCAAGAAGCTGTCTCTGATAATGAATGGCAGCCGGTAGACATGTCTACTGGATGTGCTGATGGATCCAGGCTAAGAAGCTCTGGACTCTCGAGAAGACTGATGGCAGATTGATGCTGCAATCTATCCCCTTGCTGACCACACCCACCTGTATCCACTTGTTGCTCTTCCAGCAGACCAAAGGACCCCCAGAGTCACCCTGCAGGAAGAGGGGCAGTCCTATCAGAGGCAAAGCACTAGGAAACTCCCAAATCCAGCCTCCCTTGAAGGAAGAGCATCTGGTGCAGGAGTAGGAAGGTCACATCTGGGCCCCGGTGACTCACAAAACAGGGGCCTTGGCCTAAGATGCCAGCACATAGCATGTCCTCAAAGATTTCCTCATGTTTGCGTTCATCGGGCATTTTCTTCCTATAAGCCCGCTTACAGGTCTTGTTATCCTGAATTGGGATCTTCACCTCATACAGTTGATAGGGTGGCTGCAGAGGCACTGGAGGAGGGGTGGGGGAGTCAGGAAACAGGGATGAGAGACATGTCCCCAACAGATTCACTTCATGCCAGTCACACTGGCCCTGTCCTCACTGTTTTGACCTGGAGCAAGTCAGAGCCCCCATTTCCCCATATGTCCTAGATGGGACCATGGTCTCAAGATATCTTTACAGACATAGCCTTCAATGTTAAATGAGTTTAGAGTCTTTAAAGGGGGTTAGAGCCCCTCCAAATTCATGCCTACCTAGAACTTCGGAATGTGACTTTGTTTAAAGACAAATTATTTATGTGTGTTATTAAGTTTAAAAATTAGATCATTCTGAGGCAGGCGTGGGGAGAGAGGCTTAGAACCCTAGCCCTTAAGGCTGAGGCAGGAGGTTCATAAGTTTGAGGCAGCCACCAGCACTTAGTGAGCCTATCCTGGACTTGGGATAGGTCCTAACTCCCATTGTAAGAGTTCTTTTAGGAGACAGAAGAGACACAGAGGGGAAAGCCACGTGGAAACACTGCAGAGACTAGTGACAGGCAGAGCTACAAGTGATGGTGTGTGGGGCTAGGGAACTAGGAGGAACAAGGACCATGCCCCTGGAGCCTGTGCTGGAAACGTGGCCACAGACAATCCGAGATGAGAGCCCACTACCATTGCTTACACCCTTGGTCTATGGCTGCATGGGTGCACGGCTACAGCACACACAAGAAATAGGTCCGTGTGCACCTGGAGTCTGTAGTTCCAAAGAGGTACCCAGATCACATGAAGAAATGGTATTCCTCTAAGTGGGTACCCTATCCCTTCTGCATGGGATAGAGCCAAAAAAGCAGCAGCACCTTCAAACCAGGGCCACCCAGGTTGGTTCTGCCTTGGCTACTTGCTGGCCGTGAGATCTGAAAATGCCCCCTGACTTTTATGAGCATTTCAACGGTGGTAGAGAAGCCTACCCAATGCGCCAATGCGCCAGCTGAGTCAGGAGAGAGCCTTCCTTCTACCCATTTGTTTCCACACTGCTAGCCCTCCAGAAAGAACATGGAAGGGGAGACTGTGCAATGTCCCCTCTGCCTCTCCATCTTTCCACCCCAGTGATGCTTACCATTTTGGAGAATGTTGTCCCAGCCAGCCAGCCAACACTGGTCAGTTGAGTTGAAGGTTGAGCTGTGTTTTGGCAGAGAAATTGGTCTGACATGTGTGGATGTGAGCAGGAGGGCAGTCAACTGCATCAGGGCCACATCAAACCTCTTAGTCAAATCGTTGTAGTCAGGGTGGATGATGACCCTGCTGATGTTCAGAAGCTCTTGTTCCTTGTAGAGGTAGATTTCTCCAACCGGAACCCGGTATAAGGCAGGGTTGGCATCCTGGCTGCGGAAGATAGACCCTGAATGGTCAGAGGCAACTGGTCGAGGGTAGCGTACCGTCTACATTCTACACCCAGCAGACGCCCCGCCTCCAGTGGTGTCTCACCTTTGGATGCAATGGGCAGCAGTCAGAATCCACTGAGGATGGATGATAGAACCCCCACAGATGTGCACCCAGGAGCTCGCTTCGTAATTGTAGGTTCTCAGGCTGACCTGCCATGGCCACCTCCCTGGAGGGGCACGGTGACCCCCCACAATGCCCACTGGCTTGCTTCTGGAGACAGATACTAAAAGCATTGTGGACAAGTCAGAGAACAGGGGCCAGCCTCCTGTCACCCCAACCCTGGACCAGATGTTGACACCCAGTGCTCAGGTAAGCCCTAAGAGTGAGACAGTAGGGGGGGGGGTGTTGA
This sequence comes from Rhynchomys soricoides, assembly GCA_019843965.1. Lineage (NCBI taxonomy): Eukaryota > Metazoa > Chordata > Mammalia > Rodentia > Muridae > Rhynchomys > Rhynchomys soricoides. The sequence continues at coordinate 15,541,604 of JADRCH010000008.1, forward strand.
GGCAGGATAGTGTCCTTATGTAAAGCACTAACTGAAGCACTAACTGAGGTGAGTCAGGACTTACCAGAGGCCATGAACACAGGGCTTTCCAGGCAGGAGAGAGCCAGGAGCAATAGCTGGAACATCTGCAGGGGGAAGGGGGCTCTGGGAAATGCAGGGCCTCAGCCACTACAGGTGCCAAGTACTGCAGCTCATCCCACTGGGTACCCCCGACACCTCTCTTTATCCTCTCGAAAAGAAAAAAAAATGGGTCGGACTTGGTGGAGTTTTCCTAAAAAGGAGACAACACTCAAAATACGGGCCTCTGTACCTCCCTGCTCTGGGTCCAGAGTGCTCCTGACAGAAACTCACATGCCACCTGGGTCCCATGCCCAGCCCAGGACTTCACAGCCAGGGATGACATCTGACAGTATCTGTGGGCATTTCTGTTTTGTATCCTGTGAAGACACTGCTGGCACGCACACACACACACACACACACACACACACACACACACACACAGCAGAGGTCAGGGGTGCTGCCAAACTCTGGGGCTCTCCCACTTCACATACCCACAGTGGCCCATTAAAATAATCCCAGTTTGGCCACAAACAGCCATCATGTGACCAAAACAAGGATGCCAAAGAAGCTTCTAGACCTCAGCTGAGAAACTGTCAGTAAGGCCCCCTGCAGTGTCCCTACTGTCCATGTAAGAAGATCAGGACACCCACTGTCCCCTCCTTAGTGGCTGTCAGAAGTGACTCAGAACCAAGCTGGGGACTCACCTTGGCTCTAGAAACACCAGGTCCTCTTCTATGAGAACCACTCACAAGGTGTTTGTGACTCTCTCACACACACACACACCCAAACAGGTGGGTGTACCCAGATTGCCTATGGCACAGGTTTTTTGAAGACTCAATGACAGAAGTATATCTCAGGTGGGAGCAAGACAGACGATCCCCACACTCCTGGGCAAAAGGAAGGGTTTATATTGCTAAACTAGACAAAGGTGACCCACAGCTACCTGGGGTGAATCCTGGCTTTTCCAAACACCATTAATATGTCCAACGTCAGTAAAAAGACAAGCAGAGCACCAGAACCTGGCAGGAAACACATAAATGACTATCTTAATGACTTTGTTTATGCTGTAGCCCTGGCACCTGTGTCAGGGTTGCCTAGCTGACAAGGTGGAAGTGAGGGCCAACATGGACATGGTCAGAGAAGCCAGGCCTCCTTTTAGGTGGTAGAACATGGTCTTTTGAACAAACCATTTCATCAGATTATCTGTGGCTGATGGCAAGAGGCCGTCACTATGATCAGTTGTTGCCCATTGACAATCCCTCAGAGAAGAGGGAGTCTTTGGATCCCTGTCTGAGAACTGACCATTCTGGGGCTGAAGAAGTAGCCGGGATTAACAAAGAGCAGCATCACAGAAGTAAAGTTTCCCATGATTCATTGGGACAATCTCAATGTGCTTCCTCCGGGTCAGCACACAGAAGCTGTCAAAAGCTAGTTAAACTTGGCAGTGTTGTAAGCATCATTCTGGTGGTACTGGTTTTGAGGGCATGAAAAGTCCAAGAAGAGGTCATGGAAAGCAGCTGAGGCTTGACACCTTGTGGCAGGGTCAAATCTGTGCAGAGGTGCTGAGAAGCCACAGTCAAGGTGAAGCCTCAGGTGCGGCAGCAGATCCTTCACATATTGAAGACAATCTCATAGTTGAGAGTCTCTGGAGGCTTTTGGAGTTGGACCTATTTTATATCGTATTAAGAGATTAGACTTTGGAGACATGCAAAATTGTGGCTTAAAATGACATATTTGGGTATCAAGCTGGCTAGGGGAGAATTGGTCTGGTTAGTTTTGTCAATGTGACTGGCTTAGTCCATGTTCTGTTGCTGTAAAGAGATGCCATGACCGTGACAACTCTTATAAAGGAAAGCAGTTAACCGGGTTTTGCTTACAGTTTCAGTTTAGTCCATTGTCATCATGGAGGGGAACACGGTGGCACGCAGGCAGATGTGGTGCTGGAGAAGCAATTGAGAGTTCTACATCTGGATGCAGAGCCACAGGCAGTAGGAAGAAAGAGACTCTGGGTTTGAAATGGGTTTTTTGAAGCTTCAAAGGCCACTCTCTCCAACAAGACCACGCCTCCAAGTCCTTTCAAATTGTGCCACTACCTGGTGACGAAGCCCTTGAATATATGAGCCTATGAGGAGCATTCTTACTCAAACCACCCCAGGGACACAACTTAGAACCACCTGGGAAGAGAGCTGTAAAGAGAAATCATCTAGGTCAGGTTGGTCTGTGAGCATGTTTGTGAGGTGTTGCTTTGATGGTAGCTGGTGTAGGAAGACCCAGCCCACTGTGGGTAGCAGCATTTCCTAGTCAGAGGCTCCCGAACTTGTAAGAGCGGAGCCAGCTAGCCGAGAACAAGAGCAAGGGATCAAACAGTTATCCATGTTGTTGTTCTCTCTGACCTTGTCTGTGGGTGTGATGCATTGAGTTTCTGCATTGGGTTTTCTGCAGTAATGGATTGTGATCTGGAGTTGTGAGCCAGATAAACCATTTCTGCTCAAAGTTGCCTTGTCGGGATTATTTTTATCATAGCAGCAAAACTGAAACTAGAACAGCTTTTTTTCCCCTGTTTTTCGAGATAGGGTTTCTCTGTGTAGCTCTGGCTGTCCTGGAACACACTCTGTAGACCAGGTTGGCCTCGAACTCAAAGATTCAGCTGCCTCTGCCTCTTGAGTGTTGGATTAAAGGCATGCACCACCACTGCCTGGCTCCTAGAATAGCCATTTTTAATGCTGTTCTGCATTAATTGCACATGCCCTCTGGATCTGGTGCTAGAGGCTCAGGGAGGTTTAATAGAGAAGGACATCAATTCTGGAACCATCCATCATCCCCGCACTGGGTGAAGACTTTCTGCTGCTGCTTTGGGGTCGCCCATGCGCTAAGTAAGCCCAATGAACTAACAGTCTCCCTGGGGTGAACTTTAGTGGAACTATACTTTGGAAGTGGGGAAAGACATTGTTTAAGTCCCTTCAGGGAAAGAATACTCAACAGGTGACCTCCCCCAGGGCCCCAGGGCCAGTGACATTGCTGAGACCACCTGAACAGAGCTGAGCCCAGCCTTGGTTTTTCTTATGTTTTGTCTGGTTTTGGGAGGGGAGGGGACTATGTTTTCTTGAGAGCCTTGAGTATCCTTAGCAAACATCCCACAGCCGAACTCTCCCCACAGCCTTGGAATGAGGGGATTCTTTTAATCCTACCTAAAACCCAGCTTACATGAAGGAATGTAAACTTCGGGAGAGGCTAGCCTGCAGGAAGGGCTAGGAGCTGCATTCTTAGCCCCAGTCACCCAGTGATGCTTTACAAGGCTCCTGTGTTAGTACATGTGTCCCAGGGTCATGGTACTGCAGGGAGCAAGTTCTAAGCCACATGGGGTTTTAAAAAGAAAAAGAAAAGCACTTCAATGTATGTAAAATTTATGTTTGAGTTGTGTGGGGCTTGTGAGCTTATTTTGGTTTGTCCAGATGGCTGCATGTCCTTCCAGGTCTCTCCAGTTTTTAATGTCACTTTGCAGACCTGCCACAGGCATGTGTACCTGGGTTTACCTCGTTTTTTGTTTTGTTTTATTTTGTTTTTGTTTTCACCCAGGATGTGAGATTTATAACAGAGCATGATTTGGTGACGTGCAGGACAGGACAGTGGAAACCCTCAAGAGTGGATTTGTGAGTCTCCTGCCACTTGTCCAGGATACCACAGTTGGGGATATATTTTACTCCACAGCCGTCAGAGATGAGCCAATTCCCAGCTACTCTGTCATCAAGTTCATTGGCATTAAACTTGGTGAAAATCCCATGACTTTGAGGTGTGTTCCTTCCAGTAGCCAGAGAACTTGAACCTGACTCTACACAGGGCCTCACTCACATGTTTCTTATTCTTCAGATTTGTTCAGATGAACATGAGGAGCTGGCCAATGTGAACCCTGGCTACTGTGCCTTGGGACTTCCCAAAGCCGCCTGCCTGGAGCTTAGCTTGGGTACAACATTCAGATAAGATGTTAATAGCCACCAGAAAATTGTTACCAAGTTCCCTTAGGGCAACCCATTGAGGTGCTAAGCTGCACACATTCCCAAAGAGATTGCTGTTTGCAAACATCTCACTCTAGATCCCCAAGAGGAAAGAAACCTGGTTGGTTTAATTGGCTTCAGGATCGTTATAGTTCTGAGGCAGGATCTCTGCAGCCCAGGCTAGCCTTGAACTCACATCCCCCTTTCTGTCTGAGCTTCTTGAATGCTAGGATTATAGGTATTGAAAGAAATGCTTTTCCTCCCCTTCTCCCCTCTCCAGAGATAAGGTCACCTAGCTAGCAGATGTCCCCTTCCCCCCTCCAAGCACATGGGAGAAACAGGTTAGAAAGCACGTAGGCTGGAAGGGAGGGGCTGATTAAGCCCCTGCTACCTCATTCCCTAAAGACCAATCAGTTTAAAAGTCACACTGTTCTGCCAATCACATTGTACCTAATGGCGGCTGCTCTAAAATCCTATATAAGGTCCCTGAATGGGCTCCACAGGGTCGCCTCTGCCTCATGTGCAGGATGGCCCCAATGCATTGGAAATAATAAACCTCTTGCTGATTGCATCGCTCTCGATCTCCGTGTCTTTGCAAGGGGGAACTACTGGTAGTTGTGACCTTCGTGGGTCCAACAGTATGAACCACCATACGTGGTTCCACTGGGGTACTTTTCAAAGCCCTGAACTGATTAGTTAATTCATCAAAGGCTCTGATCCACTCCCTTTCTGCAGAAAGCCTTGGAAATTTCTGATTCTTGCTTTCTGAGGCTCCATAGAGCGATACTCACTTAAACCTGGCCAAACTGCTGCATTTGTTTGGCTCCCACACAGGCACAATACTAGACCAATGATTGCTGTTTCCCAGCTTGCAAGATCATGCCTACTGAGCCACTTCTGTGCAGGACCCATGACGGCAGGAAGGTGATTTGTATAAATCGGTTGACAAACTGCTGATGACTAATATTTGTGAGTTTTAATGAAAGAAAGCAATTTTCCTTTACAAATATTGGAACAGACACAATTGTTGATGGCATATTTAGGAGAGTCACACTGCCCTGAGGTCAGAGAATGTAACCTAAGCAGTGAGAACAGACTGTCATGAATGCTTGGGTTTGTTGTTTTATTTTTTCAAAGCAACTGTACACAGCTAAACTTTGAAAATATTTTTGTTCTTTTGTTTGTGACAGAGACACCTTTTTGTCCCCAAAGCAGCCCACTTGCTTTTATCTTAAAATAAGATGCTTATGAGGAAAAGGTGGCCAGGATGTAGCTGAGTTAGTGGTACTTGCCAGCATGCATGTAGCCCTAAGTTCCACCACTAGCCCTGTATTGTCTGGGGGTGGTGTAAGTCTGTGATCCCCAGCACTATAGAGGCAGAGCAGGAAGATCAGAAATTCAATGTCATCCCCAGCTAGGCAGTCATTTGCAGGCTAGCATGGGCTACATGTGATCCCATCACAAGACAAACAGAAGGGACGGGGAGATGGCACAGCACTGAGAGCATGCATACACTGCCCTTTTGAGTGGGTGGTTTCCCAGCACCCACATGGTGGCTCACAACCCTGTCTCTACTTGCTGGGGGCCTGACACCCTCTTTTGACACCCTTTTTTGCCTCTGTGTACCAGGCATGCATGTGGTGCACATATATAATTCAGACAAAACACTTATATACATAAAATAAAATTAAAAATCTGAAAGAAAGATGCTTTGAATCAATGCTGAATACAGTTTAGCACTTTGAATTCCCCCAAATTTTTGTTCCAACAAAGTACATTTTACCCAAGGAGTTGCTTGTCTCTTTTCTTTTGTTTGTGTGGTGCTGAAGACTAAACCCAGGGTCTTATCCATGCTAGACAAATATTCTAGCACTGAGCTCCATCCGCAGCCCACTACTGCATCTTATAACCAAAGGCTAATTCTCCTGTAATCAATAAAAACTTTCAAGTTCAAGGTCAGCCTGGTCTTTATGGTGAGTTCCAGGCCAGCCAGGACCACACAGTGAGACCCTGTCTGAAAACAAACAGACAAAAATCATTCAAACAACGCAACAACCACAACCATATTGCTGTGCTTCTCTGAAATCTGTGTAAGTGTTCTACTGGGATTTCCATGAACATGTGGTGTCGATGTCCCCACTTGTGGCCACAGGCCTCTGACACACATAATTCTATGTCCTGGCACTCAGTTGATTAAGTTCTTCTGTAAAACCTTGCATTGGAAAATGAGCATTGGAAGTGGTAGCTCATGCCGATAATCCCAACATTTAAAAGGACTTTGAACTTGAGACTTCTCTGAGCTATATAGAGAGGAAGATCTTGCTTCAAATTAAAAACAACAACAACAACAAACAACAACAACAAAAACAACTTACACTTGTTTTGCTGGATATTTTTCTGAGTGATTTTTAGTCTCTTTAGCTGGAACGCTCTTCTACTCTGGTTTCTTGTCTAGCTGGTCATTGCCAGTGTCGATAAGTTATGTTTATTTAATGTGTTGAGTCTTGCACTGGCAATGACTTCTGCAGAAAGCTCCCCCCTGTGGCCCTGGGTATCTAACAGTGGCCATAGTCATGTGGACTACCACTTGGTCTGCCAGTGTGGGAGGGTGAATCTCACCTCCTCCTTGGGCTTTTCATACCTTTTGTTTATTTGCCAGCTAGCCTGCTGCCCAGATACTCAGGCTGGCAGAAGCAGGGAGGCAGCTGCTCTCATCTGCCCTTCACCTTCCAGGTTTTGACAGTTCACCCTCAAACAGCACACTTGCTGTGGGCTTGGTGAGATCCCACAAATTTACCAAGAGTTTAATCATGATCGGTGCTGGAGTTTATCAACAAGAAGAGTGAAAGCCTTGGGTTGGGTGATAGCTCAGTTGATAAAGTGTCTGCCTTGAAAACATGAGGAACCGAGTCTGATGTTTGTATTCCTAATTGGGGATTATGGAGACAGAAAGATCCCTAAGGCCCACCGGACAGCCAGTCTAACTTAATCAGTGAATTCCAGGCCAGTAAAAAACCCTATCTCAAAACACAAGGTGGACAGCACCTAAGGAACAACAGCTGTGTTTGTCCTCTGACCTCCATATGCTGGTGCACACACAGACACAGACAGACACACAGATACACACACACTCACACAGACAGACACACACACATACATCTAAAATAATAAAGTGCTAATGGTCGGGAGTGTGGGGGTGGGGGGGTGGAGGGAGATTCCTTTAATCAGAGTACTCATGCAGGTCTCTGTAAGTCTGAGACCAGTCTGGCCTACATAGTGAGTACTAGGCTAGCCAGAACTACATAGTTAAACTCTGTCTCAAAAAAAAAAAAAAAAGTAGCGGAATTGTTTTCAGTTTATTACTTCTGACAGCTTCACTGAAATGTGATTTGCATACCATACAATTCACCCACTTAAAGAGTCTGGCCCACCATGCCTGCAACCCTAATGCTTACACTTGGGAAGCTAAGGCATGGGGATTGCTTAGAGTTCAAGGCTAGCCTGGGCTACAGAGTGAGACCCTGTCTCAAAAACAAAACACAGAGAGTGAGGTTGTGTGGGTTTTGGCCCGTGCATGGAGTGCAAACCATCCCCGCACCCCATGTTACACCATTTCCTCACTCTGAAAAGACACCTGCCCTCGACCACTCATCTCCTATCCTGGCTCCCCTACCCAACCCCACAGCAGCCACCAGCCCACTCTGTGGATTTCCTTCTCCAGGGAGATCAGACAGTGTGGTCTTTCCTGACCAGCTTCACTAACTCACCTAACAGAGAAGTGCTTCCTATTTGTCCCTAACCATCTGAGGAACCTAGATGACTCTCTGATTCAATTTGTAGCTTAGAAACTACCTACTTTAGTCCCCTGAGGCTGCTCCACCCAGCACTGTGGATATGGTGACTTATGCACACCAGGTCTTTCAATCTGCTAGTCTAGAGCTAGGTGTCCTCAGGTAGATTTTAGAGGGCCCACCTACAGGATCACACCTCCCCCTGTATCCCTACATGTCAGATGGACAGGTCAGCTCTCTGGGGTTATAATTGCATCCTAATGTTTCCAAGCTAGAGATTAGAATGTCAAGACTCAGAGCAAAGCCACCATCAGTGGCAAGAGGGGGCTCTTCCCTAGGCACTGGATGGCAGACACATTTGTGGGCCCCTGAAGAACTTGGCTTCTCTGATGACATCCAGCAGGGATGAGATGTGGGGAGGCATAAGGGCCTCAAGGTGCATGCAGAAGATTTCATAGCATCATGGGTAGGTATAAACACTTGAGAGCAGTAGCTGTAGCTCAGTTGGTAGAGCTCTTGCCTAGCATTCACTAAGCCCTGGGTGTAACCACATAATGGAGTATGGTAGTGCATATCTATAATACCTGTGATGCCAGCACTTAGGAGGTGGAAACAGGAGGGTCAGAAGGTCAAGATGATCCTCAGCTATTTTATAAGTTCCAGGCCATTCTATATGTGCTATATATGACCCTCTGTCAAAAAACAAAAATGGGCAGGCTGGAGAGATGGCTCAGTGGTTAAGAGCACTGTCTGTTCTTCCAGAGGTCCTGAGTTCAATTCCCATCAACCACATGGTGGCTCACAACCATCTGTAATGGGATCTGATGCCCTCTTCTGGTGTGTCTGAAGACAGCTACAGTGTACTCATACACATAAAATAAATAAGTCTTTAAAAACTAAAGAAAACAAAATGGACTAGGGAGATAGTTCAATGGATAAAGCACTGTGCAAGCAGAAGGACTGGAATTCAGATCCCCAGAAGTCACATGAAAGCCCAGGGGGATGTGGCAGTCCAACCAAAATCCCCACCAGAGATAGAGATGAAGGATTCCTGGGGCAAGTGGGCCAGCTAAACCAGCTGAATGGGCAAGCTCTGGGTTCAGCCGGGGACCCTGCCTTAGTAAATAAAGTATAAAGTAATAGAGAAAGAGATCTAATGTCTATCTCCAGCTTCCACATGCACACACACAACACATTGTTCATGCAAGCACAGCAAACATGCAAGAGAGGAAGAAAGGAAAAAGGAAAAACTATCGTTAAGAATTTGAATGGCCAAGATGGGCAGTGGTGGCGCACGCCTTTAATCCCAGCACTTGGGAGGCAGAGGCAGGCGGATTTCTGAGTTTGAGGCCAGCCTGGTCTACAGAGTGAGTTCCAGGACAGCCAGGGCTACACAGAGAAACCCTGTCTCGAAAAACCGAAAAAAAAAAAAAAAAGAATTTGAATGGCCATGTGGGCTCAGGAAGGAGCATTTTGACACCACTATTCAAAAGCTGAAGTATCGGGGTGTCCCCCAAATCTGACCCCTGCCTATTATTCCTGGAGCCTGAGTAGGCAGGCAAGTGAGAACAGCCCCAGACCATCTATGTTGGGGGGGTCTGGGCTAACTTTGTGACTGAGAGTACCTCCCCGTCACACCACCACAGGCTCAGAGACACTAGTGGGGGATGCCCCCCCCCCCATCAGCTCAGCCGCACCCTTAGTGCCAGGCTCTGGACTCAAAGTCCAGACAGACATCAATTAGACAATCATTTAATGAGAAACATGGTGAGGAGGGGATATGTGTTGCCCAGCTACTTTTGAGATGTGGTTTTAGCCCCTCCCTCCCAGAGTTAAGGGACACCAGAAACTCCAGACCAGGAGCACAAAGTAGTTTCACTACCATGGGATAGGGAGGTTTAAGAAAATGAGGCTGGACCAGAAGGAGGAGCGAAGGGATCAACATGAGTGGCTGGGGTCTCCTCTGTTGTATGAATCCCATCTGGCCTCATTGAAGGTTCCGGGAACTTAGGGATGTAGCAATGGATCTAGGATGTGTAGCTCATCACTTCTGTGTATACACCAGGGAAGTCAGGAAGGCCACAGCCTCTGCCCCAGCTGACCACACCCACCTGGATCCAGGAGCAGTTCCACCTGCATACCAAGGGGCTCCCGGGAGTCAGACTGTGGCAAAAGACAGGAATCAGCACTCCCACGATGCCAAGTCGAGTGGGTGCCAGTGTCCTAGGCAAGGAAGGGACAGAGGAAAAAGGAAGGGTCAGGCTGTTACCTGGCAGGAGTCTAGGCCCTCCATCCCAGCACAAAGCATGTCATCTTTGATGATCCTGGTAGTGCTGTCTGAGGAAGAACTGGTCCGGTACTTCTGCTCACAGTCACTATTTCCCACAATGGGGACGGCCACTTCCCTCAGGTGGTAGGGTGGGGGCAGTGGCCCTGTGGAGAAAAGCCAGTGAGAAGCAAAGCTGGGGGCCTCTGCCTCTTCCCACCAGTGCTGACAAAGTGCACGAGGTCTTCCCAAGACCCACTGTGGTCCTCGATGACACCCTAGCCAGACACCCAACAGGTCTTCTTCTTCTTCTGAGGAGATCTTCTGGGAGGCAGTAGGGAGGGAAACAGGGTGGACATGCTGGGGTGTCCAGTTTCAGCAGAGCAATGTCTGCACGCCTGGGGGCAGACAGCTTCTCACTAAACTTGGGGTGGCAGATGATCTTGGCTACTTTCATCAGCTGGTCATTCTCATAGAGCCTCGGCTGTCCAACTTGGACTCTAAAGCCACAGGCCTCCATCTCTTTCCTGGGAGCCAGGACAATGAACCCCTCAGAGGGGCTGAAGAGTAGGGAAAATCAATCCCAGCAGAGACATAGGGGTTGGTCAGAACAGATGTGGGGATCAGGAAGGTCTCAGAAATCCTGCCTCCCACAGGAAACCCTTGCTCACCAAGTACCGCCCATCTCCCAAGATCCATCTGCCCTCAACCAAGGGAACCGGTGACCCCACTCACGGCTGCACACAGTGGGCAGCAGTTAGCACCCACTGAAGATGGATGAGGGAGCCCCCACAGATGTATTCCCATCTGCTGTGCTTCATGTTGTAGAACCTCAGGCTGACCTGCCAGGGGAACCGGCTGACTAAGACAAGGCAGCCCCCAACGATGCCTACCAACTCCTGTCCTGAGCCAAGGTCTGTGAAAGAAGTAGGGTCATCAGATTCCAAGGTTCGGGCATCGTGAGATTTCGGGCAAATCGATAGTCTGACAAAACCCCAGGTTATCTGAAGCAGGAGTCTGAGCCTGGGACAACATAAGGGCTCCTGGTTAGGACTCACCAGGAGTCAGAGGCGTTGTGCTCCCCAGACAGGGAAGAATGAGGAACAGAAGCCACGGCATCCCCAAGCACATAACACAGAGAGTTCTGGTCCCAAACACTGGCTTCTGCAGCCAGGAGACCTGAGAGCAGAGGTGCTAATGGATTGGAATAGCTTACTCCACTCTGTCTGCCCTTCAGGCCCCCAGGGTCCCATTTATCTTTCTTCCACAGGATGTGGGCTCAGAATGCAACATCTATATTCCAGAGGGCCATGTTGTGGCCACAGATGTCTTTCCTTGGGGGTGATATGAATGGACCAGTCAGGGCAAGTTCACTGCCTCCCAGGCAGGCAGAGCGGGCTGTGTGGAAATGCTGAGCTTGAAGGCATACCCTGCAGTAGATGGGTCAGGCTGCAAACTGAATATTCAAAAAGAGAGAGGAAAAAAAAAAAGGGAGATGGAGAGACTAGTCTGCAGCCCCACACCCAAGGCACAGCAGAAGAGACTCTGACATGCTCTCCTTCTGTACTTGGCTACAGTCACTGCCCCTCCATCCACAGAGACCTGCCAACTGGAGCTAATGATAGCCTCGGATCTGGGCTGTGTCTCAGAGGTGCTAGAGTGTCATTTTGACGGACGTGAGGGAGTCTTCCAAACACTGCAGACTTGTTGGGTGAGAGCACAAAGCTGGATTCTAGGGGCCATGGCCACCCCGTATAATGACATACATATGGAAGTGTGGAAGACACAAGCTGTCACTGTTACTGTACTGGCTGGTTTTGTGTGTCAACTTGACACAAGCTGGAGTTAATCACAGAGAAAGGAGCTTCAGTTGAGAAAATGCCTCCATGAGATCCAGCTGTAAGGCATTTTCTCAATTAGTGATCAAGAGCAGAGGGCCCCTTGTGGGTGGTACCATCTGTGGGCTGATAGTCTTGGGTTCTATAAGAAAGCAGGCTGAGCAAGCCAGAAGAAGCAAGCAAGCCAGTAAGTTACATCCCTCCAAGGTCTCTGCATCAGCTCCTGATCCCTGACCTGCTTGAGTTCCAGTCCTGACTTCCTTTGGTGATGAACAGCAGCACGGAAGTGTAAGCTCAATAAACCCTTTCCTCCCCAACTTGCTTCTTGGTCATGATGTTTATGCAGGAATAGAAACCCTCACTAAGACAGTTACTTTCTGGGGACAACCTATCCAGGCTTGGAGCTCCATATCCCAACTGCCCACTGCTATAAGATCTACACACTACAGACTTCTAGTGTCCTGGCTCCCAGATCAGCTAGGCCCTTGCCAGTGGCTGTTTGTGAGAGCATCCGAGCTCAGAGAAGAATTAAAGAGGTCCTGCCTTACCAAGACCTTAGGGGAACTCCCCAGTCTGAAGAGGCTCATGCCTATGTCCCTAAATCATAATAAGCATCCCCTGAGCCTGTCTTCCCCCTCTGTTAGGGCCCTTGGACTCCAAAGCTTCTTTAAGGTCAAGATACACCTTTGGAGCCACAGGCAGCAGATGGGTCCCTGGAGGAAGAACTATATTTGCTTCCCTTGATCCTGCAGCCTTTCCTCTGCTAGTTAAAGCAAGCCTGGAAATGTGACTAGAAACATCTGAGGCTTAGTGAACAGGGCATTTTGCTGAGGGTGTGCACTGAGGCAGGCCAGGTGATGTGAGCAACAGCAGCCTGTTGCAGGAGCAGCGTGTCTTCTGATGCTATAGGAACTGAGGGACTCTGTATGCTGTGGTATAAACTGTGTCCCTAAATCCACCCGGAACTTTATAACATGACCACATTTGGACAAGAGGGTCTCCTATGTGATGATCAAGGAAATGTAAGGTCATTAGAGTAGACCCAGACTGATGGGGGTTCTGATGAGGTCACAGGTAGGAAGAGGTACATCAATCAATGTGAGGACACAGGGAGAAGGTGATGGCTGCAGGCCTAGGACTCCAGGGATATCCTAGCTCTGCTCACAGGGATGCTCCAGCCAGCTCTGTTCTTCTTGGCTCCAGCTCAATCTTGGCACCGAGCATTGGTGACTGAAGGAATACATCTCCACATGTGAGCTCTCTCTAGGTCCTTTCTTAGTTTCCTGAGCTGAGCAGGAAGACCCCTGCTGGTCTCGGCATCACAAAAGCTTGAAAGCACTTGGGAAAGAAGGCCCACAGTGAACTAGGGTCTCCCAAAAAGAGTTCAGTTTGTTTGGGTCTGAGACAGGGTCTTGCTATATAACCCAGGATGGCCTTAAAATCTAGGTCGCCCTCCTACCTAAGTGATGGGATTACTTGTTGTTTTCTTAATATCTATCTATCTATTTATCTATCTATCTGAGATTCCTATGCAGTGCCAGGCCAAGTGTGAAACTCCTCAGCTGGGTGGTACCTTTAATCCCAGCATTCAGGAGGCAGAAGCAGGCAGATCTCTGTGAGTTCGAGGCCAGCGTGGTCTACAAAGCAAGTTCCAGGACAACCATGGCTACACAGAAAAAGCACACACACACACACACACACACACACACACGTGAAACTCTCCAACCTGAAATCCCACTAGCACATGCTGGTTTTTAAGCTATTAGAACTCCCCAGGCAGAAACTCAAGACTCCATGTGTCCCAGCACCAGGACCCATGGAATCCGTGCCATGAATTCAAGGCCTGGATTGCCTCTTTTCTTTTTTTTTTTTAAACAGGATCTCACTCTGTAGCTTGGGCTAGCCTGAAGTTTACTAAGTGGATCAGGCTGGCCTCATCCTACAGAGACCCTCCTGCCTCTGCTTCCTGGTGCTATAATAGGATTATAGGCATGTGCCACTACACCCCTCTGGATTCCCTCTTGAAGACGTCAGGACCTAACCAAAACTTACCTCTTCCCCACACTCTGTATTGCAACAGGAAACTAGACAAGAGCATCAGCGAGCAGTTACCGACCTCTGTCTTGGAGCCCAGGCCCAGTTTGTATCACTGCTGAACCAAGAAATCCCACTTACTCTGCCAGACAGCCAAATGCCATTTGGATAGCTGGGGAATACTTAGAGATGGGCTGAGAGGAAGATAGGTGCCCTATGTTAGCCAGACGCTCCAGAGCACTCTTCCATATGCTGGCAGGTGACCCTGATCTTGCTTCTGACTACTGAAGCCACCCAGAGTCACAAGTTTCCCTCGGGATCAGCCCTCAGTGCTGCAGCCAGAGTGGGTCTATACTCCGTCATACAAATCACTATAACAATAGCCAAGGATGCTGATCTTAATACTCCTAAGGGGCACCACATTAGTCCTAATGGACCCAGAGCCATCACTCACCCAAGGCCACCAATCTTTTTACTGACCTTCAAGAGTAAAGGACTGACCATAGCCCTCAGGAAGGCTACACCCTCAACACCGCAGACACAGATAGGCATGGCAGCCTGTGAAATCAAGGACAGTAAGCCACCATCCCATGGTCATAAGATTCCACTCCTCAGCCAGGCCTAGTGATGTATGACCAACCTTTGTGAGTTTCACCAGCTCCATAGCTACCACCCAGCCCAGATTCAGAGCTTTGGGTTGGATCACCCCAATATCTACCTCGTCTATGAACTGCTCCAATGTGGGCAAGGGCTGGTTCTGCAGCTCCAAAGCTGCAGGATCTCCATGACCCAGGGCACCAACAGGATATCCCAGGAGGAGTCCCAGTGAGGATCCAATATTGTTAGTGTAGCAGAAACCAAAGAGAGGCCTCGAACCAGACCAATAACTCATTGCAACGAACATTTTCAAGTGAAGGTGTGTGGACAGAGGGATCTACTGTGGGACACACTGTGACACACTGCAGCTTCCGTGATGAATTTTTTTAATGTTGTATTTTATTTATTTTTGTTTGTTTTTTAATTTTCTTTTTGGGGTGAGGTTGCAAGGGTAGAGAGCAGACACAAAGGAATGGGGAGATATGTGAGATTGGGGTGCATGATATGAAGCTCCCAAAAGATCAATAAAAAATTAAAAAAAAAAAAAAAAGTACTTGCCCTTGCAGAAGGCACAGATTCCATTCCCAGCACCCACACGGTGGCTCACAACCATCTGTAACTGCAGTTCCAGGGCATCTGACCCTCTCTTCTGGCCTCCACGGTACCAGGCATGCATGTGGTGCAAACATACATGTAAGAAAATATTCACATGTAAAGATAATCTTTTCAAAGAGAAATGCACCCAGGAAGGAAAGAAGGAGGGAGAGTGGAGGAAGAAAGGGATTTACGCTTTCTAACCGAGGAAGGTGTAGGTTGTGTCTAGATTCTTGTCACCATAAACATAAATGGCCATTTTCATTTAAGATTCATGCTGGCACAAGCCTGGTTTCCAAAAATCCACATATCAAGTGGGATATCAGGTATCTGGCCATGGAACCCACACCCCTCACAGTCTTAGCCCTAAAATGGACCCGGAAACCCCTGTCATCTCAGTACAACCTCTCTTTGGGGCTCAAAGTCCTATTTACACACACACACACACACACACACACACACACACCTTGCAAAAAATCCCACTAATACCTCAGGAAGCTAGTCTGAGTCCAGCTTATTTATTTACTTTTGTTACTGTGTCCATGCACATACGATGTGCTTATGTGTCTTTTTTTTTTCTTTATTTTTTTATTTATTTATTTTATTTTTTTTATTTTTTCTGAGACAGGGTTTCTTGATGTGCTTATGTATATGGGCACAGATTCACACGTGCTACGGGCTTATGTCTGGAGATTAGAAATTGGTTTCTCCCATTTACATGGGTTTCAGATATGAAACTCGGGTTGTCAGATCTTGGAAATACGTCTCATTGCCAGCAGAGACCTCTCCAACCTCACCCTTTAGCACCTGTATGTGGCTAGGTTCCACTTCCCAGTCTAGCACTAGCTCTGCTGGCTTTGCTGTTGACCAGAGCAGAGCAGGTGTCTCTTTAAGTGACCACAGGTCCCTCAGGATGGGGACTGGGGAGCACATCTGACAATCAAGCTCCAGGGACCTCCTTGGAAGCACGAACCCTACTGGCCTTTCCCTGTCTCTTCTCAAATACCCTGCTCCTAGCTGAGTCCTGTCCCAGGCTTGGCTTCTGGCTGACTCAAGTCCAAGCCCATGCTAATAGTGTTCTGATGTTACTTTTGAAGATCAGGTCTCACTATGTAACCCAGGCTGACTTTAAACTGTCAACCACCCTGCCTCAGTCTCCCAGTTGAAGGGAATACAGATATGCACTGCCACACCCAGCCTAACTTCACATTTTGAGAAAACCCACTGATTGTTTGAACAAGCAACAGTAGATGCAGACTGACCACAAAGTAACATTTTTAAGCCAGGAAAAGAATGACTTAGAACCCTGAACATTTCTCTGAGGAAAGGGTAAGGCAGTGTGAATGTCAGGCAAAGGACTTGTGAGACCGTAACAAGATAACATGTGTTATCGAAAGGATACAGAGACAAACACCTGTAACAAAAGGAAAGACAGTTGCAGAAACAGCAGAGGATACCAAAGGTCACAGCAAAGGTTACTATAGCTTTAAGAGATAACATTCGCTGAAAGCAGAAAATGTATCCGCGGTGACCCAGAATTAACAGTTGTGATGTTATCTGTGATGGATTTGAGAGAGGAAGGGTGACGATGAGCTGGAAGGTTGATAAATGCTTTATCTGAGTAGGGAACCTGTAGACAGAGATCTAAAAGAAGGGTTTCAAAAGGGAGAGAGTAAGCACAGCAAATGATCGAAGGCTATAACGTAATTTAAAGATGGGAGCAGGCCAGTCTGAGTGACCAGTTATTCTACAAAGTACAGAGGGAGTGAATGCAAACAGCTAGGATACAAATATTAGGATGTGCCTCAGTGGGAGAGTGTATGCCTAATGTGTTTGAAACAGACTCTAGACTCCAGCCCCAGTGCCACAGCAATAACCAAGTTAGTTAACTGATTAAAATAAACTCAGAGCCGGGCAATGGTGGCGCACGCCTTTAATCCCAGCACTTGGGAGGCAGAGGCAGGTGGATTTCTGAATTCGAGGCCAGCCTGGTTTACAGAGTGAGTTCCAGGACAGCCAGGGCTACACAGAGAAACCCTGTCTCAAAAACCCAAAGTAATCATCATCATCATCATCATCATCATCATCATCTCAGAATAAAATATAAATATTGAATATATATATATATATACATATATATATATATACACACATATGTTCTGATATATGCTATGCTGTCATAGGAAAACAAGCTGACAGTTTGCTCTCTCTGGCCTCTGGAAGGCCTCTCCCAGGCCTTCTCCTGGGTGCTGCACCTTCTCCTTCCCCACCAATGCCCCTGCTTAAATCTACAGTAAGACTTTTCTGTAACAAACTCCAGCTCTGTCTCAAACAACAAAAATAAGATCGTTAACTCAAATCTTCACCAGAAGGCGACTGGATTTCATCACATTCAAAATCTTACGCTCATCAGGAAAATCTCAAGAAAATGGAAAAACCAGCCAGATATATGGACTCATGCAACAGGGCTGGGCAAGTGAAAGGCCAGCCTGGGATACAGTGTAAGACAAACCAAAAAAGAAAAAGTAAAGAGAGGAAGGAAGAACACACACTAGAGAGAAAGAAATGTAATATAAACCACAAAGGGAACAGACACTCTAGTGGCCAGTGAAGACAAAGTGAGGCCAGACTTTTATTCACAGGGGAAGGGACGCTCAAACAAACACCTGTATGCAAATGTTTATATTGATTTTATACACAGCCAAACCTTGGAACAATGCAGGGTAGATTCAGGTTTCTTTGCTTGTTTTGAAAGTCAGTCTTTTAAAAAGCAACTAGATGAACAAGCAGAAGTCCATTCAGCAATGGGAAGAAACAAACAATGGGAGCAGCTGCAATGAGAAAATAGCGGTGCTCTGTAGAGCATCCTGACTTCCAGTCAGGCATGGGAGCCTGTGAGCCCAGAACAGGGTCCTAAACATCTGCCTGAGGACAGCCAGGACCAGCACCATGCTCCTTCATCAATCTACTGTTTTGCTTATGAGTTTGGTTTCTTTGGAGACCTTGTTACTGGAGGCATACTTTTTTGCCCTTTTTTTTTTTTTTTAATAAAAGCTTTATTTTATTATTCTTGATGTGGTGGTACACATCTTTAATCCCAGCACTCAGGAGACTGAGGCAGGCAAGAGTTCAAAGCTACCTTGGTCTATATAATGAATTCCAGGACAGCCAGGCCTACAAAATGAGACCCTGTCTCAAACAAACAAACAAAGACAAACAAAAGTTATTTTTAATTAGGTGTATTGTATGTGTGCATCTGTGTGAGTGTATGTCACTTGAGCGCAGGGCCTAAGGAGACCAGAAGAGGTTGTGAGACAACCCCTCCAAGACTGGAGTTAAAAATGGTTGTGGCATGTGCCATGTGGGTGCTGGGAACTGAACCCAGGTGTGCTGCAAAAGGGGCAAGTGCTCTTAACCACTAAGCCTACTCCCCAGCGCCATTTCCTGTCATTTTTATGACTGACTTATTTCACTGAGCTAGATCAGCAGTAGCAGCAGTGACAGGGAGAGACAAGACAGGATGCCCTGGAGCCTCTCAATGGAACCAGCTAGCACCCACATGTGCTTTGACTCTGTTGTTCCCCCAGACACTCACTTAGCACATCATCCCTGGAAAACAAATCCGGGAGGCAGCTGGGATAGAGGGGGATGTGCTCAGACTACAGCACAGAGGCTGTCAGTCTTGGCAGGGCAGTGTCTGCACTTGCAGTGACAGACAGGCTGTCATTGTACTTGGGGTGGCAGATGATTTCAACTGCCTTCTTCAGTTCTAAACTGTAAAAGCATAGAGTCCCCTAGCTCTTTCCTGGGGGACAGGAGACCTTCAGGAAGGATGGAAGATAGAAAAGCCAAGCTCATTGTAAGCATAGGGACACCCCCAAATACTTCGATTGAAGCTGGAGAGGATTTCAGAAATCCTCCACCCATGATTTTGCCCACAAGACACTCCTCTCCCTCTCCTTTGCCCTCTCCTCCACCTCCCTGCCCCACCTGTTCTCAGTGAAGGACTATGGGGGAGCCATCATCCTTGTCTCTGCTTTAGGGTCACCTGCCTCTGTGGATGACTATCCATGCTTTTAGTAAGCCAAGGAGCTCATTGGCTGTCCTGGGTGAACTTCGATAGAATCATACTCGATTTCTTGGAAGATCCACTTCTTCCTCCTAAGCAGACTGTGACTATGTTGGGTCCCAGTGGAGAGACTCACCCTAAGAGACCTTTAGTCCCACCCAGTGCCTTCTTTGGCCCTGTTGGATACAGTATTGCAAACATAGATTAATCAGATGATGGACAGTCTTGGGCATTTCTGATATAAACCACAGCTCTCAGTCTCCTTCCCCACCCACACCGAATCACAGCAGGGCCAAGGAATCAAAGCCTTACAGAGAGGGACTCTATGGGCTTCCTGCAGCCTAAGGTATGAGACCTGAAAATGCAGACCAGCCTGGGACCAGTCTGGGACCCAGGGTGAAAGTCTGGCCTGTCTCTTCTTTGTCAGGCCTTCAGCGCCCTCCCCTGGCCTTCAGGGTTGGTTCAGTTAAGACGGGACAGTTAAGAGAGCCACCCTGTGGAAGTGTGGACAGGGTGCAGACACCCTCAGCTGTCTCCTCAGCTTTCTAAACCCTAAGCACAACCTGCTGGATAGCCTGGCCCCTTGTTCCCATCTCCTGGGCAACATTTACCAGGTTCATCACCCATGAGTGACAGACAGCAAGACAAGATCTTCAGCCCAATGCCACAACCCAGAAAAAGGTATTTCCTAGCTAAAACTGCCTTCCTCTGGAGCTCAGGGCTGATGCTGTAGGACTGTTTAGCCTGGGTGTCTGAGATTCTACTGCTTGTGTTTGCAGATGAGAAGACACGAAATTGTTTTTATTTTGTACCAGGGTTTCTCTATGAACTTCAGGCTGTTCATGGACTTTTTCTTTCCTTCCCCTCCTCCTCTTCCTCCCCCTCCTCCTCCTCCTCTTCCTCCCCCTCCTCCTCTCTTACTCCTCCTCCTCTTCCTTCAATTTGTTTTCTGAGACAGTCTTTATGGGATTAAAGGTGTGTGCCTACAACTAACCTTCTCTCAAACTCTTAATCCCCCTGCTTTAGAGTATGCCACAATCCCTAGTTTGCTTTCGGAAAAAGCTAATCAAGTTGTTAAACACAGACAATAATAAAAATTCAAGCACATCAACTTTTTTTCTATTTTCCCTGTTGACAGTTGCTCCTCCCTCCACTCCTCCCAGTACTGCCCCACCATCTTCCCTCTCCCCCAGATCCAATACTTCTCCATTTCCCTTCAGAAAAAAAGCAAGCATTCCAGGGATGCCTGATACCCCAGGGATGTCAAATGAACACATCATAGTGTGTGTGTGTGTGTGTGTGTGTGTGTGTGTTTTACAGGATGAAAGGGAAGCCGTAGTGATGGTGAAAATAAAGATGGAGACCGAAGCTGGCTGATGGGGACACCTTTAAGCCTGTCACTCAGGAAGCAGAGGCAGGCAAATCTCTGAGTTCTGGGCCAGCCTCTATAGGCAAAGTTCCAGGACACACACACACACACACACACACACACACACGGGGGGGGGGGGACTCTCAGATTTTATTGGGAAGAAAAGCAGTTCAAGAATGAGGTACACCAGGCATGGTGGCACATGCCTTTAGTCCCAACAGAAGCCAGTGGATTTCTGTGAGTTTGAGGCTAATCTGGTCTATATAGCCCAGTTCTAAGCTAGCCAGGGCTACTTAATGAGATGTTGTCTCAGAGGAGGGGAAAAAGAGGAGGAGGAGGAGGAGGAGGAGGAGGAGGAGGAGGAGGAGGAGGAAGAGGAGAAGGAAGAGGAAGAGAAGGAGGAGGAGGGGGAGGAGGAGGAGGGGGAGGAGGAGGAGGAGGAGGAGGAGGAGGAGGAAGAAAAGGAGGAGGGGGGGGGAGGAGGAGGAGGAGGGGGAGGAGGAGGAGGGTAATGGTTGCAAATGAAAACGACATTATTTGAAAGAGCTGGTGTTGCTTGTGACTCTGAACTTACAGCCTGTCACAGTGCCACCGTGTGGCTGGAGGCAGCTGGGATTCATCAGCTTTCATCCCTGAATGATGTGCTCACTGCTGTCCTTGAAAATTGGTCCTACAATGCTGGCATAGCACTGAGAGACCCTTTCCAGAGCCAGTCTGATTCTTTTTGCTTACTATAGTTTTGTTTTGAAGTAGAATTCTGTGTAGCCATAGCTGTCCTGGAACTCACTCTGTAGATCAGGCTGGCCTCAAACTCAGAGATCTGTCTGTTTCTGTTTCCTAAGTACTAGGATTAAAGGCATGCGCCACCACCGCCCAGCTTGTTCATATAATTATTATCAAATCACTTCAGTTTTTCTCCATGTTGGATGTTTAAGAAATTTTAGGTAGGACTGGAGAGATCAGCAGTTAAGAACTCTGGCTGCTCTTCCAGAGGTCCTGAGTTCAATTCCCAGCAACTACATGGCTCACAAATATTTATACTGGAATCTGATGCTCTCTTCTAGCACGCAGGTGTACATGCAGATAGCATACTCATATACATAAAATAAACAAATAAATCTTGAAAGAAAGAAACAAAGAAAGTGGGGACAGCCAAAAATTAAATTGCTGCTCCTTGGGATTACTTTTGGTGACTCACAAGGAACACCATGCCCCCCTCCCCATGCACTATGCCATCTGCTGGGATGCATCAGGGTCTTGCTGATGATGTGGCTTTCTTTGGACCCTCCACTTTGCAGAGTATGTACAAGTTACAGGACAATGTCTGGAGTTTCCATGGCTTCTCCAACCAACATGACACAGGACTCATTGGACCTGTAAAGCCCTACATCTTTCTTTGGAAGCTGGCTGACCTGGAGTAGAGAGGAAAATGCTACAATACTGGAAGTTCCTCTTAGATTTTTATTTTCCTTGGCTTTGACCTCCAAGGTTTGGTTGCTGAATCCCCTAAAAGACAGTTTTACTAGTCTGGAAGTAAGAGTGATGGGATTTAATATAATATCCGTATAAAGTTTAGACACGCAGTGCCTTCAGCTCTCAGATGTATGCACGATGTGTGTTACCATATGTGGTATTGAGTATACTGTAATAACCTAGGATAATAATTATTGAACTAGAGTTATAAAGTGACATTTAAAAAAAAAAAAAAAAACTTTGTTAGCCGGGCAGTGGTGGAGCACACCTTTAATCGAAGCACTTGGGAAACAGGCAAGTGGATTTCTGAGTTCAAGGCCAGCCTGGTCTGCAGAGTGAGTTCCAGGACAGCCAGGGCTGCACAGAGAAACCCTGTCTCTCAAAAAAAAAAAAAAAACTACTTTGTTGAATTTGGTGGCACAAGCCTTTAATGAAAGCAATAGAAGGCAGAGGAGGCAGATCTCTGTGATTTCAAGGCCAGCCTGGTCTACAAAGCAAGTTCCAGGCTGGCAGTAGCTACACAGTGAGACCTCTCTGTGGAGAGATGGTTCCACAACTGAAATCTCTTACGGTCTATCAGAGGACTGGTGTTTGTCCCATCACCTGCATCGGGCAGCTCACGGCCACTTGTAACCCCTGCTCCATCCCAGGATTTGACACATTCTTCTGGCCTTCATGGGTACCCATACAGAGATACCTAAACACATAACAAAAGAAAAAGAAAAAGAGATGAAAAAGTTCAAACAAACTTGCTTAAATCCTAACTCTTGTAAGACTTGTCTTCCTGAGCTGTTAAAAATCCAACAAGAGAAGCTGGACATGGTGGCAGATGCTTTTAGTCCCAGCACCAAAGAAAAAGAGCACTTAATTTAATTTAATTTTTGGTTTTTTGAGACAGGGTTTCTCTGTGTGGCTCTGGCTGTCCTGGAACTCAGAAATCCGCCTGCCTCTGCCTCCTGAGTGCTGGGATTAAAGGTGCCACTTTACCCAGCCTAAATTTAAATTTTTTACTTTATCTCTCTATTTTACCAGACAAAAGCTTCTGTTTCTTTAGTTGGTTGGTTTTTGAGGGGGGTTTTTTTGTTTTGTTTTGGTTTTTGGTTTTCCGAGACAGGGTTTCTCTGTGTATCCCTGACTGTCTTAGAACTCCCTCTGTAGACCAGGCTGGCCACGAGTTCAGAGATCTGCCTGCCTCTGCCTCTGAGTGCTGGGGTTGAAGGTGTGTCCCACCACCAACCACCCAGCAAACCTATTTTTAAAAAGTTCTTTTCACTGAAAATATATTTGCAGGCTGACAAGATGACTCCGTATGCCAAGGTGCTTGCCTCCAAGCCTGACAACCTGAGTTCTGTCTCTGAAATCTGCATGATAGAAAGAAAAAAAATCCCACAAGTGGTCCTCTGACCTCCGCATGTGAACCATGACATATGCATGTACATGTTCACACAACAAATGAATGTTTAAAGAAAATAGTTAAGTTTGTTTGCATGCTTTTAGCTTTGTATAGCTTTTTTCTCCTTGATGATTACTTTTTTTCCATTCTTACCATTCCCAAACGGAGGGTGTGGGGGAGGACCCTCTGGTAGACTCACAGGCCAAGCTTTTATTGTCAGTTAGGGGAATTCCAGGGTAGGGCCCTTTTACCTGGATTAATTAGCTCTATCTCTCGGGGTCTGACTGGTTCTACAATTGGTCCTGTAGACTGCCCAGGGGGTTGCTTACTCATTCTAGCTACCTATTCTTTTTTTTTTTTTTTTAATTATTTATTTATTTTCTATGAATACACTGAGGCTGTCTTCAGACAAATCTAGAAGAGGGCATTGGATCCCATTACAGATGGCTGTGAGCCAACATATGGTTGCTGGGAATTGAATCAGGACCTCTCGGAGAGCAGTCGGTGCTCTTAACCCTGAGCCATCTCTCCAGCCCCTAGCTACCTATTTTTACTTCAGACCAGATGACAAGGTGTCCTCAGATTGGCTGCCCATGGCTGTTGTTGGCTGACCACAGGTTCCTGGATCTGGGTTCTCATTTCTGGGAAACAGAAACTTAGGCCTAGTCTCTCAAACTGCCAGTTTGCAACCTGTCATGGAATCAGTCTGGGTCTGGCTAACTCACTCCTCTCAACCTCAAACTAACTCTGGCAATCTATTGTAATCTTCTAGCTCCTTCTCATTCTCTGGCTCATTCTGTCTTCACCTGTGTCTAGCTTGTTCTCTCTTCAACCTGTCTCTGTAAAACAAATCCCTCTCCTCTCTACTGCTCTGCTCCCTCTTGTGTCACCTCCCTTTCCTCTCTCTCTATGAGAGTTGGGTAGAGCCTATTCTGTCAAATCTTTCTCTGATTCATCACTTTGTCTGCCACTCACTTAGACATCACTTTCAAACATGGGTGCTTCCTTCTACAAACTAACTTTACCTTAATAGTTTGAAATTAAAGGTATATACTAAAGGTGTGTCTGTATTCCAGCCAGAGGGATTAAGGTGTGTGCTAAGGGCTGAGCCACACCATAACACAATCTGGGGGGGGGGGGTTCACAGTGTGATCAAATAGCCTGCAACATTTCCCCCTTTTTATATAAACTAAAAACTGTACAGTTTAGCTTTTTACAGAAACAATTGTCAACCCCACAAACTTAACAGTCCAAATGCCCTCATGAAGATCTGTTGATGCGATGATCCTTCATAGCTGCAGTCCTGATCATCTGTCTTCAGCAACAGTCCACTTCAGCATGAGCGGGTCTGCCCTTCAACGGTTTCGTTGAGCTGCCTCAGGGGGTCTTCGGTTTCTGTTAGACTCTTGAAGAAATAGGCTCTCACAGCAGGGAAGTAATGCCTCCGCTGCAGGATAGATGAACGTGCCAACAAGAGTGAGTGCAAACAGGCAAAAAGCAAAAGCTTCCTTCTTCCATGTCTTTTTGTATGGGCTGCCATCGGAAGATGTGGCTCAGATTTAGGGCGGATCTTCCCATCTCTAATGCTCCAGATTTAGGGTGGATCGTTATGGTGATTCGCATGAGAATGTCTTCCATAAAACTCACATATTTGGCTGTCTTATTCCTATGGTTTTATAAGGTTTTAGGTGGTGTGGCCTTGTTGGAACCAAGCCAAGTCAGTCAGCGTCTCAGTCTCTCTCTCTCTGCCTGTTGCCTTGACTGTGGGTAAGGTTGTAAGCTTCCAGATACTGTTCTAACACTATGCCTTCTTGCCTGCCTGCCTGCCTGCCTGCCTGCCACCAGGCTCCCCATCATGATGACCATGGACTAAACCTCTAAAACTGTAAGTTAGTCCCTAATTGGTTCCTTTTATAAGTTACCTTGGTCGTGCTGGTTTTTTAAATTTTTGTTTATTTATTTTATGTATAAGTGCATTGTGTGCATGTGTGACTGCATACTCTTAAGGGGCATCAGATTCCAAGATAGATGGTTGTGAGCCACCATGTGGATGCTGGAAATTGAACTTAGGACCTCTGGAAGAGCAGCCAGTTACCTTAGTTGCTGAGCCATCTCTCAGGTCCCAGGTTCTCACAGCCATAGAACAAGATCTGAGTCTTCCCAGTTCCAATAATCCAATCAAGAAAAATCCCTCACAGGCGAGCCCAGCTGCTTGGCTTTTAGGTAATTCTAAATCAAGTTGACAAACAATGAGACTGGCCATTACAGAGAGAAAGGAAGGGCGTATCTTCCTTGCTCTGCCTAGGCTGAGAGACTCTAGGGTCAGTGGTATAGCTTCAGTGTGAAGAGGAATCAAAAGACATCCAGACCTGGGCTAGAAAAGGTGTTCCCGTTGAGTTGTAGTTCTTCATATGTTCTGGATATTAACCTTAATTGCCAGATTGTGTCTGAACCACCAGCTCCTGAATAATGAACACAGACTTTTTATTGTTTATGAAAGCTTAGGCACTATAGCTTAGACTATTTCCCAACTAGCTCATATAACCTAATTAACCCGTTTATTCTTGTCCATGTGAGCCACGTGACCTCTCACTGAGTCCTGGTATGTCCAACATCCTCCATGTCTGGCTGGCGAATCTCCCACCTCTCAATTCTTCCCAGAGTTCCTATCTCAGCCGGAAAGTTCCACCTTCCCTCTCTTGCCAAACTACCTACGTCAGATCTTTATTAAACCAATCAGAAGGTAAGGGAAGTGACTGTTTACAAAATACTAAAGCAGGTGATGATCCAATAAAAATAACAATACCAAAGTCCAGCCTGTACTCAACACTCTGCCAGTACAGCAATCAACACTGAAATACTAGACAATCTTTACACAGTGCACAAAAAGATAATCCCAACATCTCCCCCCTTTAGTTCAATAAAAGGCTTTTCTCTAACATCAATAAACTATATACAATAAGAACAATTATGGGAACTATTAGGTAAGAATTACATTCCCAGTGTCCAGGCCATTTGTTTTTGTCAGCCTTGGAGAAAGTGCTCCATTCCCTATCCGACCTTGGTAAGTCCCAAGTTCTGAACCTAAATTGCTTTCTATCATTTCTTGTATTACAAACCTAAAAATATCTTTTTAGACCTGAAAATATTTTCTTAAATCCTAAACAACTTAAGGTTAATTGTGAGACCATAACTATCTAGTCTTCAGCCCATCAAAGACCCGAGCAGGATAAACACTCCCTGAGTAAACAGGAAATGCAGAGCAAGCAGCTTCCAGAACTATAGAAATGGCGGACTGCTGGCTGCTTGTAATCTAAGGTTCCTCTGTAATGTTGGGGCATCCATCTTCAGCCTACAGGCCCAGAATATCTGACAGACTTTTCTGAGAAGCAGGAACTATGAAGGACTGTCCTACCTAGACTCTGCAAAGTTGGTTGGTTGACTTCCTAGTATCCTGCTTGCCCATGACAACTGTCATGAAAAGGCTTTTGTTATTAAAACATCTGAAATGCCATGTTCTGTAGATCTCTGAAGTGTCTGAAGACCATTTATCTATCTAAAGTATACCTGAATAGGCAAATGTTGCTTGTTTCCAGCTATCTACTATCTGCTTAACTTTGAAATCTATAGGGAGCTAAATAAAGCTCTTTTTGTAATTAACTAAATTGGTACCTAGTAAGACCACAAGTCTCATTGACTAGTAACTCGAATTTCTTAATTATCAAAAACAGCTTGTAATAGTAGCTTTCAAGGGCTAGAACTTTACATTATATTTTTAAACGAGTCACATAGATATAATACCTCAGAGTAAAAACATATATATATACATGTATATATACACACATATATATGTGTATATATACTATGTAGTAACAAAAATAACCTTAAATTTCTATCAATACACAAAATCCATACCAATGTAGTGTATTTGAAATTTGCAGTTGATTTCTAGTCTAAAAGTATATTCAATAACATACCCTATATCCTATCATTCCTATGTCCCCCCTCTTTCCTTTCACCCCCTCTTCCCTTTTCTGTCTAATATTGGATAGGAGAAAAGGAAAGAAAAAGAAAGAAAGCGATCCCTAAATCTACCCTTCTATGTGTTATTATCCCACTGACCAAGACTGTGAGACTGTGACTTTGTGACTGTGGTTTGAATATGCATGGCCCATGGGAAATGACACTTAGGAGATGTGACCTTGTTGGAAAAAGTGAATCACTGTGGAGGTGTACTTTGAAGCTCTGCCCAGTGTGGACAAGACCTTCCTACTGGCAGCCTACAGAAGAGTTGGTCTCTTTCTGGTTACCTTCAGATCAAGATGTAGAACTCTCTGCTCCTCCAGCCCATGCCTGCCTGCACACTGCCATGCTTCCTGCCATGATGATAATGGATTCAAACTCTGAGCCTGTAAACCAGCCCCAGTTAAACGTTGTCTTTTATAAGAGTTGCCTTGGTCCTGGTGTCTCTTCACAGCAATGGAAACCCTAACTAAGACAGTGACCAAACCCCTAAGCAATGGCAAACATCCATCACCCATTGAATGATCAAAAAACATCCACCCCACATCTTGGGAATGGGGGCATCATGTTCTTAAGATTGCTTTCTGCTGTCTGTGGACAAGAGCCCTAATAAAAATTGGAATATTGGCCAAGTCCTGGGAGAGCTAGCTGTATCATTTGTTGTCCAGGCTCTATGTAATAGGAAAGTGCCGGGATCAACTGAAGTCCTGGCTGGAACAGTCCGTGAGGCTGGACCAATTGAGGTAGCACTTTGAAGTTGTCCTGAATGCAAATTTTTTGAAGAAACAGCAACGAAAGCAATCTGTGGGGCTGGGTCACCTGGGCTACGTGTCTTCTTTAGTGTCTGGTTCTTTTGCTCTGAAAACACATTAAAAATGTAAAGGTAATATACATTTTTGTATTAACACGTGTAGAATTGTGATGTGCACAAATCAAATAAGGTGATTCTCTGCTCTATGTTTGAGCAGGAAAGAACCAAACTTTATAATTCCATGTGGACTGTATAAGCAAACTGTAATATAACTAAATCTCCATCCACGCCATATGAAAGGATTAGCATGTAACAGTATAAGTCCCCAGGACTCTGTAGCCACCAAGATTGATTGGCTATGCAGCCATGCATGTCTCAGCCAGTCTCTGAGCTGTTCCCATGAAGATGGATCAGCATTCATGTCACCTGTTTTGTTGGTCTTCGTCTCTTCCTTCATGTCTGCAGCCAAGATTCTCAGGAGGTCTCCCCTGGTCAAATCATATCTTTGTTAATTTTGAAGTAATCCACAGCTTTTCATTTCCTGTTGAAACAAAGACATAACCTCTCCCTGGACACAGCACATTTCCGGACTTCCATTCTGAAGCTAGCACATCCTTTTTTCTTTTCTTTCTTTTTTTTTTTGTTTGATTTTTCGAGACAGGGTTTCTCTGTGTAGCCCTAGCTGTCCTGGAGCTCACTCTGTAGACCAGGCTGGCCTCAAACTCAGAAATCCGCCTGTCTCTGCCTCCCAAATGCTGGGATTAAAGGCGTGCGCCACCACTGCCAGGCGTAACTAGCACATCCTTAACGTATATAGGCCATTTTAATTAAGCAGTCCATATACTAGTCCGTGTTTGCCACATGGCCCATTTCCTCTCACTCAGCCCTGATATGTCTGACTTCCTCCATGTCTGGATGGCGAATCCAATACCTTCCAATTCTTCTCCGGAGTTCCTACCTCTCAGGACATCCCACCTTTTCTCTCCTGCCCAGCTATTGACAGTCAGATCTTTATCAAACCAATCGGAAGGTAAAGGAAGTGAGTTTACAAAATACAAAAGCAGGTGATGATCCAATAAAAATAACAATACCAAAGTCCCCCAACCCTAGCCAGCCTGTACTCAACTCTACGCAGGTACAACCACCAACATTTGAATAATTCGAAGACAATCTTACACGATGCACAAAACGATTATCCCAACAAACCTTTAGCAGGTAAAAGTCAAGTGGAAACATAAGGATTCTTTGGAAAGTCAGTTGTGTTAAGAGGATGTTTTGCTAAAGCAGACTCATGAAAGAAGGTTTAGCTGAAGCAGACACAGTAAAGGGGCGTTCTGCTAAAGCAAGGACATGCAAGGACAAATGATTCTTCACTGATGACATGCAGTGTTGGTCAGCCTTACATTGGGTAACTGAGCTCCATCTGTTGGGACTCCATAGAGAGAAACACACCAAAAAGCTTTTGGCAGCTTCTTGCTGCTTCTGAGGACTCAGGCTAATTAGCACAGTGATGTCAACTGAGATAGACTCACATACTGAGGTGAGATAAGTGGTGAGGAAAGACCTGA
The DNA here is from genome assembly GCA_019843965.1 of Rhynchomys soricoides. NCBI lineage: Eukaryota > Metazoa > Chordata > Mammalia > Rodentia > Muridae > Rhynchomys > Rhynchomys soricoides. The sequence goes on from JADRCH010000008.1 coordinate 15,571,422, forward strand.
GGAGGAAATGTGGTGTTTGGAGGGACAAAATAGGACTCAATGGACAATGATGGAGGAGGAGCTAGGTTTGCTTATAGAGCTAGCTGTGCGACACTTGTTGGTCTCATGTCTTCTTCACAGATCTTCAATTCGCTAAGAGTCACAGTCAAGAATTCCTGGAGTTCCCTCTGGTTCCTCCTACTGACTCTTACTGAGGCTGAGGCCTGGCTGACTCTTCTAGGTCATGCTACCATTGCTGATTCACGTTTACTATCCTGACTCTACCGAACTGGACTGCTGGTCTATCTGTGAAGTGTTTGCAAGTGGATCGAGCTGCCACTACTGACCTGCAAACTGAACTGCTGATCTCCTGACAACACAGATGGGAGTTGCTCCAAAGAACCATTTCTAAGCAGGTCCACTTCCCTGTATCCTTTCTTTCCCACTACCTCCGGTGGGCGGTGGGCTAGAAGGGAGGTTATTAAAGCATTTAAAAATAAAGCATTGAAAATATTAAAGTTATATATAAGCAAGTCTACAATACTTTCTACTACTCTGTGGATGGCCTATGACTGTCTCAACTGATTCATCTTTAGTGCACAAGGGTTCTTTTTAAAGATGTTTGACTGTATTGCCTGAATTTGTGTGCACCATACGCATGACTAAGATTCAAAGAGGGCACCAGATCCCCTGGATCTGGATGAGCTGAAGTTACAGATGCTTGTGAGGCATCATGTGGGAGCTGGGAACTGAATCTGAGTCCTCTAGAGGAGGAGCTGCTGGTTCCCTCCTTCTGACTTGGACTGAGGCTGAGTCACCTCTCTCTCCAGACCTGATAACATACGTTTTGATGAAATGCAATATATTTAAGTTCGCTTTTCCTGTCTGTGGAGTTTTTTGGTTTTCGTATCACATTCAAAAACCATTGCTAAATACCTCGTTAAGCAGAGTATATATAGTAGAGGGAATCCAAATTCACACTTTTCCTTGTAAATCTTTTATTGAAATCAGACCATAGAGTAGCAACCCCTGTTCACAACCTTGTGTGCAGAGCCCAGATCCCAGCAGAGCAGGAGATGGCACCCGGGGAACATGGGGGGCTCCTACATCAGGCAGCACCCAACCCACTGATCCTTATAAGGTAATTGGGCAAAGGATGGGTGTGCACAACAGCCAAAGCCCTTCACTGGGGTTTATTGATTCTCCACAAACCTCTTACTCCACTTCTTTCTTGGCAGTTGGAGATTGGTTCAAATGCTTTGATTCAGTCGGGAATCTGTGTGTCCAAATGCTAAAGGTCCTTGTCCCCAATTGGTTTTTGGTTGATAAATAAAGATGCCGGCAGCCAATGGCTGAGCAAAGGGAGATGGGGCAGGAGCCTTAGAGTTTCGAGGGCTAAGACACAGATGGGTGGGGGATGGAGGAGGAAGAGAAATTGCCATGAAGTGGTGGGATACAGTGCCTCCTGAGGTGGCAGGAGATAAAGCCAACCAGCCACTTGAGATTTCACCTCCCTGATTGGGCCTGGGGTAGCAGGAGGTTTAGGGGTGCCCAGCCTTTGAGGGAGCCAAGGCATTTCAAAATTAACTGGTGTGTGTGTGTGTGTGTGTGTGTGTGTGTGTGTCTTCCATTCAGGAATCCAGATAGCTCTTAGACAGGTGCATGCATGAGTGCAATCCACTGGGCGCCAAAATCATGTAGCACAAACTCATTGCTACACTTGGCTTCTCTTTTATACTCAGAGAGATGGTCCCAGTCAAGACCCCTGGCCCCTGAGAATGCATATTCTGAAAAATATAGGTTTCTAGGCTGATATAATCTCCTCCAGTCCAACCCAGTCGCCTCTACCACTACCATTCCTGACATTCCCTCTAGCACAATGGCCTTTGGGCCTCACACTACATCTGCCAGGATGTAAGTTCTCTGTGCTGGTTGGAACTCAGCACCCAGGACCAATGGCAAGTGTTTCCTGCATCTACTCAGCAAACAAAGTGGGAATCATGGTGTTGAGGATTTGGTTTATTGCTTATATTAACTGGGTTCACAAATTACACAGGAATTCCCACATCTGCATGTAAGATACAGTGGGACCCTGCCCCCAATTGGCTCTAATTGGTAAAGTTGCCAATGGCTGGGCAGGGAGACAGAGGCAGGACTTTGGAGTTTAGAATCACCATGCTGGGGAAGCAAGATCAGTCCTGAGAGCTGCAGGAGAGAAAGCATACAGTCATGTAAGAGGCGAGGAAAAGAGGCTGAACAAATGGCTCAGTGCTTAAGAGCACCAACTGTTCTTCCAAAGGTTCTGAGTTCAATTCCCAGCAACCACATGGTGGCTTACAACCATCTGGAATGGGATCCGATGCCCTCTTTCTGGTGTGTCTGAAGACAGCTACAGTGTACTCACATGCATAAAAATAAATATTTCTAAAACATAAATAAAAAAAGAGATGAAGAAGAGTGGCCCCAGGCGCCCCTTCCCCAGTTGAGTCTGGGGTAGCAAAGTAATAATTCGGAGTTTTGGAGGGTAAGATTAGCAACGTGGACGCTTGGGAGTGGCCCAGCTGCTGGGCTGCTTAAGGCATATTAAAAATAAGGCTACATGTGTGTGTGTTTCTTTCCAAAGAAAGAAGTGCGTGCCTCCACCATGGCTTACAACCTTCTGCAGCGCCCTGTGGACCACAGATCAAGCCCTCCAGTAACTACATACCACTTCCAGCTGACCTCTTCACCCAGGCAGTTCTGCCCTTCCCTCAGTCTCATTCCTGCAGAAAATCCAATAGCCCTGAGTCCAGACCAGGCAAGCTGAAAACTGTGGTGCAAGCTGAAAAGTACATTCCAACGTGGATGTAGTGTGATTTGTGCAACAATTTGGGGGTGGAATCACATAGAACAGGAGTTCAAGGTCATCCTTGAGTAGGAGGCCAGGCAGGACTAATGCATAAGACCCTAAGCTAAAAACCAAAAAGTAAAAAGATTATTGGACCACTCAGAGTCACAGGCCACAAGATGAGAGTCCCCAGACTATCTGCTGATAACTTTGGTCCTTGATGGTACAATCCATAGGGCCAGGGCTGCTCTTGACCAACATATGTACCCAGGAGCCACCAGTCTTGTATGGGCCTTCTGTTGGGGGGTACAGATCTACTGGGGTCACCAATCACAACTGGGTGTCAGGAACTTGTATCTAAGCCGACCTGGTCTACAACTCGGCCCCAGTGAGAGACCAAGGTCCCTCAGGATCTGGTACTATTCGTGATCTTAACTCTAAAACAGTACGGCTAAGAACAGGAGGAATTAACAGGGTGCGCTTCGGGGAACGGTGGGCAATTATGAGCAAGGGGCATGGGACCTTGGTCCCTGTTCTGGGGCACCCAACAGCCTCATAAGGCAAGAGGAGAACGAAGGAAGGAGAGAGAGCTGAGTAGATGGATGGAGACACGGACAATTGAAGTTCCTAGCAACACCGGACCCATAGTCCAATATCCCAAGAAGCCCTTCTTGGCAATAACTGACCCCGGAAGGCCTTCAGCACGTGCCAAAAAATAGAGCAGGCGCCAGAATGGCCACCAGGGGGCCAGCCTACGGTACTAAGCACCCGTCCCGTCGGTGAGTCGGTGAGGAAGCATCCGAGCACGGAGCTGGGTTGCAGAGGATTGGCCGAGGAAACTGAACTAGGCCACGGCGTGGAAAGAGCGTGTCCAGCGGGGCCAGCAGAAGACGCGCAGGGGTTTCAGGTGGAACTGAGGTGTGGGGTGCAGCACAGGGGAGGGGGTTCTCGGGTGCTGCCCCTCCCCCATGGTTCAGGCTCATTCCCTTCCCCCACTAAGTGCTAACTCGTAGGTTAGGGAGCATCCACATTTCTCTCCCCGTCGGTTTTGCATGCGTTTGGTCCTTTGTATGAGGCCAGTTCATTGGGTAGGTTCGAGGTTTACCCCGCCCAAGTTCCCGAGCTGGCCAATTGCAGAAAGTTTCACAGCGCGCTATGTTCCGGGGATCGTCACCGTACTGCGACGATTCCCAGGATGTTTAGGCCTCAGTGATCTTTGCTCCCGGGACTCGGGCCTTGAGCCCAAGAATACCTCCAGAGCCTGTGCCCGGGAAGATGCCTTCTGAGCATCCGGATGACTCTTGTAAATCTATGCTTCCTTTTCCTCACACGACTCTCTGGTGTGTCCTCGAGTGGACGCGTTTATCCCGAAGAGGAGTTTGCAGACGCTCCCTCGAGCCTAGGACGCGGCCCCTTTAAGAGTGTGGCCGTTCAGGGCACCGCCTGCTTGAACAGGCGCCCCAGGCCCGGGCTCCGTAGGCGACCGCGGACAACCAGAGCGAGACAGCCGAGTGAGGGCTGCGGGAAGCTCGTGTTTAGGTAGACGGCGTAGGCCACCGGACAGGAGCGACGGTACTCTGAGCAGGCGTGCGGCGGGCAGCCCAGCTCAGGCCCCGCCCCGCCCGCTGGGGTCCTGCGCTCCGGGCTGCGCGCGGCGGGCGCGGAGGGAAGTCCCGAGACAAAGGAGCGCCGCCGCCTCTGCCGCCGCGACGGTCCGGGCCGCGGTCGCCCAGGTGAGCCGCCACCGGCCTGCGCGCGCACTCTATCCTCGCCCCGAGTCGCCGCCGTTCCCAGTGAGCTTCCGGGAGGCGCCGAGCGGAGCCACCGCGGCCTCCTCTCGCTCGCGGCCTCCTCCCTTCTCCGAGTTTCGGCCTTCGAGGCACTAGGGCCCAGCCGCTGTCCCACGGGCGAATGCAGAGTTGGGAGCACGGCCCACTGCCCCCCTACTCTTGGCGTACTGAGTTCCGCCGACCCCGCAATAGATAATCTGAGCTTCCTAGTAGCTCCCAGACACGTTCTGGGCGGTGCTGGGCTTCGTAGTTAGGCGAGCGGGAGTGCAGGAAGGCCGTGGGCACTGGGCCGTGTCGCGGCCTGTAAGCACCCGGAGTCACAGCAGAAGGCTTGGTTGGCTTCGTTCGTTGCTGAGACGCTAGGCTTGTAGCAACGGGTTTTTGTGGGGGTCTTGGGCATATTCTCTGCCTCACTGTCCTTTATTCTTAGGGAGCTGTTGTTTTAGTGGATGAGTTACCTGCCTGCATAGCAGAAAACGGGCATCGGAGGGGAATTTGTTTTGATTCTAAAGGTATTTAAGCTGTAAGTGATTGCGGTCCTGCCCTCCTCTGGCTGTCTCTGCCACTGGAAACTTAAGAAACAGCATGGTATACTTAGTGAAGGATCCTTAAGGCCTACAGTGTGCATTTGAGTAGAAGAGGCCGCTTAGCCCTGTCCAAGCCAGCCCTAGTGCCTAGTACCCGTGTTTCTTCTGCCGAGGTGGGCGGAGATAAGCAACCTTGCACAGGCTCTCAGACCGGTAAGTAGCTCTGAAGTAGGTGGTGTTGCCAGACAGATACCGCACACTGCAGGAATCCTGGGGTGGTAAGAAGACCCATCCCTGTATGTCCTGCCTGACTCTAGTAGTGGGGAGATTTTGGTTTGGTTTGGTTTTTTTCTTCGAAGTTTCTTTTTTTGTTTTTTGTTTTTGTTTTTGTTTGGTCTTTGCATCACAGAACTTTAGCTCGTGAAGTGGTTGTTACCTGGGAAGGCAAGTTATATTTAAGTGGCTTTTGGAGTGCTCGTGGGAGCAGCAGCACTGTCCCAAGGCACAGGTTCCTGCCCAGATCTTTGCCTGTGTGTCCCTAGGGTTCCTTTTCCTTGACCGTGGGCAAAAGGCCTTTAAGAGCTCTGGTAAGAGCCATCTCTCACTTCCCCTCCCTGTTTTTGAGACAGCATCTCTTGTAGCCAAGGCTAACCTTGAATTCTTGGTGGTTCCCCTGGTTCAGTCTCCTTAACACTGAGTGTACAGGCAGGAGCCACCACTTGAGCTAGCTTCTCCGCTCTTCTCACTTAGGATAGATAACTGCAGTTGGATGCTAGGACAGAGTTCTCTGTGCCCACAACTTTCTTCTAAGGTCAGTTATGGCTGTTCCAACAGCGTTGGTAGCACAATATCCAGGCTTCTTTCTCCAGAGCACTGGCCTGGGGTCCAGAGACCTGTTTGGAAAACCTGCCCAGACTTGCTTGGGATCTTCCGCCATCTGATTGGCAGGGTGAGGATAGCAGCTCCTTCACAGCCTCCCCTCAGTTGGAGAAGCTAAAGTGCTTGGGCCCTTAAGCCAGAGGAGGAGATTGGGCCTGTGCATTGAGACGTTGAAAAGAGGGACACATTGGGAGTGAAGCCCTAGGCTTCCGTGCCGTGCTCCAGCCATTGCCGTCCCCAGGTCTGCCCACATGCACTTCTAACCTGACAGCTCAGAGCTAGCTCTTCTCTGCCTGGGCGTTGTTACAGCTTGCTCTTATCAACAGCCCCTATGGCCAGCAAACTGCCTTTCCCTCTTAGATGTGTGCCACCTGGGTCCTAAGTTGCCTAAGAAACGACTATTAGGGCAGGTGTTGGGGTTTTGTGGCAGACCCTTGGTGGATATGCTTGTTCCTGGACAGGCCCTCTCCCGTGCTGGGGAAAGACAGTTTTGGGCTGGACCCTCTGTTTTGGACTTGAGGTCGGTAAGAGAGGAGCCTTGCTTTATTTTGTACACTTTGTGCTTTGGGGCTGGAGCCTGTGGAACATAGGTGCTGTCTGTTGTGATTTATAAAAAAGGAGGATGTGTTTGGTAGAGCCAGGTGTGCTTTGGAGGAATTCCAACACTGTCAAGGCTTATCCTGGTGGCTTGTGCCTTTTTTTTTTCTCTTACTTTAAAAATATATTTCATGTGCACTGTTGTTTTATCTGCATGTTTGTATGTGTGAGGGTGTCAGGCCCCCTGGAACTGGAGTTACAGGCAATCATAAGCTGCCATCTGGGTGCTGGGAATTGAACCCAGGTCCTCTGGAAGAGCATCTGGTACTCTTAGTTGCTGAGCCATCTCGCCAGTCTCAGCTTGTGCTTCTGAAAGAGTTTCTTCATGTTGGCTTAGAGCGTACAGGATGTTAAAAATGCCAATATATGGGGTATTTGTCTGATAAAGACCTCACCCACTGAAATGTTTCTTGAACTCTGGGCTCCTGGGTGATGCAGCCACCTCTGATGGCAGTCCAGCCCTTTTCTACTTGTGTGCTTGTATAGTCATCAAAAGCAGTCTAGGGTGCTATGATGCTTGATTGTCAAGGCCAGCCTGGTCTACACAGTATGTTACTGGACAGCTGTGGCCACCTGTCTCCAAAAATAAAGGAAAAGAAAAAAGAAAAAGTGGTCTAGGATGTAGTGGCTCATGCCTGTAATCCCAATATCAGGAGCTAGCCAGGAGGATTGTTTGTGAGTTTTAGGCTAACCTGGGCTACAGTGTGGTCTCAAAGCAAGCCACCTATGACTTCAGTGCAGGGCTTCACCAGATTGCTTTGACCCAGTGGGTCTGTCTGTTCAGGTAATACCACAGAACAGCTATGTTTACAGATGGAGGTGCGTATCTAATCAACCCACCTGTAGCACAGGGATCCATGGCCTGGGCAACTGTAAGCTCTAGAGACCCTGGCTCGGTCAAGAACGCACAGTACTTTTAGGGTAGTCATGGCTTTACAGGTAAAATGGGCAGATTAAGCTAAATCTAAGTAGCAGGAACTCTAGGGAGGTCATCTTGAGGCCTGTCAGAAGCTGTAACCGGTGTGTTCTAGCAAGAACCTTGCTGTTGTCTAGAGGTGGTTGAAGGTTCAACCTCAGAGTGAAGACTTGGAGCTGAAAACAAGAGACTGGGCTAATGCTAGTCCTACTGGGAGATTTTACCCACAAGCCCAGTGGAAGCCTGAAGCTGGGGTCAAATACAGAACCTCTGAGAAGCAGCTCAAAGTGGGATACCCATTGCCCTGCTAGATTCTTGCTGGGGAGTGAGGGGGTGTCGTGTCCCTGTGATTCACACACCCTAAATCCCAGTGCTCTGTAGATTTGGGATTCTGAATACTGTTTCATGTGTTTTTTTGTTTTTGTTTTTAATAATACTAAAAGGGATACAGAGGTTTTAAAAGCCCAAGCAGGTGGTAGCCAAGTTGGAGTCACAGTCAAAGCAGCAGGCTGTGGGCCTAGGTGGAGATGCTCCTTCACCCATGCTGAGTGGAACCTAAGTGCCTGGTCCAAGTGTGCCAAGATGGTCCCTGGCAGAGGCTGCTGGCCTGACCTGGGTCTTGCCCTCCTCCTTCCCCCAGGCTCATAGGGCAGATCTCTGAACTGTGAGCTGACAATCTGTAGGCCTCTTGGGTTAGTTTGCCTATGGAGTTTACCACACTCTGCCTTGTGGTGTAGATTTTCTCACTACATTTAGGAGTAGTGATTGTCCTGTCAGGCCCGATTCGAAGCTGGGTCTCAGTACCCTTGTTCCTGAACCCTCCTCTAACTCCCAGGCTAGCACTCTGCCTCTGTGGTGTTTTGTATGGTGCTGTGGTTGTCCAGTGAGCCACATTTTAGCCTCAGATGAGTGTGCGGTAACTGTGAGGCCCCGCCTGTCCTGAGAGTTTGACTGTGGAGTGGGTGCCAACTCCCTCCAGAGATGGTCAGTGCCTGCCAGGAAGGTGACGGCCTTTGTGCAGGCTTTTCTCACTGCATCTTCCTGCAGTTGAATTTGCAAAGCAGTGGTGTGTCTACCTGCTTACCTAGGGGTGTTCTGAGGTGCTGGTTGAGGGGTGTGATGCTAACACTTGCTCCAAGGGCAGCTTGCCCAGCTGGACTCCAGCCTCATTGACCTGCTTCTTGGTAACAGCCCTCTCTGGATGGGGTGGGAGGTAGGAGGTGGCTTAGAGGAGATGTGTGTGCTTTACCTAACTCTCCCTCTGTGGATTCTGTTCCAGGGACTTTGAATATGTCGGGGATTGCCCTCAGCCGACTTGCGCAGGAAAGGAAAGCTTGGAGGAAGGACCACCCTTTTGTAAGGAGCATCCTGTGTCTGCCATAGGAGGGGCTCTCTGTTGGGTTTGTGTTCTCAGCCTGTGGCCAGGCTTATTGTCTAAGCTGGTTTATTTTGTGACTGTTCTTTCTCAGGGCTTTGTGGCTGTCCCAACTAAGAACCCTGATGGCACAATGAACCTGATGAACTGGGAGTGCGCTATCCCTGGAAAGAAGGGGGTAAGGGCCACCACTAGCTTTGTACCTACTAACTTTTTACAAAAGATCTGAGGGAGCAGAACTACTAGAAGGGACCTGAGTTCATGTATTTGTGACCACAGCTAGCCTACCAGGTCACAGCTCTCCCCAGAATTAGGAGTGGCCTGTGGTGGTAGGGAGTAGACCCTGACAACTCATTGGATCCATAAACAGCCCCAGGGTGAGGAGCAGGTAAAGGTTGCTGGCTACAAAGTAGTGAGCCCCAATGGCAAAGTGCCCACAGAAAGTGCAGGCTTTGTTTCTATATACGCACTGGCCTCAATGCAGCCAGTTGTCTATCCTTGTCCAGCACATGTGAGAGGAAGAGTCTCCTATAACTTCAGGCATTGTCTAAACCTGGGCCTCCAGGTTCAGCTTAGTGTCTGAACAAAAACATAGTTTGGGTTCATCTGTACAAGGCTCTGTTGCAGAGTGTGGGGTGGGTCCCTGACATATGCCGAGGGTGTTCTTGTCTCTCAAGTCATGTTGGGGCATCTGCACTGTAGTGCTTCCATCACATGAAGTGAAGGTAGGAATATGGTCCAGTTGGGGAGTAGTGCCCTTTCCTACCTTGATAGGATCTAGGTGCTGGCTTGAATAATATGGGTACAAGCTGCTGGGCCCAGCTTTTGTTTGCTGAGCTTTTTGGTGTTCTCAGGCACCAAGAACTGTGGCTTACCTTGGCAAGTGAGCCACAGGGTTAACCTTGGTTCCCTCCCCACAGACTCCGTGGGAAGGAGGCTTGTTCAAACTACGGATGCTTTTCAAAGATGACTATCCGTCCTCACCACCAAAATGTAAGTTGTGCAAAGAGCCTGCAGTCCACTTCCCAGTGCCACCTTTGGGAGCCTTGTCTGTGGATGCTCGGCCTAGCAGGCAGGTGTCAGTGCTGGGGTAAAGTCAGTAATGGTGAGTTGGCTTGGATGACAAGTCCCAGGGTAGAGGCTCATGTGATTAGTGCAGTTTCTAATCCCAGACAGTCAGAATGCACCACACATGGCAGAGGGAGAGTTGTGTCAGGCTTAAGGTGATTTTGTGCCCACAGGGGCCACAGGGGAGTAGGAAAACAGGAGTCTGTAAGTTCCCGCTAGATTAGGTGAGTGGTTAGCATGTATCAGGCTCTGAGTTCAATTCATAGCACTAAAGGAGAGTTACTCATTCCCGTCACTTGTGTTCTGTTGGATGCCCAGCATCCCAGTGAGAGGCTGTGCCTGTGTCGAAATAGAAGGCTGGACTGGCTCAGCAGAACTTGCTTGGGGGTGCAGTCTCCACTACCACCATTCTGCCCAGGATGAGGCCAGGTCTGAGCTGGTTTGTAGATAGAGATGTTGCCTGCTGCAGGATCCCCCAGGAGTATTTACACGTAGCTTATTGGAAACCGCTGGATGGAGTCTTGCCTGCTCTGTTTGGGATTTACTTGTCTGTCTGAGTTCTTTTTGCCATACTGTTATTAGTTTTTTCTCTTAATGAAGGGATATGTAACTAAGATTGAGACAGACAGAGTTGTTGGTCTCATTGCTTTCATGTGGTGCTGGAATCCTGATCAGATACAATGTGACAAGAAGTCTCTCAAAACTAGCTAGGAAAACCAAGATGCAACTGCTTATGAGGACAAAAGTGAACATGAAGAGATGGGTTATCAACGGTTGAAGACTGAGCTGTTGTTGTCGTCGCACCAAATCCCGTGGGAGGAAAGTCTCTGGAAACCATGGGCATTTCTGAGAAGCCTGGGGTAGCCTCCGCTATTATGTGGGAAGAGATTATCCTAGCTAGTCTGCAAATGCCACATGGTGTCCCAATCAGTCAAGCAGGATCTAAAGTATATGTGGAGGTACAAAGGGTATTCAGTCCCTTGAAGTTTCAGGACCCTCGAGATCCAGACAGAGACCTGGGATAAACAGGGTGCCCAGACCCATCAGCAGGGTGGACCATTATCATCAGCTAAGACATGGTTAGATGTGGGATTTGTGCAAAGACAGGCAAGCAGACCACGAAGCAGAAAGGGTAGTCCAGAAAAGCCATACCCACTCACAGCTGGATGTGATGAAACTACTAGGCGTTGCTGGTGGGTGTGAGGGGGATCTCCTTTGCCATATAGCCTGTAGGTTCAGCTCAGCCAAGTGAATGAGGAACAGGGCAGCTATGGAGGAGGCTTCAGAGGTTTTCTGATCTTGGGGTGGAGGGCATTCTTTATTGGGGATGTATAAGAGGTGTTGGCCTCAGGGATTGGCTATCTGTGTGACCCTGGAGTTAAGTCAGTCTTAGTAGATACCAGCTAGTGAGAGAAATGCAACTGAGTAAAGTACACCCTTTCTAGGCTCTTCTGGGTTACCAAGGAGGAGGGCTGAGGCAGCCAAGAGCTGGGTGGCAGAAGCTCTTGGGCACTTGCTATGGTATGTGAAGGTTATTTCTCTGGAAGATCTCTACTGTCACCCGTAAAGTTGACCTGCCACTATTCTGTAGAACTAACCAGTAGAAATGCCCACACATATTCACGAAGACGAGGCAGTAACACCATGAAAGCCTGGTTGGTGAGGACCAGAAATCAGAGTTAGTGCAACCTGGGAAATAATTGAGAGTAAAGGGAAACAAGATGTAGCATATAAATCCCCAGACAGCAAAATGGTGGGCTCCTTAATGTCTGGTCCATGCAGCTCAAAGCAGCTTCTACTGCTGAGTGAGACTAAAAGCATAGAGGGGCTAATGGGCTGGCTGAGATTCATATGCAAGTTATCACTGGTAGAAGTAAACATGCTTGGCAAGTAAGATTAAACTTGTGTTTGCAAAGTACAAGTTAAAAAAACAAAAAGATGAACCCAGAATTGGGAAAGATGCCTGCTGGAGAAGACTTGTGTTGAGAATTGTTGATAAGTAAGGGACCCCAGGATAAGTCGAGCTTTAAGGCAGAAGTGTTGGCTCTGGATTAGAGTCCTAGCTGCTCTTCTGATGGACCAAGGCTGGATTCTAACATCCCATGACAGCTCACAACTAGCTACAACTCCTGTCCTAGGGGATTTGACACCCTTTCTGGCTTACATGGGCTCTGCACACACATGATCTGCAAATACACATGCAGGTACAGTATCTACACGCATCAAAAACAGGAAAAAAAATTGTATTGGTGTTGGGGTGAGACAGGTTTTCCTGTGCAGCCCTGGCTCTCCTGGAACTGCTCTGCAGACCAGGCTGGCCTCGAACTCTGTCTCTGCCTCCAGGTGCTGGGATCGGAGGTGTGTCCCATAGCCTTTCAGTGGTGGTGGTGGTGTTTTAAATTAAGGTGGCTGCCAGAAGTGCCTCTGGAGATGGGAACAGGAACCCTGGAGGCCTGGCCCAATTGTGAGATGGTTGAGCTGGAGGAACTGATGAAGTTAGTTTGGAGTCTTGACACCCACAACCCTCTCCATTTGTGTATCACTGTGCCTGTGGCACAAGTCACTCTCAAGTCCTTCCTCACAGCTTTGCCTGGAGAGGCATGCAGTAACCACAGCCATTCTGTCTACACAGAGACATTGTGCAGAGCAGTTGGGAGTTTTCTATGATTTAACCTTAATGCTGGTGTTCATTCTTTGTCTCAATCTTAATAACTTAGCATTTTTTGTGGTGCTTTGGATTAAACCCAGGGCCTCACAGATGCTAGGCAAGTGCTCCATCTAAGCTATGCTAGGCAGGTGCTCCCATCAATGAGCTGTGGTCCCACCTTTCTTTTGTGATTTAAAGCTAGGTGACAGTGAAGGTTTAACAAAACTTGGGGCGGGGATGGCATCTTTTATCCCACCAGAGTTCAAGGCAGGACAGCCAGGGCTACATAGAGAAACCCACTTACAAAAAAATCAAAGGGGCTGGAGAGATGGCTCAGTGTAAGAGCACTGACTGCTCTTCCAGAGGTCCTGAGTTCAGTTCCCAGCAACCACATGGTGGCTCATGACCATCTGGAATGGGATCTGATGCCCTCTTCTGGTGTGTCTGAAGACAGCTACAGATTGTACTCATATACACATTTTTTTAAAAAGAAAAAAAAAAAAAAAAAAGAAACACTCATTCCCTCCCCAGAGCAGCAGTAGTTGTAAGTCTCCATACAAGCCCTGGGAATTGAGCCCAGATCCTCCGGAAGCAGTTAGTGTTCCTAACCTCTAAGCCTTTATCCAACCCCACCTCACCCGTTTGTTGTTGTTTGTTTTTTAAACAAGATTTCACTAAGATGCCTAGGCTGGCCTTCCACTCATAATCTTCTGGCATGGCCTGCAGAGTAGTTGGTATAGGTGTGCAGCTGCTCAGCCCATTTGTTTATAGTATTGGGGATTCAGCCAAAGCCTTGTGTACACCAGGGAAGTGCACTGCCACAGAGCTATCCAAGATCCCTTCATTGGCTAAAAACCAGGCTGCCTTTAGACTTGCACTTTTGGGGGTATATGAGAAGAGAAAGAAGTTTGCGTAGATCAAAGTGAGGCACGTATTCAAGTGTCAGCTGTGGACAGAACCTGAGTGGAGCAGATTTTTCTACTATTGTAAAGAAATGTGTACTTGAAGCCTGTGTTATGAAGTGGTCTACACACTGAAAAGGTCTTTGGGGCATGTATTCTGGCCTCTTTCCTCTTAATATGAACGTGAGAGAAGGACATGGGCTCAACTCCCCTGGCTCCTGACCATGGTCTCTTCTGGCTGCTCCAGGTTCCTCAAGGCAGAGTTGTCTGCTGTATCTAGGCTTAACTCCTCAGGAAGGAAAGGTGTATTCTCCTCTTTCTGGCTCCTCTGCTATTGAATTTGAGTTTGTTTCTTTTAAAGGAAGGGCAAGGGCAGCACAGGGTGGGGACAGTATCTGCCTCCAAAAGTGTTCCTTTCCCTCCCTGCCCTCCAGGTAAATTTGAGCCACCACTGTTTCATCCAAATGTGTATCCTTCTGGCACAGTGTGCCTGTCTATCCTGGAGGAAGACAAGGACTGGCGGCCAGCTATCACGATCAAACAGGTATGGAGTGGCACCTGAGTACCCTGCTATGAGTTTGTCCTGTTCACAGTAGCCAAGGCTGGTTTTTTGTTTGTTTTTTCATACCCCACAAGCCCCATCAATGTTAGCTGATTGTTTTTGTTTCTCTTACAGATCTTATTAGGAATACAAGAACTTCTAAATGAACCAAATATTCAAGACCCAGCTCAAGCAGAGGCCTACACAATTTACTGGTTAGTAGCAACTGCCGGCTGGCTAAGCTTCCTTCCTGGAAGTGCACACTGGCCACCTATCAGATTAGAACTCTGGGGTATGTAGCTGAGAGGGAGACCGGGAAGAGGCGAATACTCCCACCGGGTGGCAGCACCATAAAAAAAGCCTTTCTGGAAACTGCATGTCTGACCTGTCAGCAACAGAACCATATGTACAAGGAGCTTACTCTGAGCAAGGACAGGGCCCAGAGTATGATGGTAGGTATAGAGAGGTGACGTGGGCACTGACAAACTGTCTGGAGTGGTCTGTACTAGGTGTATAAAACGTTTTGGCCTCCGGGCAGTGGTGGTGCACGCCTTTAATCCCAGCACTTGGGAGGCAGAGGCAGGCCGATTTCTGAGTTGGAGGCCAGCCTGGTCTACAGAGTGAGTTCCAGGATAGCCAGGGCTATACAGAGAAACCCTCTTTCGAAGGAAAAAAAAAAAAGTTGTGGCCCATTGCATCATAACAGCCTTGCAGGTAGAGTGCTCTGGCTCTTTTTGTATCTTCTAAAGGAGAATAACCTCACATGATCAATTAGAATTTGAATGACAGTTGAACTAGTTCTGTAGGCATCCAGGAAAACACTTAAAATCGAAGTCTACACATATGCACACACCCTTACACTTCATCCTTGCTCACTGAGGATCCTGCTGATCTAGACAGGACTGAAGTTACCGTGGCTGGAATTCCTAAGATTAGTCTTACTGCAGGGACCTTGACCCCGTGATTCTCCCTGTATCTCAGGCACCAACCTCCTACTAACCCCAATGGGAATAGAGCAGAGGTCCTCTGAGCAGAGTCCCAGGCATGTCTATCTTAGCCTGTGGCCCAGAGGAGGTCTGTCACCCCACCAGGCCTGCTCTTTCCAAGAACTAGGCAGGACAGGAAGGAGTAGGTATACATTGTGTCTTTGGGGAAGGAGCCAGAAGAAAGTTGGGTACATGCCCAACCTTGGTACTTGTGTGCTGCCTTCTCTAGTGGCCAAGGCAGGCCTTTCTAGCATCCCTGGGAATGTAGATCACACCCATTGGTGTATGGCTTGTTGTGTACTGACCACTTGTGCTCCGGGCTCTTCTGAGCCTGACCCTCGGGTAAGATGCTATGGTAGGCCCCATCAGTGTAGTGTTGTGCTGGCTACTACTGATGCTGGCCTACATGCCTCCTGGTGGAGTGGCCCTGCATAGGAGTGTGCAGCTCATGAAGCAGTGTACTCCTGCCAGGCCCTTGGAGCCTCTCATTGTGCTGGTGCTTAGCGGCGCACTCTGACTTAGACGGAGCTCTGTTCACAGTTGGCCTTAGGGTTTGGTTCCCAGCTAGCTAACATGGGCTCTATTCTTCCAGCACTTACTGCAGTTCTCTGTGCTGGGGTTTCTCTCCTGTATCATCTGGATTTCTGTCGATGGCTTGATTGTGTGTGTGGTTTTACTATATATGTAGAAGCTTCATGTCTCTCCTTCCTGAGTGGCTGGTGGTACCTTGCTGTCACATATCCTTGCTTAGTGAATGGCAGTACTCCTTGTTGAAGGCTGGGCTGCTGTCCTCATGGTGATGTCAGCCCCTCCCAGAACTAGCATGTGCTAAGTATTATGTCCTCCCTGCTTAGGTTCTGCTACTGGGCCTTTCTGGGGTGACCTTGACACAAGAACCTGTCATTTGCACCTTGGCCACTCTGTAAATTCTGAGGCCAGGCAACTTGGGTTCAGGCTTTCTCTAGGGACACTTTGCAAGACCACTGATGTGTTGCAGCTCATGCTGTGCCAGGACTGTTGAATGAGACCTCTAAGGACTGCTGCTCTAAGGAGCCCAGCCTGGAAATGTCTTCTTGTTCCCATGGTCCTTAAGGTCACATTGTTCCCTTACATCAGTTTTCTCTTGCCATATATAGTGCAGGCTAGCCTAGGTCTGAAGTCTCAATAGTAGCTCCATGCCTTCCATATTGAAAACCCACAGATGCTTTTATCTGTTTTCAGAACTTAGTAAAACCTAGTGCCAGTGGGCTGTTCTCCACCTGATTGCACTGTCTCACACTTACTTGTTCATGGCTGATTAAGACCAGACTTACTGAACTTGCAGTGGAGATGTACATACTTGTTTTCCCAGAAGAACTGAGAGGCTGTGGTGTCGTGGTTCACCATTGATATGGTTTCCCAACAGTAGAGCCAGCAGATTGCACTTACTAGTCAGCAGTGGGAGTGTACTGGAGTGCCATTGCATTCTAGTCTGGGCATCGAGACCTAGACTCCTATCAAAAGGCTCGGCATAGCACAGGTACTGTGACATTGCAGGAAGCCAAGGCCACTGTCTTCCATGTGGTTATCTATGTTCTGTCCCTGAGGTCGAGGTGGACACAGAACTTTCTCGGTGGAAGTTGCTGCCCCTCCCTTGTCACAGGGCCACCTAGTATAACCAACCACTTTGCCTCTCTGCTCCTGGGCAGACACACTGGATGGGTTCTCTCTCCATCTCTGCAAACAGGTCATGCTGTCACCCTACCTAACTCTCTTTTCTCTCTTGACCTCCTCAGCCAAAACAGAGTGGAATATGAGAAAAGGGTGCGAGCACAAGCGAAGAAGTTTGCCCCCTCATAAGCAGCGGCCCTGGGCTCCGTGACGAGGAAGGGATTGGCTTGGCAAGAACTTGTTTACAACCTTTTGCAGATCTAAGTCGCTCCGTACAGTTACTAGTGTCGCCTGGGAGGGTTGAGCGGGCGCCATTTTCCATTTCCGCCACTGGCATATTCAGTCTTTTGTATTTTTGATTATTAAGTAAAACTTGCTTTTATTTTAATATTGATGTCAGTATTTCAACTGCTGTAAAGTGATAAACTTTTGTACTTGGTAAGCCCCTAGGAGCTAGTTTCTTCGCGTCGCGCTCGGATGCAGGCATGCTTCCCACTGTTCAGAGCTCTGGCCTCCAGCTGGCTGTATGACAGAACCACACTGTCCCTCTTTCCCTTACCCTCGTCCTTCTCAGAAACCTGGGTTGTTGCTTATGAGCCTCAGATCCAAAGTTGGCCAGCATCTCCATTCTGCACCACTTCCTTTGTGTTTATATGGCGTTTTGTCTGTGTTGCTGTTTAGAGTAAATAAACTGTTTATATAAAGGTTTTTGTTGCATTATCATCATTAAAATGTGAGGAGGTTCCTCAGTATGTCTGGCCCTCTTCACATGGCTGCAGCCTTTGCCAGGCACCAAGGCTGAGACCCAGGACCAGCACCTAGGAGGTCTCACAGCTTCTGCTAGGGATATGCCCAGGCCCCATCCATCTTCATCTGGCTCTTTGTAAATAGGACTGTGTACAGAGATGTGTTCTGTTCTCCCCACCTGGGTCTTTGGGCCTTAAGGTACCAGGCAGCGTTGAGATCCTCATGAAGTTGGAATCTGAATCCAGCCTTCGTAAACCCAGCGAGGTGAAAGACTGGCTGATCCAGACCAAGGCTGAGGCCGGGTGAGAGCCAAGGACAAACTGGCCTGCATTGATCTCCCTGCCTGTTAGCTGTACAGTGGGCTCCACTGTGGCCTGAAGGCTAGCTTCAGGCCTTTTGATGCCCTGTCCTTGCACCTGGAAGAGGCAACCCTGCCACCGGCCCAGTCAAACAACGGGTCCTTCCTCTAGAACACCTGAGCACAGCTCCTGCACCTCCTGGCCTGCATCCAACCCTACCCTACGGCCCAGGAGACCAGCCTGGTGTGGCCTCGGCACAGGATGACCTCAGGTACTACCGTCCACATACTCTGCTTGCTGGAGCTGGGCTGGGTGAAGCTGCTCTTGGCAGTGGCCGGGCTGGGCTGGGTCTATGATCTTGGGGCTTACAGAACACAGGGAGGTGGCAGTGGACATAGGCAGTGATCAGTCTCCATCAGACTTGTTCTTGAGGCCCCCTGGAAGACTCTTGACATGGGAACCGGTCACCAGTGGCTCAAGTTCAGGGACCAATCAAGGGGTGGCCAGGTTTGCAGCCAGCAGTCTTCACTCTGGAATTGGAGGGACTTGTGCTCACACAGCTGGTGGCACCTGTACGGACTGGGTTGCCAGTGCCTTGTGGGTATGTTTAGCCACGAGTATAGTCTGGAGCCGAGTTTGGATGGACAGTTGCAGCTAATGGCACAGGGCCTCACCTGGGGAGTTCAGGCTGGTGTGTGTGTGTAGCCTGCTCTCAGAATGTCTTATTTTGTAACAACTGACTACGTTTAGTAATAGGTACACATGTATATGGCTAATATATGGAAATTCAATATATTTTATAGTTAAAGTATTCTAAAGTAACTGATGTTTCTAGCAGACTGTAGTGACCCCAGCTCTGAAGTGTTCCTTTTGTACCACAGTCCTTGGATTACCAGAGATGTGAATCTTGTAACATGAGAATGTGGTCTGTGACCATCCTGTGTTCAGATGGTGGGGAGGAGGGTATCCCAGCATGAAGCCTCATCGGGAAGGAATTGTGGGCAGCAGATTAACCACTGTATCTACAAATCCTCTGATTAAAACATTTCCACAAACTGCAGCCCTCAGGTTGTGTCCTTTGCTTCCTCCTCCCTGCCTCCGAGTCTCTCCCAGTCCTGGTGGGGGCTCTCCCGTGCCCATTGTTCATCTGCCCCCATTATCACTCTTAGGATCTCACCAGCATCTCCTCAAGCCTAGGAAAGTAAGGTCTTCTTGGGAACCTAGTTCCTGAGTGGGGCTTCTTAGTGAGGGGAGTTTGACCGACGTCAAAGTGGGTGCTCCTTGGGGAGTCTGTTGGAGGTGGGGTCTGTAGCTGGAAAGATGGCAGAGGAACAAGGTTTGGTTCCCACGTCAAGCGGATCTGCAGCCGCCTATAAGGTAATCGCCAAAGGGTCCAATGCCCTCTTTTGGCCTTCACAGGCACCCACCCAGACAAAAAGTCCTTGGGCTGGAGAGATGGCTCAGTGGTTAAGAGCACTGACTGCTCTTCCACGGGACCTGAGTTCGGTTCCCAGCAACCACATGGTGGCCTCACAACCATCTGTAATTGGATCCAATGCCCTCTTCTGGTGTTTCTGAATACAACTACAGTTTAATTATATACATAAAATAAACCTTTAAAAAAAAACGAAAGTCTTTGACAGGGCTCTAGGAGTGCTAGTGATCAGAACTGACCATGCCCATCAGGTGATTTCATGGGTGCAAAAAGCTGATTCCCAAGCAGCTTCTAGGAGCCTGGGCCTTGTTCTCTGTTCATGGACACATCATGGCCTTTGTCTTATTGCTGTGATGAAACACCATCACCAGGAATCAAGTTAGGCAGGAAAGAGTTTATTTGGCTTACACCTCCGTATCACTTCATCATCAAAGGAAGTCAGGACAGGAATTCAGACAGGACAGGAAACTGCCTACCTGCCCAGGCCAGATACAGGCAGATGCAGAGGCAATGGGGTTGTGCTGTTTACTGGCTTGCTCCCCATAGCTTACTCAGCCTTTCTTATAGAACCCAGGAGCACCTGCCCAGGATGACCTGATTCACAATGGGTCCTGCCCGAAAATGCCCTACAGGCATTACTGATCTTATCAAGGCATTTTCTTAATTGGGGTTCCCTTCCCTTCCCATGACTTTAGCTTATGTCAGTTGACATAAAACTGTACAGCATAACCTTGCATCTACCAAGATCCACTGGGACTTGGCCAGCTAGAAGACCTAGCCACTGCTGCTCCCAGCAGTGATGGTTTAGAACTTATTGGTTCCCCTGGCCTTCCCAGACCATCCAGCCACAGACCACAGAGAAAGCCCAAGGATACCTGGGCAATTCAGAAGACAAAGTGCCAAATGACATCTGGATATGCTACATCATTTTGAGGTTGTCAGGGCCCAGTACTGATTTGGACCTCTTGGAACTGATTTGAACCAGTTCCAGCAGGGAGGAGTCAAGAAATGTTGGGTTTGGGGAACTTGTCCCACCTGACCCTGACACTGAGTTGTGGGTGGGGGCATGCAGTAGCTCTTGTGTTAGAGACCTCCAAATACTGTCAGTGACTCTGAGGAGTCATTGTGCCTGGTGGGGGGCCTGACCTGGGGCAATCGTGTCAGCCCACGCCTGAAGTCCATACCTGAACTCTTGGAGGAGAAAAGGGGCAAATGGCAGAAATGTAGGAGAAACAGTCTGGGTTTGTCCATCTGGGCCGCTGCCTGCCCAGGTCAGATCATCTGGGTCCTCATCCCAGGACTCCCCTTATAAGAAAGTTCTCAACCCTCCAAGGATTCCTGTCTCTGGAAGGGGCTGGTCCCGGAGCTGGAAGGAGAAGGGTGGTTCTGCGGAAGATGATGGGCATGTATGAACCCATTCACACAGTGTGTGTCCTTTGTCTCCACTTGGCCTTTGACCATAGCAATAACCATTAAGGAAAACGGCTTGGCACACTACCCCTCACTGGACAGATGTCAAGAGCTTGTGGTTCCCAGCAGGCTCTCCAGAGTCTCACAGATGGACTCAGACCCACCAAATAGCCTTGTGTTGCTCTTGGCCCCACTCTATCCAGGACCTGCTTCTTTTGCCTCCCCTCCAGCTTGGTCCCACAAAAATCAGCATGTGAAATAGCAATATCCCTTGGTGGGAGAATGCTGGCCTAGCACGCCTCACACCCCTACGTTCAGTCCCTAGTAATGCCTTACACACACACAAAAAGACTGGCTCATTAGTCAACCTTTGGGCTAATGATGGAGTGTTTGCTTGCCTAGCATGCACAAGGCCCTGGATTCAGTCTCCACATCTGCATAAAACCAGGAATGGTGACACATGCCTGTAACTCCAGCACTTAAGAGGTGGAGGCAGAAAGATCAGAAAAAGTTAACCAAGGCCACCTAGCAAGTTCGAGCTTTAATGCCAACCTGTGCTGTATGAAAATCTGAGTTTTTCTTTGTTTTGGTTTTGAAAAAAAAAAAACAAAAACAAAAAAAAAAAAAACAAACCTCACATTCGGTAGCACCCAGACCTGAGCTGGCTCCAGGCGCTTGGATACTGGCTGCAAAAAGATCACAAAATACTTGGTGTGAACTACAGTTCAAGGACCAGCGTATCAGGCAGGCTATCCTGAGCCACATCTACCTACCCCTGAAGCCACTTTTCTTCAGCTGGTGGATGGATTCTGGCAGGCCTCAGGGGAAAATGGAACTCTTAACCAAAGCCCGTGGTTTCTGACCCTATGAGCCCTCCCTGGCTCAGGAGCTAAGGTTCACCACAGTCTCTGGGTCAGTCAGTAGTCATCCCCTATTACAGATGGGGGCAGGCACAGCTCTGAGCCAGGACAACCTTAGAATTAGTCAAGAAAGACGACAGCATGAGTCACCAATGGGTTATTGTACACACACACACACACACACACACTAAAGGTCTGTAGAGGTGTAGAGGGAAGAGCCCAGGGAAGACTCGATTCGACTCCTGGGGCTGGGTGACTCTAAGCCTCTTTCCATGTTTGGATCTCAGACTCCTATCAGACAGGAGCAAATCTTACCCAACCCAGTCTCAGACGCTGGAGCCCCTGCAGTGGGGCTCCCCCCACTTCCTGTTTACAGCAGCATCTAGCATCCTTTTACCCCAAAGCCATTACAGTCACCATGGCAACCAGACTGTGTGCTCCAACAGGTTGGCAAAACCTGATGCAAGACTATGCTAGTGGGCTCATCAACTCCAGACTCTGGGAGGGGGGTTGTCTGTCCCACTCCAACCCTACCCCCTAGAGCAGGACAGTGTGTGGGGAACAGAGTCCAGGACCCTTCCCTTGCTCATCTGATATCCTGGCCCTGACAGTGGTTTCATCTTTTATCCCTTTTGCCTGGCAGGGCTGTGCCAGGCAGGAGATTGACTGAGAACTGAGCATTCTGCGGAGACAATATTCTGTCTGTCTTCAGTGATGGGTGTAGGACTTGACATACATGTGAACTCGGATACAGACAGGTGACCTCACCTGTTTGCTCCCTGGAATGAAGGACTGTGGCTAGACTGTTATCCCTCAGATATTTCCTTTCCAGTTCCTGGTAATGAGGAGCACAGGCCGCTGCCCAGCATCTTTTGAAAGCCTGTTTCAGCTTTGTCTCCCCAGCAGAGATGGTCTTTGCTACAGTCTGAATTGGAGGATTTTCAGGCCTGCTTTCCTGATCCTCACACTGGTTGGTGTCCTTCCCATAAGAAGGAGACCTTTGAGGTGGTGAGGCCGGCGGTAGTGGAGAATGCCTTTAAATCCAGCAGAAGCAGGTGACTCTCTGAGTTCAAGGCCAGCCTGGTCTACAGAGTGAGTTTCAGGACAGCCAGGGCTACACAGAGAAATGAAAACCAAACCAGCCAAACAAACAAAGACCTTTGGTATAAACTCCAACGTGGAACTAACTACTTAGAAGCGAAGTGGCCACCAGTGGTTTCCCACTGCAGTTTGTGTTGGTCTTCAAAGGCCCAGTGAGCACTAGAACAGCCAAGAACAACTCTCAGTGGGTGCTGAGAACTCACACAGTAGGAACCTTGTCAGGTATGCCCTCTACCCCCAGCTTCAGAGCTAGCACTTTTGTGAACTGGACAGGAACTCGGTTGGTTAACAAGTCTCCAGGTGACCATCACTCTGCTCAAGCATTGGAGGGGGCCCTAGGAGAAGTGGGCTGGAAACAGCATGATCCATCTACTGTGGCTTCATCTCGGCCTTCTGCACACATTCACAGATAACAGTGACATCATGAGATGTCCCAGGTTAATACCAGAGCTGACTTCTCTGGAAGAGAACAGCTCCTGGCAGTACTGAGGGGCAGAGCTTTGGTGAAAGGGTTGACTTTGGACATGGCTGTACAGCACTTCAAGAAACACCAGGCACTTCGTATTTCCTTTGGGCGACTGTAGCTTCCCTGCGGTCCTGGGAAGGAGACCCCGTGACAGCCTCCTCCCTCGGGACAGAAAAGGGAGGGGACAACTAACACCGCCAAGCGAGATCCAACGCAAAGCCCATCTCTGCACCCACCTGTAGGTTACTGAGCCCTGAGCCCAGAGAAGGGTCTCTCTGGCTGGTACCGAGAGAGGGTAGGGACCCCCTCCCGACCCCAAACGCTCAGGGTAGGGGTGGGCAGGACTGGAACCTCTGACCCGCAAACGAGGCCAGGCCCCGCCTCCGCTCGCCCGCCCGCCCGCCCGCCCGCCCGCGCCCCCCGCCCGCGGCGCCCGCTCTGCAGTGCTCAGTCTCCAGCGCGCGCGGCTGCTAGCGGTCGCTGTGCCTCGGTGTCCCCAGCTAGTGCGACAGCGACGCCAGCAGGGACCCCTGACCCTGTGGCCCCCGAAGCCCTGTCCACGGTGAGTGCTGTAACTCCTGCCCAATGCCATCAGACTGCCGTCGAGGCTTAACCTGCTTTTTAACCACAGACCGACAGACGGACGGACGGACGGACGCGACCGCCCCCTCAGGCTTAGCCCCACCCCCACCCCTGGTTTCTGCACTACGCTCCCAGGGGAGCACGGGAATTACTAGCGTCAGAGGCAACGGGAAACTGAGGTCCTGGGGAAACTGAGGCCGAGCGTGCTCAGAGAGAGGGGCGGGGTCGCACTGCCCGCATCCTAATCTCTGAGCGCAGTAGAGGGCGCCGGGAGGTCCGCACTGCACAACGACCCTGGGAGGGTTGAAGGGCGAGACCTTAGGACCCAGAGAGTGCGCACCCTCCAATCTCGGTTCCCACGGCAGCCACTGCTGAGCCTCCTGACTGTAACCCCTCTTCCTAATAGAGGCCGCTGACTGAAGCCGAGCTGGGGACTTCGGAGACGCCCTGCGGGGCTTCTCTGAGCAGGTTGAATCCCATCAAGCCCCCAGCGCC
>JADRCH010000008.1:15595510-15636557 GCA_019843965.1 Rhynchomys soricoides
GTCTGATTCTGTGTGTGTGTGTGTGTGTGTGTGTGTGTGTGTGTGTGTGAGAGAGAGAGAGAGACAGAGACAGAGACAGAGAGAGACACACACACAGAGAGACAGAGAGACAGAGACAGAGAGACAGAGACAGAGAGACAGAGTCAGAGACAGACAGAGACAGAAAGAAAGAGAAATATAACACCAGAGCAGCTCCCAAACTCCCTTTAGACCTCCTGCCTTCAAGAGAAGAAACCTCAATAGAACAGGGGGAGGTAAACACACACACACACACACACACACACACACACACACACACACACGGCCATCATCAAAAACAGCCAGCCAGGAGCAACTCAACAGGGACAGGTAAGTAGCAGGTAAGGCTCCTGGGAAGAGTGAATCAGTCTCCATCTGAGAGGCCTGGAGACCCGAGACCTCTAGTTCACTTACAGATCCTCCACCCCCCCCCACCCCCCACCCCCCACCCCCGCTCCTCTCCTGCTCCCTCTTGTGAATCAGGAGAGCTGAGCTGGCAAGCAGCATGTGTAACAGGTGTATCTGGCCACCTGAGGAGGGGAGGTTGAGTTACTGAGGCCATTGGGAGATATGAGAATACAGGAAGACTTGGGTGGGGACTGGCCAGGAAGAAAGGAAAAAAAAAAAAAAAGCAAAGGAGACCAAAGAAGAGATCACGTCACGGGAGGCCATCCTACGATATTAATCTGCCCCAGTTTCCAGAGGTCCATAGGTACTAAGGGTGTCCCACTCAGCGCTCTTGTGTTTGCTATGGACTGGAAGCCTAGGGAGACTCCTCCAGTCCTCGACTAAGCTGCCCCACAAGATCTTCAAATGGCTGTCTGGTAGGTGACAGCTTGGTGTGAGAGTCCTGGGTTAAACCCTGCCTCTGTCCAGCTTGCCTCAGGTCTTGGACCTGAATGAGGTGACCATAGCTTTGGATCAGGTTCATATGGCAAGAGCTTCCTGACAGATCCTTCCTTTGCTTAGTGGGCAGTTGGGAGCTCTGACTCTGGTCCTAGTGACTGAGTGTGAGCAGGCCTGTGGGCATGTCCTGCTGTACTACCCAAACCTAGGAGGGACAGTGAAACACAGGACAGTCTCTGAGCTGTGCCTGCCAGAAAGACTGGGGTGGGAAGTGGGCTTTGGGGGTATCTTTGTCCTTAGCTCATTGCTGTCTTCTACAGGTTGAGGTCTCCAGAAATCCACAGGCAGTAGTCAAACACATGCAGGCTTTCAGAGGTAGAGGTGAATGATGAGGGTCACCTAGCTGGCCACAGTCAGAGGCCTTTTCGACAGGTATCTCTCGGGGTCTGGTATGAGAAGTTAACAGCTGCTCAAGCAGCCCAAGGTTTCCAAGGGGACCAGAGCTGTTTCTGGGCACCCAGATGAGCCATCTCTTATAGACACTGGCTCTGATATACTGCTGTTAGCCTCATCCTAGCAACAGACTAGGGGGGGTACAGCTGAACCCAAGCGTAGGACACCCCAGGAAAATATAATGTTTGCACAGCAGAGTCTTAAATCCCAGGATACCACCTGCTGGTGGTGACCCTGGGCAAGTTCCCAAGCCCACACCTGTTTCCTTGTTTGAGGCAGGGCAGGGGTGCAAGCCTTAGCTCCAGCAATGTCAGGTTACTTTGTTTCTGCGTCACATTTTTCTCTGGGACTGCAAGCCCCTGTGGCCCCGTCACACATAGATGCTGCTGGTGTTGCCTTGGCAACAGCTCAAGAATCGGCTGCTTTCCTGGCTCGGAGCGCAGGGGGGAGCAGCTCTCCTTTTAGTTAGGGAGGAGATGGGCTTGTGACACTTGGCCACCTGAGACCTCAGGATTGGCTACATGTGGCAAAAGCTTACTGGGTCCCCACATTTGGGAGGAGGTTTATGGAGCTTCTCCTCAGTGTGCAGAGCCACCTGGCCTCCGTCACATCTGCAGCTCTTGGGGGTTCATCAGATAGGAACTCGATGGAACAAAGGGGTCAGAATGCAGCACAGCGGAGGAATGCTGGCCTGAGCCAGAGGGGATAGGGGACCTAGAGGTGGGGTGGAGGGCTTCTTGCCACAGATTGGCTCCCGGGCAGAAAGAAGCTGCATCCTCTGGCTGCCTGAGACCCTGGGCCAGGAGCAGAACCTGCCGCAGAGTCCATTTCCTGTCTAACGCAATGGAAATGCCAGTCTCCCCTTGAAACTGGGTAGACGGGTATCTGTAGTGGATGGCAGGCACAGGTTTCCTGTTAATGAG
The DNA here is from genome assembly GCA_019843965.1 of Rhynchomys soricoides. Lineage (NCBI taxonomy): Eukaryota > Metazoa > Chordata > Mammalia > Rodentia > Muridae > Rhynchomys > Rhynchomys soricoides. The sequence continues at coordinate 15,597,751 of JADRCH010000008.1, forward strand.
CCAGCAAGACAGGGAACCCAAGGAGTAGGTGCTGTGTGATGTGGGACTGTTTTCCTCAGGAGAGAGAGAGAGGACCTCCCTAGAGTAGTGTGGGGAAGGCCCAGGCCCAGAAGTGGTTGTGTGACCCAAAGTAGAGGGGGTGGCGGGGGGGTGTCATAGAAACAGGGCGCTCAATAGGCCACAGTATCTTAGATACTATACTAGCCTTAAACTTGGGGTCTACAGGGTAAACCTGGAAGGTTTTACAGGTATGGATGCCAATAGCTCTTCCTCCTTGATGTGGGTAGGTAGGGTCTGGGAATTCATCAAACATAAGAGAAGCAGGAATTCTCAGGTGATCCTAGGCCTGCCACTCCAAATGGAGGGGTGCCCTTCTGGTATCCAGTCTCAGAATTGTCACTGTGATTCCTTTGTGTCTCAGCTACCTACCAGGATTATAGATATGTCCTTCCATGCCCTTCCAGCCCTAAACCTCAACTTCAGAATAGAATGGCTGAGGGGAGGCCACAGGGTCAGCCTGGGCCTCTACTCCATTTGCAGTTGCTAGACCACTCTCCTAGAGATGAAAACCAGGCTGCTTTGGCAGGATGCAGCAGGATGGCTTGGTTGCCACAGCAACAGGCAGGCCGCTGATTTGATGTGCTAGTTGACAGGGAGCTTAGGATACTGCTGAACACTTCCAGCCTTCCCCAAATGAGATTCGTGGATTTCATGTTTTCCTTTTTACTGATTGTGGGGTACAAACTACTCTGGGAGTACCAGCCCCTTATATTTTATTGGATGTATGTAAGGACCCCAGAGTAGCTCCCTTGTGGGCATCTTGGCCTCAGTGACAGCTGCCAATCCTACTCATGGGTGTAAGGGCCAAACCACAGATGAGTGCCCTACCTCACTGTTTTGGGCCTGGATACTATCTGTCCTGGCTCCAACTGGGCAAGGATATTGGTGAAAAGACAGGAAACAGCCACATTCTGTCACTTTCCCAGGTGATCAGGGCACAGTACAGGTACCAGCCTTGGATGTGGGAACAGATCTATCCCTATTGAGATCCCAGAAGTACTTTCACACAGAGCACCAACTCTGTGCCTGGCACTTCTTCTTCCACCCCTGAGGGTGTCTGCCACTATCTCCCAAAGCCACTTTTCAGAGGGTACAAAAGGCTATTAGGTCACTTATCCAGTGTGGCCCCCCTCTAGGGACTCAGCACAATGTAGGATGGTGGCAGGCCCTGGGCCTTTAGCTGCCCTCTGTTAGCCTGTGCCATGATAGGACAGTTGATCAACTAATGTACACGCTACAGGTGGCTGCCATGTCAACCTTGCTGGACATCAAGAGCAGCGTGCTCAGGCAGGTGCAGGTGTGCCCGTCCTTCCGCCGCAAGACAGAGCAGGAACCTGAGATCACAAACTCACAGGAGCCCCCCACGGGGGCCTGGTGGGTACCTAGGACCGACCCTGCAGGGCATGGATACCTGGCCTCCCTCCCCTAGCTGGCCTGTACACTCATTGTCCATTGCCGATCCACTTGGGTGGGAAGGGGGACTAAGAGGGTCTTAAGGCCAAGATCACAATGGTTTCCCCCTTGATCCACTCTTTCTGTGGAATTGTGTTCTGACCCCAGCTTTCTTCCAGGAAACCCGGGGATGGTGTGGAGTTCTTTGCCCACATGCGCCTTATTCTGAAAAAGGGAGATGGCAGACAAGGCCTGCCATGTCCTGAGGTAAGGAATCCATTTCTGAAGGGCCTAGGGACTGCTACTCAGCACAGGCTACTGTCCTAGATCCTATCTGACTGCCCACTGAAACCTCTAACCTTCCACCTCCCTGAGGCACATTTGTCAGCTAGAGGGCCTCAGGCTGCAGACTAAGGGGCTACACGCACTGTCACAGATATAACGTCACTGGCTGCTCTAACCCTCACAGGTTCTTCTTCGAAGCGGTTCCCCAGCCCCTGCTGAGCCTGTGGACCCCAATCGTGGCCTGAGAACCCTGACCCAGGAGGAGGTAATGGGTGCAGAGACTCTTGTCTAGCTCAGGGAATGACTGTAACTCCTTTGTCTAGGAATGTACCTGTGGTCTGGTGACAGGTGGGTAGTGCAGTTGGGTGAGCAGGAGCAGAGGTGCTAAGGCCGGGCATCAGTCAGCAGTGGGAGGAGCTACCTGGGGCTGAGGCTTGCATGCACAGGAGGGCGAGGGCGAGCAAGGGTTGGAAGCTCTGCTCTGGCTGGGAACTCGGGGCCTGTTTCCTGAAGGTGGAGATGCTCTATGAGGAGACCTTATACACAGTCCTCCACCGGGCTGGCACCATGGGCCCCGACCAGGTAGATGATGAGGAGGTCTTGCTAAGCTACCTTCAGCAGGTGAGCAGGGCCCCACTCTGGGGAGGTCTGAGGTGTGGTATGTGTGTATAGGTGCGTGCACGTGGGCGAACACACACATAGACACACACACACACTGGTGCCTGCATCACCTGATTGACACACAGAGTCACAGAATGCACACACCACTGTACACTGGTGAATATACACAGTGGATAGAGACCTGGCTAACCCTGTAGACACATGCGCAGAGGATGCAAGAAGGATAACTCAGAAAGGATTAGAAAGGGCGACCTGGGTCTGGAGAGGTGGCTCAGCGGTTAAGAGCACTGACTGCTCTTCCAGAGGTCCTGAGTTCAATTCCCAGGAATAAATGGAATCCGATGCCCTCTTCTGGTGTGTCTGAAGACAGTGTACTCTTAAACATAAAATAAATAAATAAAAAGCCTTAAAAAAAAAAAAAAGAAAGAAAGAAAAGGCGAAGTGGTGCTCAGAGAATCGGGAAGTACTCACAGGACATGTTTCCTTCCCACTGGTTTGTGCAATGAATTATCTTGTACCTGCCCCATTTGTTTGTGCCATGCCCTTACTGGCTCATTCCTCTGGTTGCTCAGAACCATAGCACTAGCTGGTCAGTGGCCTTCCCGGTGCTGGGGCAGAGGGATCATTCACTCATATGTGCATTCTTTGAGAGTCTCAGGACAGCCTCTCCCCAGGCAGCCATTTACCAGCCCACTACCCACAGGTGTTTGGCACCAGTTCTGAGGAACACATGGAGGCCATCATGCGTGTGAAGAAGGCCAAGGTGAGGCTATGCCCACCCAAGCAGGTGCCAGCTGACAGTACTGGTGCAGCAGGGAGGGATGCCAGGGTGGTAGGGAAAACGGGAGACTGTACCATGCATACTGAGGCTGCTTAGTCCTGTGAAACCCCCCACTACCTTTCTGTCAACAGGCTCCCACGTATGCCCTGAAAGTCTCTGTCGTGCGTGCCAAGAACCTTCTGGCTAAAGATCCCAATGGTGAGTGGGTATCTGGAAGACCCTTGTAGTGCCTGGCAGCTGCTCCTGGAAGCTGTGGAGAGCACAGGACATGAGGGAGAGCCAAGGGCTGAGGCGCCTGCTCCATTTCAGGCTTCAGTGACCCGTACTGCATGCTGGGCATCCTGCCGGCCTCAAGTGCCCCACAGGAGTCAAGTGGGCAGAAGGAGCAGCGTTTTGGCTTCCGGAAGGGCAGCAAGCGTAGCAGCCCACTGCCTGCCAAGTGTATCCAGGTCACGGAGGTCAAAAACAGCACCCTGAATCCTGTCTGGAAAGAGCACTTCCTGTTGTAAGTCTCCTACCCTGCTGATAACCACATACCTCAGATGATAGCCGCTCCTTAAGAGAAACTAGTAATGCACCTGCTTTCCAAAAGAATAAACTGAGGCCCATAGATGTTTCTCTATTGGTATGACCACATAGCTGGTAGTAGGTGGACATTAGGATGTGAGCCCAGCAGTCTGTGTGGAGAATCTGAACTTATGGCTCCAACCTGTTGCCCTTGGACCTCACCTTACCTCAATGCGGGGCAGATATGGCCTGGGAGTTTCATAGATATTTCTGTCTTCTCTGCAGTGAAATTGAGGATGTCAACACAGACCAGCTGCACCTGGACATCTGGTAAAGAACCTCAAGCTCTGCAGGGCATGGAGGATGGTGGCACCTCTAGTTTCAGAAGGAATTGGGGAGGGGGTTCTCAGAGCTGGGTGGGAACGCCAGCCGAGACATCCTCCACCTTCAGGGACCACGATGATGACGTGTCCCTGGCGGAAGCATGCAGGAAGCTGAATGAAGTTATTGGCCTGAAGGGCATGACCAGGTATGGGGTGGGGGAGGGGAATGTAATAACCGTAGGCTCGTGCATGCAGCTTAGCCACAGGGGCCAGCAGCCTTCCAGAACCACCAGAGTGATATCACCTTGCTGTCCACCCTGTTGTGCCCAGATACTTCAAACAGATTGTCAAGTCGGCCCGTGCAAATGGGACAGCAGGACCCACTGAGGACCACACTGATGACTTCCTGGGGTGCCTCAACATCCCTATCCGGGTGTGTGAAGAGGGATGGGCCAGAGCTATGGGATGTATATGGTGCCCCAGGATGCTTGGTGTATTCGTGGGAGGTGCCCCAGGGCTCTTGGGCATCTCTGGTGTAGAATCCTATGATTCCCATGGCATATTCCCCTCTCTTGTGACTAGAGGAGGTGGGCTGCATTGGGCCCTGCGCAGCATTCTGGGGTCCCAGAGGGTAGTTGTCCTGTTTTGTCCTTAATGGGATTTGAGAGCATTCTGCTGCTGACTATACTCCAGCCATATGTGACTGTGTGGGAAGGAGAGGGACAGAGTGTCTTGGCATTACACCTTCCCACCCTCGCCCTCTCAGGAGGTGCCTGTGGCAGGTGCTGACCGCTGGTTTAAGCTGGAACCACGCTCCAGTGCCTCCCGAGTGCAGGGAGACTGCCACCTGGTCCTGAAGCTGATCACTACCCAGGTGGGAAGCTGCGGGGGAGCCGTATCTGCACCCCTGCCTTCAAGGCTCAGGAAGAGCTGATGACAGACCTCAGGTTCTGCCTTGCAGAGGGACACTGTTATGAGTCAGCGTGGACGCTCGGGCTTCCTGTCCTACCTGTTGCTCCTCAGCCGAGTACTACGGTTTGAGCATCGTGTGGAGGAGGTAGTGGGTGCCCTTAGGCTGTTGAGTAGAGTAAGGGCCTAAAGCAGGGGTGGAGGGGCTCTCTGGCCTCTGCCCACCCCTGGATTCCTTCTCCAGCCCAATTCCAGCAGTTGGCGTGGAGAGCTTAGCGGGCCTGGGACCACAGTCCTTTGTCTGCATGGAGCCCAAAGCAATCTGTCCCCCTTGCAGCTGGCGGTGCTGTGAGTAGGCAGGGTAGCCCTTGTGGGTAGAGCCTCCTGAGAAGTGGATGGTGCCTGGGAAATGGCAGTGCTGTTGGGTGGGCCTGTTACACAAGAGCAGACCACAAGCTTGGGCTCCTACAGGCACTGGCAAGTCAGTAGCCGTCACCATCAGACACGGACCCTGGACTATGGGTACCTGCTGGGACTGCTGGAAGAAGTGCAGGCACACTGGGAGGAGGCAGCTTCACTGCCCCAGGAGCAGGTAGGTATGGACATTGCTACATTGCTGTGTGCTGTTGGAAAGAGCCCACTCGGGGCCAAGGATGGAAAACACAAAATACACGTTGAAGGAAAGAGCTCATGCAGTAAGGAAGCGATGTTTGTAATGGTGTAACCTTGGACAGATGTCACAAAGCTCAGACTGGGCTGAGGGCAACACCTCTGAGTTGGCAAGTGTCTGAGCAGCAGGACCAAGTGGGCGCTGGCAATATGGAGCAGGGGACAGGAGCTGTTAAGGCACCGTGGCGCACAGGTGCAGTAAGATGGGAGCTGTAGGAAAATGGAACCGGCCATTGAGAAGGGACTGGGGTAGCTACATGGAACGGAGGTGTTTCAGTATCTGTGAGCAAAGCCACCTTGGATCTTGACCTTGGCTTGACCCTGAAGAACCCATTCCCTGCAGGAGGAGAGCCTAGCTGACAGCTTTTCTGCCTTCTCGGAGTTCGGGCTGAGACTGCTGCGCCAGCTCCGAGATTACTTCCCTGCCACCAACAGCACGGCCGTGTATCGCCTGGAGCTGCTGCTCAAGTGGGTGTGGCAGATCAGGGTCAGGGGCCTGAAGGGCCGGGGGTGGGGCCGGTCTCCTCAGTTAGGTGTCCTCCCCAGGTGCCTGGAGAAGTTACAGCTCTTTCAGCCAGCCTTTGAGATCTGCCCCTTCGAGACAGAGCTCAGCATGGACATTGCTGCTGCCCTGAAGGTGTGTCTGGATCCATCTTGGCCCTCCTTGGCCCCTGACAGGCATTGCTGTCCACAGCCCCTTAACCTGACTCTTTCCTTCAATCCACTCTTGTTACCTTCACTGGCTGCTGCTATAGCGGGGTAACCGTGAGTGGTACGACCAGCTCCTGAACACCAAGAGTCCTCGGGAGCAGGTGTGGATCTTGATGGCCTGGGCGGGAGGCACAGGGTACTTAGATAGGGTGCGTAGATCACTCCAAGTCTGGCTTTCTTACAGCCAGGGCCGCAGCGCCTAGCAGGGCTTGTTGAGCTTGCAGACATCATCTATGAGGACTTGCAGTCATGCTATGGGGTCTATGCCAGCCTCTTCCATGGGTAGGTTCTTCCCCTGGATGATGGTAATAGGCCAGAATGGGCTATGTTGGGTTGGTAGGACTGGCTAGTAGAGAACAGGAAGCTGAGGCATGTCTTTTGCAGTATCCTTAAGGTGGACTTCTTCACCCTTACCTTCCGGCAGCTGGAACGTCTGGTGAGGGGGCAGTCCCTTACCCTGGGTGCCTGTGGGTACTGGAAACTGGGGAGAAGTCCCTGGTTAAGAGGGTGCTTTGGCAGGTGGCTGAGGAGGCATGGGTGCTGACAGAGGAACTGAGCCCCAAGATGAACTTAGAGGTGGCCTCGGGGCTCTTTGAGCTCTACCTGACCCTGGCAGATACCCAGCGCTTCTGGAGCTGCATTCCTGGACGGTGGGTACCCCCAAACTTGGACCAATATCCTTTTAGCTCTGAATGTGGAGACCTCTGAGTGAAGGTATATGAGTCTTGATGGGCTCTGAGTGAGTGTTCTCTGCAGGGAAAGCCGCTCCCTAGCTCTGGCTGGCATCCACATCCCATTCCTGCCTGCTGTGAAGCTCTGGCTGCAGGTGCTGCGGGACCAGGCCAAGTGGCGCCTTCAGGGAGCTGTGGATGTAGACACGGTGAGTGTGTGTACCCAGCTGCGTGGTGCTGCCTCGTCCTGTATCTCTGCAACACCAGCACCCTCTGCCTTTGTAGCTGGAGCCTGTGGATGCAGCTTCCAAACACAGCAGTTCTGCAGCTACTGCCAGCCTCTGCCTTAGTCACATCCAGGAGCTCTGGGTCCGCCTGGCTTGGCCTGACCCTGCCCAGGCCCAGGGGCTAGGCACTCAGCTCAGCCAGGTACATGGGCTGGGGTTATGTGAGTAGACCAGGAGATGGGGTAGGGGCAGGGTCTTAGGCTCCTAGACTATCTCCTGCCCCAGGACATGTGTGACGCCTCCCTCTTCTACACGGAACTACTGAGGAAGAAGGTGGACACCCAGCCAGGGGCTGCTGGTGAGGCAGTGAGTGAGCAGGTGAGAGGCTGGGTGTCAGGTGAGGCCAGCAGGTGGCTGGGTGCCCCTCCCCTCGGCTCCCTCCCGAGACAGCTGCCCATCTGCCCCTGGTCACACCTTTCCAGCTCTGCGTGGTGCTCAACAACGTGGAGTTGGTGCGCAGAGCTTCCGGGCAGGCACTAAGAGGACTGGCGTGGTCTGAAGGGGCCAATGGGCTGGAGGGAGTGCTCCCCCGCCCTCTACTCAGCTGTATACAGGCCCTGGATGAAGACCTTCAGCGGGAGGCCCACACTGTGACAGCACACCTGACTTCCAAGGTGGGAAGAGGGGTGGGGCCCGGGACTGTACCCATGAGAGGACTATTCTTGAGTCCCGCTCTTGTTCTGAGCACCACCCCTCTCTCAGATGGTGGCAGACATCAGGAAGTACGTACAGCACATCAGTCTGTCCCCGGACTCCATTCAGAATGATGAGGTGAGTGGATCAGATGAGCAGGGAGTGCGGATGCAGGGGGCAGGCTGAAGGCCAGCTTGGCCAGCCCTGAGGACTCCTGCCTGCAGGCTGTAGCTCCACTCCTGAAACACCTTGATGAGAAGTTGGCTTTGCTGAATGACTCACTGGTGAAGGAGAACCTGAGCAGGTACCAGCTAGGCGGTGGGGTAGGTGGGACGGTGCTGGCCCAGGGAGTCACCCAGGTCCTGTTCCTCTAGGGTGCTAGAAGCCCTCTGGGAGCTGCTTCTGCAGGCCATTCTGCAGGCGCTGAGCGCAAATAGGGATGTCTCTGCTGATTTCTATGGGCGCTTCCATTTTACACTGGAGGTAAGGTTACAAGGAGCTCCTAGCCGCATCTCCCCAAAGTCCTCTCCCTGCTGCCCCTGTAGGACAGTACACCTCTGGGCAGGTACTCCACAGCTGTGCTGGCAGCTCTTGTCCCTACAGCTCAAATACCCTAGGACCATCTGTTCTCACAGCTGTCTGGCCTCCACTTGCTGGCATTTCCCAGGACTCCTAGGGGTGTCTGAGGCACTAAGTTTGCCTTGGCTCCTAAGACCCCATGCTTTCTGAATCCACAGGTCTTCAGCATAGGCTAGCCCTCTGACAACCCTCTCTTCTTTCCCTGTTATAGGCTCTGGTCAGTTTCTTCCATGCTGAGGGCCAGGGGCTGCCCCTGGAGAATCTGAGGGATGGAACCTACAAGGTGAGTGGACCCTTCTGCAGGAACAAGCTCACCTTGGTGCCCCGTCGTGGGCATCCTTGTGTTGGTGAAACCGAATGGCCACGAGGCAGTTCAGATGACTGTGTGAAGACACCGGCTGTGCTGCCAGCGAGCAGAGTTACTAGTGCCAGCTTCCTTTGCAGAGGCTGGAGGAGCAGCTTCGGTTACACAAATGCTCCACCCGAGAGTGCATTGAGCAGTTTTACCTGGACAAGCTCAAGCAGGTGGGCCTGTCATTGTCTCTCTGAAGGCCTGCTCTGAGAACCAGCTTCATTCACTGGCTTTTTCCACTGGCCTTTCCCACAGAGGTCTCTGGAGCAGAACCGGTTTGGGCGCCTGACTGTCCGGTGTCATTATGAAGCAGCTGAGCAGCGGCTAGTTGTGGAGGTGCTGCATGCCGCGGACTTACTGCCTCTGGATGCTAATGGTGAGGCAAAGCAGTGGCAGCTGGAGGTGGGGGTTGGGGGCAGGGAGACATTTGGCTCACAATGTATCTTCTAGGCCTGAGTGACCCGTTTGTGATTGTGGAGCTTGGTCCACCACACCTCTTCCCACTGGTTCGCAGCCAGAGGACCCAAGTCAAAGCTCGGACACTGCACCCGGTGTATGATGAACTCTTCCACTTGTGAGTGCCTGCCTGGCCTGCTGTGCCCTCTGCCTGTGCCATATGGCATCGGCAGGCTCCTGACTGTCCTGTCCACAGCTCTGTGCCTGCAGAGGCATGCCGCCGCCGCGGGGCCTGTGTGCTGTTCACGGTTATGGACCACGACTGGCTGTCCACCAATGACTTTGCTGGGGAAGCAGCCCTTGGCCTGGGTGGTGTCAGTGGCATCACAAAGCCGCATGTGGGAGGGGGCATAAGGTCAGGTCAGCCCATCACACTACACCTGCGCAGGCCCAGGGCTCAGGGTAAGTGAGGGTCTATGGGGTTGAGGGGTCTGGGCCTGGCCTAAACTGGCTCCCTCATGCCCACCTGCATGTCCACCTCCAGTGAGGTCTGCACTGCGGATGCTAGAAGGCCGCACCAACAGAGAAGCACAGGAGTTTGTCAAGAAACTCAAGGAGCTGGAGAAGTGCATGGAAGCTGACCTCTGAGCACCCTGATGGTCACAGCCCTGGCCTTCCCCATCCCTGTGGGGCCCTCTTTGTGCAGCAAGGGCTTCTGGGGACCCCTCCCTCACCATGTGACCTGCCTGCTCTGGTTGGACCCTGTGGCTTCTGTCTGCTCTGGCCGTGTCTTTTGGTGTGTGCTGTACCCTTTGTGCCCCAGCATGCCCCACCCAGAATATGGGCAGCAGACTCAGTGGGATTGGCAGCATCTGCCCTAGACAACCGAGCAGGATGGATGGGACCTGATCCTAGTGGGCTCTCCTCCTTGGAGCAGTGGTCATATGCTCTCAGCGGACTCTGCCCCCAGAGGCCATTGGGTAGTACCTGGAGGAGGCATTTATGGTCACAACTAGGGAGTATTAGCCACTACAAGGGTGGAAGCCAATGTTGCTGTTCACTCTTGTAACCGCCACTTGGCTTGATGAGAAATAATTTGTGCCTCATGACAGCAGTGTCAATGGGGAAGCTTCTCCTAGAGAAAGCCCTGCCCAGCTTCATGAGGAAAAGGCCTCCACAGGCAGAGGCAAAATAAGGACAAGATGGGAAGTTACCAGCTGCCAAGGCCTCAGGCAGAGGGTGAGGGTCAGAGTTTTTACTGCTTGCAGCTTTTCTCTCCTGGATCTGGACACACTACCCACAGCAGGTGAGCAAGGGACCAGCTGAGGATTACTTGTGTTCTGGTCCCGGCCTGGCATCTGGGCCCAGGAGTTTCTCCCATAGTCACCATCAGGAAAGGGAATTGCCCATAGCTGGAGACCAGGGTTAAGGACTCTATAGCTAGCTGCTCAGATATGCTTTTACACATCTGTATGTGCCCATATCACACTTACCTCATAGGCTAGATCCACCAGGGTAGACTTCCCTAGCGCTTAGCCAAGTACAAAGCAGCAGAGCTGTAGCGGGGGCTCCTCCTTGGTTTTATTGAAGAGCACTAAGACAGGACTCCAAACAAGGCTGTCCCAGAATTGTCCCAACAGGCTTGTCCATGCCCAGGTCCTCCTGCCACTTCTGACTAATGCACACCAGCTTCAATAATATGCTTGCAACCTTCAGTCTCTCTGTCGTTCTTGATTCCTTTCCAAATCTCGGTGGAGTCTCCGGCCTGAGCCTCTTGTTCTGGGGTCTCTTCTGCTTGAGAGTAGCTGCTGTCTTCTCCATTAGCACCAGGTCCTTGTTCCTCACACTCATCACTGTCCTCCCCAGAATCTTCACTGTGGTCCTCAGACTCATCAGTGTCATCTGTGCCCATAGGCAGCCTGGAGGGAGGGATAGACCAGTGCAGACACAGGCCAGTACAAGGTTAGCTTCCCTAGTAGGCTCACTAGAGAAGCCCTCAAGCAGAGGCCGCTGAGCCCAGCCCCTCAGGAGGCAGCTGCTGTATACTTTGCAATCACCATCGGGTCTTGTTCAAAAAGCCACACCCACAAGGTTCCAGAAGCACACGGGGACGAACCACACGGGGACTCACAGGACCTACCGGGGACTGGCCACAGGTCTATTGAGGTTTGCAAACTCCCGCCCCGAGTCCACGTCAAAGGGATCTGAACATAGAAAGAGAGGAAGGCAACCTCTAAGTGATTTCAGGGTAGAGACAGACCAGTGGCTCTAGGCTCCTACGGCCCAGGAGGGGCTTGATTGCTTCCCTGGGGCTCCCAACCATGCCAGGCCTCACCGATGTCTTCCTCAGGGGTGTCCTTGGTGCTAGCCAAGTACCCCTGTTCTGCCTGCAGCACCTCCTCTGGGCCACGGCAGGCTGCGTACTTCTCCAGGAGTTGTCGGTTCAGGTCCAGGAAGCCTTTGCCCCACTTAAACTTCCGAAGCAAAATGACAGCAAGGTCTGAAAAGCCTAGTGGAACAAAAACCAAAAAGATGCCTGGGGCACCTATAGAGAGCACAACTGTATGACCCTGCCTGCTATCCCAGGAAGCTGTCACCTCCTCTAGTTTCCAAAGTTCCTCTCATCTGCTGAGAAATAGTCCTGTACTAGTCACTGTGTCTTTTTTAAAAAAAGATCTATTTATTTTACATATATGAGTACACTATTGCTCTCTTCAGACACACCAGAAGACAGCATCAGATCCCATTACAGATGGTTGTGAGCCACTATGTGGTTGCTGGGAATTGAACTCAGGACCTCTGGAAGAGCAGTTAGTGCTCTTAACCGCTGAGCCATCTCTCCAGCCTGTCTTATGGGGTATCCATGGGGCCTACACACCATCCAGGGAAGGCAGCTGTCCATTTTGCCTTTACCTCTGCTTCATAAGGTCACAGCTGTATGTGAGCACTGAGACTAAAGCCAAAGGCTGTTCTCCTCACACCCCATCGCTCAGAATCTGCCAGAAGAAACCAGTCTCGGGTTGGGGGAGTGGTGGTGGGGCAGGCAAAGTCAGGCCCCAGACTGACAGGCCAGGGTTCTGTCAGACCCAAAACTCACCTACGATACAGAAAGCAGCAGCAAAAGCTTCCACACAGGAAAGTTTGCAGGGCCGTCCATAGTTTACAGGGTTGGCAGCTACGAGGTAAGGCAGGAGTCGCAAGTGGCTCCCTCGCATCTTCCCAAAGGGTGTCTCATCCAATTTGGCCCAAGAGCAGTCTATGACAGCGATCCCCGACTGTGCCACCAGCTGTCTGTCAGAGAGTGTAGGGTAGGTTCTGGGGTCTCAAATAAGGCATGTCCTTGGAGACTGGCTTCACTACAGATGAAATATCACTCTGGTATTTCCAAATAGTTTATTGGAAATAACTATAGTTTATTGCAGTGGTACAAAGAGCCCTTGTTAGCAAGCTTAGAGGCAGCAGCTGAGGGGAGCTGAACAATGTTTACTTTACACAACAAATGTTTCTCCTAGGCTTTTCTACACTTTAGCCTTGCTTTATGAAAAGGGTCAAGTTAGATACAACTCTTCCCATGTGAAAGACGTGAACATCCAAGACCAATAAGCAAGGCTTGAAGAAAATGATACTCCCGATACGGGGCGGTTTAACAAAGACAAGGTGATGGGGACCCCTCTCCGATCCCTCCCCGATTCCCAGGCCTCTGGTGTCTACCTGTCTGCCGGAGACACGTACTGAGTGCCTACTGGGCTGAGCACCAGACCGCCAAATCTTTGGCTCAGGCGCAGGCAGCGCACCAGACCCAGACGGGCCAATTTGCGGCCCGTACAGCGCTTGGGGTCACAGTGGCCGAGCTCCCACATAGCCAAGGCACACGGCAGCGCCGCAGGGCCCGGGCCGTCCTGGTCCTCCGCCTCCTCAGGCTGCACGGATGCTACAAGGAGAGAGAGAAGGCCGGGTCCTCAGCGCCTGCTCCCAGGCCCGACCCGCTGCTCCGACTGCTCCATACTCACCGCGCAGCGCAGCGCCCACCTCCTCAGCGAAAGCATCCAGAGAGCGGCCGGGGGGTCGCCGAACACGCCCGCTCTCTGTCCTGGACCCGCGAGCAACCTTCCTGCGGCCCATAGTATTAGACGAACTCCTCAGCTGCAGGGGTTTGTTTGAGAGCGGGTGCGCGTGCGCGTGCGCGCTCGCACAACTTCCGGCTTTGAGTTAAGTCAGTTCCTGCTGTCGCTCACGTGACCGTGCGACCCTGGGAGCGATGGCGGGGCGGCTGGCTGGCTTCCTGATGTTGCTGGGGTTCGCGGTACAGGGTCAGTGGCTCCTCGCGCATAGCCGCCTGCAAGCCGGCGTCGCCCGCGCCTCCGCTCCCTGCTCACCGCCTCGCTCTCCGCAGGGCCCGCGCCGACACGAGCCGGGAAGATGAAGGTGGTGGAGGAGCCCAACACATTCGGGTGAGCGGATCGCCGTCCTGCGGCTTGGGGGGCCGGGCGTGGCTGGCTCTTCTGACCTTCTCTGTTCCATAGGCTGAATAACCCGTTCTTGCCCCAGGCAAGCCGCCTTCAGCCCAAGAGAGAGCCCTCGGCTGTATCCGGTGAGCGCGGGATGGTGCGGAGCTGGCCGAGGTGCTGACTGAGGGGGCCGAAAAAAGCTCTCGGGTTCGGGAGGGAAGGGTGCCTTGGATGAAGGACTCTGATAATGTACTCGCTGGAGGTTTACGTATTCGTTTGTCAAACTTGAATGCTCGGGAGTATATACTAGAACTGCAATCCCCTCTCGCTCCCAGGGCTGGCGATTACCTAGGGCTAGGCAAGCAAGCTCTCAAGTCTTGGGTTACATCCCTAACTTTGTGGTTTTAAGGCAAGAATCTTTCATAGTAGACTCAAGCTGGCCTCCAACTCATGATACTAAAGTCTCCACTGTCTATAGGTGCTTAGACTGATTAGGAGCTGCAGGGGTGTTGGGTATGAAGACTCAACATTCCAGGTGTGTCTAGCCCTTTCTAGGTCTTCAGGGAGTGGAGAGGGCACCAGCATAGTCAAGTCAAAGAGGATAAGACAAACTGTTAGAGACGGCTCAGGGCTGATCAGCATAAAGGGACCTTGACTAGCTGAGGGCGGCACTCTGGGAATTTAGTGACCTGAGGTGTGCTGGGCACGCTGGTTTGTAGCATTGATCCCCTGGAGAAGAGGTAGCCCACGGCTGTAGCTTCTGAAGCTGCGGAGAGCATTTACCAATCTCCTCCAGCAGTCAGGCTCAACTGTTATCTACTCTCCTTTTCATAAGGGGACACTGTTTTGGGGGCAGTGTTGGGACATTCCTGATAGACACAGGACTCCAAAGACCTGTTACCATCACATTGTGAGTGTGTGTGCACACGCGTGTGTGCATGAGCACACACAAACATAAGATGTGGAGACTTCTCCACAGCCCTTCCAAACTAGTTTGTAGCTCCTTGGTTGGCTAGGAGGAGCCAGATGTTGCCAGGAACCCAGTACTGCAGATGTTTATTTTTATTTATTTTTAACAGAGAGCAATATTAGAAAAAAAGAGTGGAGAGAATGTGCATAGACTCTCACAAGACTGTAATCCCAGCATTTGGGAGGCTATGGGAGAAGGATCATTAGTTCAAGACCAGGTCTGGGCTACACAGTAAGTTCCGGGACAGTCTTGGCAGGAGAGAGAATGGAGAGGGTGAGAGAAACCTACTTGGTTGAAGAGTTATACAGCCTAGGGGAGATGAGTTGCAATAAAAAAACCCTAATTTTACAGGTGTGCGCATTCTTGTCTGCTGCTTCCTCACAGCCACTCTTGGCAAGCCTGTTTTGGAGGAACCTGTTTCAACCACATCCATCTATTGGTTGTATAATTAATTGTTCGTAGTTACTAATCCTTTTTATTTTTGTGACATTGGTAGCAAATACCCCAACTTTTATTTCTGGTTTTATTTAAACTTTTGCTTTTCCTAGTCAGTTTGGCTACAGGTTTGCTCACTTCATTTTTACTTAAACTTTTATTGAGTATTTTGCTTGTTTGCTGCCTGTGTACCATATTGCCTGTGAAATACCTGTGCCAGAAGGCATTGGGTTTCCTAGAACTGGGGTTACAGATGGTTGTGAGACATGTAACGTGCTAGGAACTGAACCTGGATCCTTTACAAAAGCAACAAGTGCTCATAACCACCCAACCATCTCTCCGGCCCCTCCTTTTCACTTTTAGTCTGTAATGTGTGTATTTGTATGTGCCGTGTGTGGAGGTCAGAGGTCAAGGTTGGGTGTCTTCCTCTATTGCTTCCGATCTTACTGAGAGTCAGGGTCTCTCACTGAATCCGAAGCTCAAGGATTCAGCTAGGCTAGTTGTCCAGCAAGCCCTGTGCTTGCACAACTCACATTTCCCAGCACCACACCCATCCTGCTCCAGCTTCCTCAGTGCTGGGACCACAGGCATGAAACCACCACACCCAGCTTCTCAAGTGTCAGTGTTGCTATCTTTTCAGAGAACCAATTTTTAAAAAAGATTTATTTTATGTGTATGAGTACACTCTGTAGCTGTCTTCAGACACAGCAGAAGAGTGCACCCGATCCCATTACAGATGGCTGTGGGCCACCATGTGGGTGCTGCAAATTGAACTCTAGAAGAGCATTTAACGGCTGAGCCATCTCTCCAGCCTATTTTTGTTCTCATTTAGCGTATCTGTTCTACTCCTTCGCCTCAGCCTGACATCGGAGCTAAGGGGTATTGCTTAGAAACAGCCTCGGGTCACTAGAACTTCAGAATATATGCTTGAGGTTCTAGGTTGAGACCCTGGCACACTTCCTCAAAAAGGCAGGTATTTTCCTGAATTTGCAAGAGAATTAATAGACCTGTCGTAGCAGGAACACCACGTGAAGTCACTCAGCCTGAATTGAGGGAACATCACACAACAGCTAGGTGAAGACAGGAGTGACAGTATCTCTAAGGTAGCTAGAGCCAGGGATGAGAAAGACCCATGCTACTGGCTATCTGAGTACAGTTTGAGCATGTGATCCGGGATAGGAATTACAAAGTTGGGCCTGAGCAGTAAAGCAGTCCTTTCTATATGAGGCTGCAATTTAGATTTTATTTTTTTAATATTTTTTATTCTTTGTGTAACCATGGGTGTCCTGGAATTCACTTTGTAAACCAGGTTGGCCTCGAACTCACAAAGATCTGCCAGCATCTGCCTCCCAAGTGCTGGGATTAAAGGTGTATGCCACCACATCCAGTTCATTCATTTTTAATCTTTGAGACAGGGTCTCACTATGTAGCCCTGGGTGGCCTGGAACTTACTGTGTAGATCAGGCTAGCCTCAGACTCAGAGATCCACTTGCCACTCCCTACCGAGTGCTGGGATTAAAGGTGTACGTTACTAAACGCCACACCAACTTAAAAGTTCTAAATTCCCATGGTTGTCACACTAAGTGTAAAAATTGTAACTGAAAATTTAAAAACTGTCAGCTGGTTGTGGTGGTTCATGAGTGTTTGTGAGCACGCGTGCACACACACACACACACACACCTTTCTCAGCTAGAGGATGGTCTTACCAATGGGTCTGTGGTCCAAGTCTGCAACTAGGTTCCAGAAGGTTATGGGCAGCATAGATACTGAGAGCCTCCTCCACAAGAACAGGCATGGGAGTCCTGTCACAGACAACCAGTTCTGTGGTCTGGAGATGAGTTTGTCAGTTCGTAGGAGTTAGGTCAGCCAGCCTTTAAGATTCCCAATCATACAGGGAAAGGACCTTGGGGCTTTCTGGCCTTGAGTGCCCTCCTGCCTACCTTAGCCCTGAGCTTTAGGGGTAACAGAGGTTTATACCTAAGCTGAACTGCTGTTGTGTTCTCCCCAGGGCCTCTGCATCTCTTCAGACTTGCTGGCAAGTGCTTCAGCCTCGTGGAGTCCACGTGAGTGCCAGGCTGGCGGGTGGAGTGGGTCTAGCCTGCAGAGCTCCTTCCTGATGTGCCTGTGCTCCCAGGTACAAGTATGAATTCTGCCCTTTCCACAATGTGACCCAGCATGAGCAGACCTTCCGCTGGAACGCCTACAGTGGGATCCTTGGGTAAGCTGGGCTAGGCAGTGGTGGTAGTCTGCTCCCTAGGCCCCCACATCATTGCTTTGCTGCCTCCCTTTCCCCCAGCATCTGGCATGAGTGGGAAATCATCAACAATACCTTCAAGGGCATGTGGATGACTGACGGAGACTCTTGCCACGCCCGGAGTCGGCAGAGCAAGGTGAGGCCCATAGGGAATGTAGGTGGTATGGAGCAACCCCCTGCCCCCACCAGCCACTGAGGCTCTCTTCTCAGGTGGAGCTCACCTGTGGAAAGATCAACCGACTGGCCCACGTGTCTGAGCCAAGCACCTGTGTCTATGCGTTGACATTTGAGACCCCTCTTGTGTGCCATCCCCACTCTTTGTTAGGTAGGCCTATGGGAAGGGGTAGGTCCAGGGGAGGGGAGGAGAGGGGAGGTAGAAGGCTGCAATGTCTGGTTCCTGCTGTCTGTAGTGTATCCAACCCTGTCAGAGGCCCTGCAGCAGCGCTGGGATCAGGTGGAACAGGACCTGGCAGACGAGCTGATCACACTGCAGGTGGGTGCACACTCAGGGGGTGTCCCCTCGCCTACAATACTAGGTCCTCCTCCTCCCTCTTCCACCTTCAGGGCTATGAGAAGTTGCTGAGGCTACTTTTTGAGGATGCTGGCTACTTAAAGGTCCCAGGAGAAACCCATCCCACCCAGCTGGCAGGAGGTTCCAAGGGCCTGGGGCTTGAGACTCTGGACAACTGTAGAAAGGTAGAGTCAGGGGACAGGGGGAAGGTCACAGGGGTCCCTAGTCCTGATAGCCCTCACCAGACTTTGACCAGGCTGGCAAACTTGTCTAGGCACATGCAGAGCTGTCACAGGAAGTACAAAGACTGACGAGTCTGCTGGAACAGCATGGAATCCCCCACACTAGGCCCACAGGTCAGTCTGCCTGGCCTGGTCAGCCAAGAGCCACACTGGGGCCTGCTGCTCTAGGGGCAGGCCCTTACTGCTACCTTTTCTGGCAGAAACCACCCACTCTCGGCACCTGGGTCAGCAGCTCCCCATAGGTGCAATCTCAGAGCAGCTGCGAGGTGACCCAGGACTACGTGGGAACATCCTGTGATCCAGGTGGCCATGAAGAATAGAAATATCCTGAGCCTCGAGTGTCCTTTCACAGAGAGACCAGGTACGGTCTCAGCAGAGTGCAAAACACTGGTGTGGTGTAGTCATGGCTTCTTTTGGCATCTTCTAGGCCAGACAATGTCACTGACAAACAAGAGGGACCATGTTGGCCAGCCTTCGTTGTGCTCAAAGATCCAGACAAAATAAAGATTCGAAGTTTTAATTAATTCCATACTGATAAAAAATAACTCCATGACTTCTGTAAACCATTGCATAAATGCTATTGTAAAAAAATTTAAACAAATGTTAACAACTTTAACAATTCACTAAAGTAAATGGGTATGTATTATAAATATGACCATCTGGGTTAAGATTCCATTCACATAACATTCTCAACTAACTTCTGAGAACAAATGCACACAGAGGCTTCCGTAAGTTAATCCACATGCGCATCCATACTTGGGGAAGGCCTGCCCACCAGGTACACAAGACTTCGACACTATCTTTTACGGTTACTATTTAACACTAGAGTTAGAAGACACCAGGCATCAGGACAATGGTGGGTCTCAGTTCCTAGACCCATGGCCCCACCTCCATTACCCACATATGGGCCTTAAGCCCCTCTCTCCCTTTCTTGGCCTTTCCCACCCAGGGTAGATCCTAGATGCCTCAGCTCATAAGAGGTCTAGAATGGATGGGAAAAGTGGCCTCTTCTGGAAAGTTCTTTGGTCTTCCCCTGCACACCTGTCCTCAGAGCTCAGCCTGATTCCAGAAGAGCAGATGCTCAGGAAAGCTCCCCTCAAGGGATGGGACCCAGTGTGCACTACCTCCTGCCTCCCCAGCCGTCACACAACGGCCCCATAACTGCCCCAGCCTGGAGTGTCAGCCCAGGAGGAGTTAACCAGAGTAGCTTACATACAGTCTAAAGCTTAATGCTTGTAACGGTTACAACTTGAAATCGTCCAGATGAGCTATCAATCACAAACACTGTCCTGTTACACCACAGAGACCAAAGGCCTGACATGGGAAACAGTGCATAAATATGAATAAAAATAAACAATCTTAAACCATGGTAACAGTAGCACAAAATACACATGATCTAGGTACTGAGCTAATAAATCATTATCACTATAATTAAAAACAAAAGTCACCGAAATCAGGTCAATAGTTACCTTATTAAGTAGTGGGCTAGCTGTGGAATGTTGAAGATCCATTTCCTTTAAAATGATAGGCCTTTTCTACCAGCTTGTCTTATATTAAAAAATGCTTTTAAATTTCCTACTATATTAAATACATTCTAATTTGGTCACTGATAAAAATGTTTTATCTAGTCACTTTGCACTTAAAAAATGCTATTAAATGTCTTTGGCAAAGCCATAGGGAATGAGAACCACTTCGAGGCCTGGGCAGAACCTGCAGGTAGGAAAGCTACCCTGTCTAGGTCTGCCACCATGGGCAGGGTCACCTGGACAGATGTCTCCTCCCTAGATTTCCAGAGGGCTGAAGTCATCACCCTAGATACAGTCTCAGCAGAATTTGAGCCATAGGCCTGAGGCCAAGCTGTGAGCAGCCCCACTGCCTTCACCTTGGAAGCTGATGAGTGAACTGAATCAGAGCTGCGGTTGCTGGTCATGTGATGAATTCTGGTAATATCTGGATGTACAGCTCAGGTACCAGATGTGTGCTAAAACTGTCATGGTCTCAAGCCTCTGGGCATTGCTGGATCAGCTAGAGGTGAAGTGGTCACAGGTGCAGCAGACTGCAGTCTCGGGTTCACAGCCCCTTCGTTCAGCACAAGCTGGCGTGCCCCAGGCGACTCAGAGGTTACAAAGCACCATTGCCATTACAGACTAGACATCAGAGCATAGCTCCTTCCCGAGTAGATCTTGGACTCCTCTGCTGCATTTTTCATTAGCATGAGATTGTCTTTCAAGGGAGAAGAAAACCCAAACGAACCAATCCCTTCACTTCTCTTGCAAGGCACAGGCACTTGGAAGTGGCCACGGATCACCTAAGTGCGTGACAGAGTTCTGGATGTCACTCTAGGATACTGGAATATAAAACTCCACCTACATGCGCACCTGCACATGTTTAGGAAAATTAGTTCCTTCCATAAAATTAAGAACATCTAAATGTATATGTGTCTTTCAATAACCACTCTCTGCTTATAAATACTATTTGTTTGCACTTAATTTTAAAATGTAAAAATTCTAGTTCTTCACTACTAGATAAAGGTTCCTTTCCTAAATAGTTTCAGAATATGAAAT
The DNA here is from genome assembly GCA_019843965.1 of Rhynchomys soricoides. Taxonomy (NCBI): domain Eukaryota; kingdom Metazoa; phylum Chordata; class Mammalia; order Rodentia; family Muridae; genus Rhynchomys; species Rhynchomys soricoides. The sequence goes on from JADRCH010000008.1 coordinate 15,618,351, forward strand.
CTAACGTAGTTACCATTACTATGATTATGTTAACCACAAACTGATAGGAAACTTCAAGTTCACAGTATGCTTATAAAGCCTCATGTTATCGCATATTAAAAAACATGGACCTAGAAAGCAGCTTATACAATTTATAATGTCTAATTAGTTCCTTGGTTTACAAAGTGCTTTGACAAGGCCTGACCTCCCATTGGCCTGGCCACAGCAGCCTCAGGACTGGGGGCACCAAAACATGCCACCTGCCTAGGGGACAGGCAGGGGGTTTGGTGGTGCTTCAAAGGTTTTTTGATAATACCTTGACACCGATGGTGGGACATGGTAGGTTAGAAATGAAAGGCTGTCGGACAGTGGGCATGAACTCACAGCCGGCATGGGGTACTGGAGGCAAGTTTCCACACTGTAGTGGCATATGGCATGCCCAGGCTTTTGTACTGCTCACCAGGGAAGGAATGGGTCTGGTTCTGGTCACCATGGGAGGGGCTGGCCCTTGCAGTAGGGGCACTCGGGGGTACTGGCTGCACACGGTTCACATAAGACACGGTGCTGGCAGGGCCGCAGGACAGTGCCATGGGCCCGCTCCTGGCAGGCCACACACTGTTTGGCACGGAGCTGGAAGATCACCTGTGGGGAAGAGGTGGCTGGTGAGTGTGGGGAGCCAAAGTGGCCCTGAGTGTGAAGTCCTGAATGGGTGTGTACAGCTGACACAGACATGACTGAAGCTTTTCAACAGAGGTCAGCTGTGGAATCAGCAAGCCTTTCTCTGGTCCAAGCTGACCAGTGTGTGCAGAAACTAGCAAGTGCATGCACTTCCCTCCTCTCAGAAGTCTCCTGAGACTCCTACAGACTCCTCCTACCTTGAAGATCTAACTCCCCTGCGCTGTGCATAATAAACACAACAAGATTCTGGGTTTCATTGGTAGCAGTATGGCTGTCAGAGCTTGCACAGCCTGCCTGCTCCCAGCTTTTCTGTGTCCCGGTGTCCTTTCTTTCTGTTTGTCCTTTCCCTTGCTGCCCCTAGCCGGGTCAGGGTACGAGGCTGTGTAGGTCACACTGGGTAAGACCAAGCAAGTGATGGTATCTCAGAACAGTGGGCCATAATCCTTTGAGTGACAGGCCAGGGATGGACACTTGGCCAAGGGCCCACAGGGGACAGCAGTCAATAGAAGACACTTTCCCTTGAGATGACCCCCCCATCCCAGGGAGGGGGTGTGTGTATGTGAGTGCACGAAAGCACACAAGGGTGCACAGAGAACTGGGGCCTGAGGCAGAGTCACTCTGGCCATAAGAAAGGCTAGAAGCAGGATACCTACAATAGGTACTAAGTGAGATTCTGTGGCTTAAAGTGGCCAAAGCCCAAGAGGCTACACATTGGAGACAAAAGTACATGTGGCAGTTGGACCTTGGCTGTGGTCCATGGGACACATGCGAGAAGCACCAACCAGAGTCCAGGCAAGGAGGAGAAGCAATGTCTGCCCAGGTCTCAGGCCCCTCACTAGCTAGTCCCCTTTGCCCTCCCCTAAAGTGACAGCCACTACAGGGCAGGACTCACCCCATCCACAGCCTCTAAGTCCAAGCGCAGTTGGCTCTGGAGAGAATGCAGCTTGGGGAGAGGGATGTCGCTGATGTCACCCAAGCTCCGAAGCCCTGGCAGTGAGGATAAACCCAGGCCCTCTAACTCTTCTTGCAGCTGCTTCACCTGGGCCTCCACCTCTTCTTTCCTCTGCAGGGCCAGCTGCCGGTCACTGTCCGCCACACGGGCTCTTTCCTTGGCCTCCTGAGCCTCTCTCTGCCAGGCATCACAGGCCTAAAACCCAAGACATCATGCAGGAGGCAGCCATGCCTGGTCGTCCACAAGCTTGCTTGCCCTGCCTGTGTAAACAAGCCTTTTCTTCCTTTACCTTCCCACCCCCTCCTTCCCCATGCTTACCTGCTTCACTTGCTGCCAAGATTCTTCCCACTGCCTGATCTTCCTCTTGGCCTCATCCAGCTGTCGCCTGACCCGTGCCAGCTCAGCACTGTTTGGACTTGCACTCGAGGAAGCCGAAGGGCCAGAGTTCAGAATGGGGGATGGGCTAGGGGAGAAGCTGCCAGAAACAAAGTCCCAGATGCTCCCAGGGACGCCGTTCAAACCTGAGTTTAGGAGAAACAGGGATGATAAAGCCCACGCTGCACCCAAGGGCTGAGGTGCCTGCAGATGTTTCTGTCTCTCGTGGCCTGGCCACCCACCTTGGTACCCTGTAAGTCACTTGCTCATGACTGCTGAAGCCTCAGCTTCTGGACTGCCTCCCCTAAATGAGGCCCAGTTGGCTCAGGAAGATGAGAGTGAACAGAAGATTAGGTTCAGAAGTCCTAGCCGATCTCATTATATAGCAGGCCCTGGAGGCTCAGAAGAGCGCTAGTCTGCGGGCACCCATGTTCCTTAACTAGCAGCTAAGATGGACATATCCGGAGACGGCGCATTCTGAGATATAACAGATGACGGAAGAGGTAAAGAACTTCTTAGTAAAAATGTGAGAGCAGAAGACAAGAGTCCTGCTGCTCTGTCACACCAGCTTCCTTTCACAGCCGGCACCATACAATAAACCCTAGGTATGCTGTCGGGACCCTAAGGTGGCTCCATGTAGAGCCCTGAGTGAGCTGGCAAGCAGGAGGTTGTGATCTGGGGCCCTGTGAGAATGCCCAGCTGTGGGCAGCCAGCTGTCCATGGTAGACATGTTTGTTCACCAGGCTATGTCACATGGGTTGGAGTGGATCAGAACTACCTACAGAGGTGAGAGTCCTACCCAGGACTGGGTTGGACAGAGCCTATTCCAGGACCCAAAGCCGGCGGGGAGGGACCCTCGCCCAGGCACGCACCTAAAGAGCTGTAAGATGAGGCTGCAGAGCCCAGCGTAGCCGGCTCCGACCGGAGGGGTGGTGGCTGCTGGGGGGGCGTCATGGCCGAGGAGACGAGTGGCCCCGACAGGGACTGGGAGAGCGAGCTGAGTGGGGAGGTGGACAGGGATGAGGACGAGTGCAAGGATGGCGAGCGGGGCAGGGAGCCCGGAATGGTGACGGGTGCTGAGCCTGCCAGCGACCTGGGACCTGGTGGGAGGAGGGAGGCTGAGTGAACAAGGGCAGGCAGGGTTTCTGCCATGGAACCACTTGCCCATAAGCCTGTAGGTCAGTAACTACGCAGCTAAATACAAGGGATACCTAGGGGCAGGATCACATCAGAGGAATCAGGCCAGCACCCAGAGGTGCAGTCATCAGGGCCCTCACAACTCGAGGTCCTGGTAGAGCCAGGACCTCATTAGCATGGTGCTCACAGAACTACCAGGCCTCTAAGATGGGTCGATTTCTTTTGAAACAGAGAAAATAACTTTCAGGATGAAGAAAATGATGAAATAACAGGAACCTCTCTCTATGCCACACAGCAGTGAAAACAATCTGTGTCTCCTCATGAGAGGCCCTGCAAAAAAAAAAAAAGGGAGGGGGCTCTGCTTTGTCACACAGAGGTAAACTGAGGAAGCAGCAATCAGCTGAGCCATACAGGCAGGTGGCAGAGGCAAGGAGATTCTAAAAAGAGGACCCCAGCAGACACCTTCCCCAACCCCTACTGTAAGCCAGGCAGCATGCATGGAGACACAGGAGCAGCTGATCTCAGCACTCACCTGTCAATCCGAGGTCCTGCTCTTCTAAGTCTTTATCTAAGGATGCAATGTTTATGTCACTAAGACGAAGATCTAAGGCAGAACCTGTGAAATAAACCGGGCATTACTCACTCACCTCTCAACCAAGACAAAACCTCTCTGAAGGAATCCCTGACCCCATACCCACCAACACGCACCTAGCTGGAGCAAAGCAGCCACCCCGCCACCCAACAGTAGCACACCGTAACTCTGCTGACCAGCAAGGCTGCTTTCTCCTCCACAGCCAGAGATGTTCTATCTGAACCAACCTGCAGCAGCCGCACTCACAGCTCTGGCCCACAGATGTTCTGCTTCAAAGGTTTTCTGGTTTTGTTGTTTGCCTTTTGTTTTTTTAAGACAGGATCTCGTGTAGCTCACGACTGGCCTCACCTCACTATGCAGCCAAGGATGACCTGAACTTCTTGCCCTCTGCCTCCCAAGTGCTGGGACACACAGGCATACACCACGGTGTCAGTTGTTTCTCCTTTTCCTTCTAACCGTTTGTTAAAATTTGACCAAAAAAATACATTCAACTATTAAAAATTTTACAGGAGGCCAATTCTGACAGGAAAATGGTTCTGAGGCCATGTTAAGTTGAACACTAGGATAATGAACTCTGACACCTTGAGGACCTAAGACCAGGACCTGAGCCCCGACAGTCTCCTCAAAGGCAGAAGTTGCAGGGTGTGGTAGAACACACCTATAAGTCCTGTACTACAGAAGCTAAGGCAGGAGAATCACTGTAAGTTTGAGGCTGACATAATCTACATAGTGAGTTTCGGGAGCAGGATGAGACCAGGACACACCGCCACAGCCATCTGAGGGGAAGAAGGAGAGACAGGACTGGCTGTAGGAGCATGCCTGTGGATTGTGTCACATTCTCAATAGAGTCAGAGTCCAACTTAAATATGTAGGAATCCTGCACTGAGAAGCAATGAGACTGCAGCTGCCACTACTGTCTGTCACTATGTCTGTCTGTGACTCTGTGCTAGGTTCAGTCCTATCTCCACTGTTGGCAAAAGCCCCTTCAGTCCCCAAGAACCCAGAGTTCAACTTCAAGATGGCATATACACTGTGGTGGCATATTCTTATAATCTCAGCAACTGGGAGGCCAAGGCAGGATGATTAGGAATTCCAGGTTAGCCTGGGCTATGTTGCAAGCTAGCCCACCTCAAAAAACAAAACCAAACCACCATCAACAAAACCCCAAACTTTCCCTGCAGGCTCCTTGCTGGAGACAAAGGGCCTCTCCACAGCAGAGTGACAGCTCATAGACTGTAAGGAAACCTCTCTGTACCAGGGCAGCATAAAACTCCAGGGACCACTGTTTGTCACCACATCCTCTAGGTCATGTCCATTAGGGACTTCATATGAAAATCCTCAGGCAAAACTATCACTGCTCAATCAGTGACATTTAGGTGGACCAGAACACTCTTACTGCCCAAGGGTGAGTCTACTTAGCACAGAGCCAGACACATCTTAGCCAGGACAAGAATGCGGGAAGCATGTCTACCAGGAAGTGAAGGAGGGAGAGGCGGAGGCCAATGCTCTAGATCAACTCACAGTTTAGCTGCTGCCAAGGAGTAGCTTGGAATGCAAATGGCTATACCCAGAGCAAGCCAGACAGTAGCACTGGTACAGTCCCAGCTGCACTTCCGAGTTGTGGGAACCTGTATGGTGCACACTAGAGCCTAAACCCAGCCATACTGTTCTTTCCAGACTCTCTGATTCTCATTCTTAGGGCCAGTGAGCACTGCTCAGCCTCATGGTGACCACCAGACCCAAAGACAGAACACATCCCTCCTGGGGAATGCTTCTAGGTGGCTCCAAGAAGCAGCTAAAAGCTCCTGACTCCTGAGGAACCACTCATGGCTGTGTGGCACCTATCATGCTTGCTCAAGCCAGAGCGGATCAGCCTGTGGCTTAGTTATGGTGTTTCTAAACTTATTCCTAAGCTGATGGCACAACTGGATTCCAGCTCCATCTGACCTAGCCAGGTCCCCCTCATTATCGAGGCCATGAAAAGACCTACTCACTCTGACAAGAGTCTCAAGAGCAATCTTCAGGGCACTGAAGCCAGGATGCTAAAGCACCCAAGAGAAAACATTCCGCCTTGTAACCACATGGGCAAGGAGCCAGAGCTCCACTCAGTGCAGAGATTGCCACTCCTTAGGAGGCCAGGGTGAGAGAAATACACAGGCAACCACTCTCAAAGACAAGCCATTCCAATACGGTCTAAGTATAATTGAGAAGATGTGAATGAGCAGGATGGCAGGGCTGGCAAGACCCTGAGGCCTGGGACCCAGGGCTCCCAGCCTAGACACTGGACACCATAGACCTGACATCCTTAATGACAGCTGTTGGTGAGGAAAGCCTTTTTACACCACCCACTGTAGGCTTAGGACAGCAGTGACAAGATAAAGTACAGGCTAGATAGGGCTGTCCCAGAATGCACTTCTGTAATCCCTGATGCCCTGAGGTCATGGAGCCAGGCATTGGTGTGATAACTGACTAAAGAGAATTACAAGAAAAAAACCAAGTTGCTAGGGAAAAAAAAAAAACCCTCTGCCATCAGAGAGCGAATGCAGAAGGAAAGCAGGCCACCATCCCAATTCGGATTGACGGCACAGGCCTCGTGCTACACGGGTTTCCTGATTCTTGTATGTCTCCCCATGTTGGGCACCTGTCCCTGACCAAGCTTCTGAGGTCCTTGTATTAAGTACCTCCTGCTACACAAGTTGCCACTTTCACATAGGCTGGGACAGAGAGATGCCAGTGTCTGGCCTTTCAGCTGATCAAGGACTATGGGCATCCTGGGCTTGAAGGGACAGAGACCACTTGCTGGGCAGCTTCAGCTCAGAAGTTCATTACCTGATAGTACTGCAGGCTTCAAGTTCAAAATCCAAGTGTGCACACCTGCCTGCACTCTTTCTATTGGCTTAGGGAGTATTTCCAAGGTTCCTGGGGCTTCAGATCTTCCTGGGCATGGGACTCCATGAATCCTGACTCAGTTTCCACGGTCACACCATGTATGTCCGTGTTTCTTCTTAGAAGGACACTATCACTGAATCAGGGCCTTCTCTAATGACCTCATCTTAACCTGATGATCAAGATCCCATTTCTAAATGAGGACAAGTTCACAATGTGTCCTCCAATGCTGGTAACTGAACTTGAGCCTCACACAGTCTAGGCAAATACTTTACCAATCAACTAGATTCCCTACTACTAAACTAGATTCTTCTTTTTGGGGAGAAACAATTTAACCCAAAACAAAGGGACCCTACCTGGGTACACCCCTTACCATGTCTGCCCCATGGACTCCAGGCCCTGCCCACCACTCACAGAACTGCCTGTCCCTTGCTGTGAGTGCATGCCAAACCGGGCTAACTTCAGGCAGGACGTATGTCCCCAGCTCTGCGCCTCTGTTGCTGTCTTTGCTGTTTTCTACCCCTCTCATCCTCACACCTTCTCAAGTCCCTCCCTTTCCTTTCCTTCTAGATCTTTCTGTCCAGCTCCGTCTCTTCCAGACCCAGCCCTGCACCCCACTCCTACAGCTCCTCTCCAGAAGCTTACAGCCTTTGCCACAGCCTGGTCACAGCCTCACAGTGGCTGCTGGAGCCCTACTGTAAGAGGCTCCAGACCTTAGCACAACTGACTCCATGACAGAAATACCAGTCAGGCCTTAAAACCCAGCAGATAGGCAGCAAAATTCAAATCTCCCAAAATGAGAAAAAAGAACTCACCTATCAAAGTCCATAGTTCTGGGAAAGTCCCCGGATGTGCTAACCCTGCTTCTGGTTTCTACAGTTCTGCTTCTTGATAGCTGTTCTTACTAACTGAGGTGTGTCAATCCAGGATGTGGTTTTTGTGCTTAAAAGCCCACCCTGACAGACAACCAGGGCTACACAGTGAAATTCTCTTTCACACAAACAAATAAGCAGCCCACTCTGAGAAAGGCTTGGGACTGCACTTAGTCCTGAACACCCAGTGTGGTTGCCAGGTGGCTGATAAAGACTTTCTGTTGATATAAACACATGGTGGAGCAGTCTCTGGGGGGTACCTCACAACACTGCACACCCCCTTTCTCCAGGTCTTAGATGGCCTCCCACAGCACTACACCCACCCCCAGGACCTCATCTCTCCATGCTGGGGAGAGCAGCTGTCTCCCAAGAGTAGGTATGCGTCAAGGTCTCTTCTTCCATAACAGCAAGCTAAGCACAGCTCTTTCTCTCAACCCAACACAGCTAAGACCCAAGTCAGTTTTCACGGATGGGTCCCAACATCCATTCTCTGGCCATCCCCGTACTGCCTACAGCCTGTAGGAACAAGCCGTGTCTTGTATGGAGTTCTAGCCTCCCAAGCCTAAGGCCCTCAGTGAGGTAGCCAAAGCTTCCTGGTGGGTCTTTCCTGGCCACTGCTGAGCATGTCCCATTAGTCTCAGATCTCATCAGCCTCCAGATCCTGTGTGCTGATCCACTACATCTGAAAAGAGCTGGCCAAAGCAGGCAGATTGAGGATATGCTCCCATCCTTCCACACAGTGACCTGCCCTATCCTCCTCTGTTGTTCCCAGTGCAGAGGCCCTGGCCCATCCTTTATATCTGCTGTGGGGCAGGGAGGCCATCCAGGAGTTCCAACCTGGACTGGCAGCCTCTGTACCTAAGCCTGGGAAAATGAAGTGAGAGTCCCGCTGCTCTAGTGCCCCTGGCAAAGCTGCAAAAACTCATTTTGAAGAACTAAAGAGCAAAGAAAGGCATGCAGTGGGAACCTGTCTTCCTTGTCAGGATCTCTGTGATCCAGTGGAGCCCCAGGTGCTAAAGCAGTCCTGCACTACACAGCACTTGCAGCTCAGAATCGCACTGCAATCAACCCTAACCGGGGCTTAGCACAGGGTGTGAGCCACGGTCCTGGAGCCCAGCAAGACAGCAACAAAAAGGAGATGTCTGGGGAAGCCTCTGGGCCCTGTCCACCTTAATTCAGAGCCCAGGGTCCCAAGGGGCTACCCCACTCTTTTGAGTGTTGTTTAGGGACCCATCCTACACCCTAGTCCACCAGGCTCTTCTCTCCAATCTCACTAAACCTAATGCTCCAGATGATCACACCCAGTATTTCTGAATCATGCTCAAAGAACCACCTTAGAAAAAGATAAAAATCTAGGTGGGCCTCCTTACATAAAATGCAAGTGTTTGAAGGCCAGGCTGTGCCTCCTGACCCAGAACAAGCTCCACCAAATGACCTGAAGCCACTTGGATCTCAACAGCAACAGCAGAGACCTGCTAGGTATCGTCCCAAGCATCACCAGTTCCCAATATGACACAGCACATTCAAAAGGTGCTGCAGTCCTCTAGGTCAGGGATACATGAAGTGGCAAACCACACAGACTGCAAGAAGGACTTAAAAGCAAGACAGGATGGGAACCTTTTCCGTCTGCAGCTACAGAACTGAGGAGCACCAACAACCAGTATATCTGTACTCTGAACTGGGATAGTTAGAGGAACTGAGGGAGCCAGCCCACAAAGGAGAGGAAACACAAGCTACAGGAGGCCACAGGACCCTGGGTAAGCAGCAACAACAAAATTTAAAAGCAGGCAGCCTGAAAAACCCGGCATAGCTCTCATAATCTCACCATGAAAGAGGTGCATGTTTTCCGGGAACATGCATCCTGACGGACATGCATTTTGAAGGGAAATGACCTGATGGGATGCTCACCAAGACCTTCACCTGGGCAGGGGTGCACTTAGAAGGAAAACAACCTGGGGGTTCGCTGGCCGACCAGGACGATCTCAGAGGGAGACGCGCGTCAAGGGGGGGACCACTTGAGTAGATGCGCTATGGGAGACACCACCTGGGAGGATGTGAGTATAGGACAGAAGGCCCCTGGGGAAGCCGCGCCAGAGGTATGGGGAGGACGCACACCTGAGGAGGAGGGAGGACGCATGCTCGTTCCAAATCGTCGAGAAATGACGACCCACAACTTGGTGCTGGGTTGACGCGAGACCAGGATCTGCAGCAGCCACTGTCAATGCTGACTCATATCCTCCGCAGCCCCGCCGGCTGTCCGTCACAGAGGATTCAAACCTGCCTGGCTCGCACTCTGCCTTCGCCAGCCTCTGGCCCTGCCGGAGTGCAGGCCCCGCCCACTCACGCTTTGCACCCAGCCCCGGAGCACCAGGCAACGCCCCCTGCCTACCAAGGTGTGCAAGAGCAGGCAGGTTCCGGCAAAAAGGCTGACTCACGGAGAAGGGGGAGGGGAGGGGCGGAGCACGCGGAGGGGGGGGGCGGGGCGGGTGGTGGAGAGCGTGAGTTTAGGGAGCGCTCATGGGCTGAGTCCTCTGTAGTCAAGAACCGGAGGCAGGCTCACACTGACTACCAGAATCTGAGTCTGCTGCCCCTGCACCTCTTAAATGTGCATGTTCTATACTTGGCTTCATTTAAATTTAAAAGAAACGGCTCCACAAAGATATTGCTCTCCATTCTACCCCCTCCTCAGCCCCAGCCCTCTAAAACTGGAAGAAGAAAAAAGGAAAAAAAAAAAAAAAGAGCAAGAGCGAGGGCCAACCCCATGGGGTTGGAGCATGTGGGTCAGGCTGGCTATTGGATGGAAGCAAGGACTGGGTGCCTAGAAGCCATGGATACCCATCACTGGGAAGAGAGCCCACTGCCTTCTTGTGTCAGGCAATGCTGAGGATGGGAATCTTACAGAAGAGACTGGTTTAAGACAGGAAGGGTCTTGATATAAAAGTGATCCTCCTGCCCCAGCGTCTCAAGCACTGAGATTACAGTACCCATCTAGATTCATATATGACCTCAGCTAGCAGGGTGGAGGGGATTTGTAGTGAGGAGAGGAAATGTTCACTATTTTAACCAGGAAGCAACTACAATACACTCTAAACAAAAACAGGTGCCCAGTAGACTTGAGGCCTTGGGTCCTATCCCCAGCAATGCAAAACAAATAAAAAATGCATCTTCCAACTTTTTGACTGTGTGGCTGAGGCCATGCATCACATATTAAATAATGGCTAGGAGAATTACTGTAGTTAAGCCATCTGTCAGTCTGAAACACCGGGGACACTGTGGCACCCTGGTGCATGCTTGCTCAGGGCTGGGGTCTAACTCCCCCTCAACACACTTCTGCTGCATATCCTCCTTACCACTGCTACTTTCACGCCAGAAAACCAGAGGCAGAAGGCTGGCAGGTCCTGAGGCCAGCAGGATTCTCAGAGCAGCGGGCAAGTACCCGAGGTAACTGCAGGACATGATCTAGACCCAGACCTGGATCCATCTGCAATAATCCTTGGGGACACAGCCTACAGAACTTCCCTCCCTCTCTCCCTGACCGGACAACAGATGACAGCAGAGATGGAGATGGTTCCCACTGCCTCCACAGCTGGATAAGTCTGAATTCTAGAGGGTTCTTCAGAGGTGAGACAGACCCACACAGACCCAGAACCCCACAGAACCCCAAAGACCCCCACACACTTCCACAGAACCTCACAGACCCCCCACACCTCCAGACCCCCCCACAGAACCCCCCAGAACCCACATACCCCAACAGAACCCCACATAAAACCCAACAGAACCCCACAGACCCCCTCACACCCACACAGACCCCACACAGAACATCGCACGTGCAACTCAGGTCTTCCAGTGGAGGAGACCACACCAGCCACAAGATTATGCAGTGATTTAGAGAAGTGACCTGTGGTAGAAGGAAAGAGCCAGAGTCTATCCCGAGTGAAATCAAGGTTGGAAAGGTACTGAGGGCACATACTGCAGCCAAGAAACTCCTCCTAAGGCTGCTGGGGTGCAGAGCCCACAGTGCTTTCCCAGAAGCCTCAGTAGCACACCACCAGCTCCAAGATTCCCTAGTAGTCCTCATGTAGTGCAGGACTGTCTTTAATGTCCCCTGAGGAGGGTGAAGGGATTCTCTGCCAGCACTGGGGCATCATTCCCAACCTACATCTAATGTAGGACTCTGGCTGGCCTACATGGATAGAGCTTGTGCTGTTTTGTGGGATGCTGAGTAACACATCTGTATGTCCTCTAGGTAGTTTGCCACTTTGCTACTTGTACGTCAATATGGACACCTGTATTCTGGGTCCCTAGGCAGCCTAACGTCCCAAAGCCACAGGGCTTACCTTCCTAGTTCCACACCTCTAAAATCACCACTAATGCCATTCTTCGGTCTATCTCCCAAGGTCATAGGAGGAGGGTGACCTTGTAGTAGAAAGAAGAGCTGTGAGGGTGAGATCCAGGCATTGGGGGATGGAGGGATAAGTCAATGATTAAAGCACTGGCTGCTCTTCCAGAGGACCCAGGTTTAATTCCTAGCACCCATGCTGCAGCTCACAACTGTCTGTAACTCTGTTTTCAGGGGATCCAATGCCCTCCTTCTGGCTTCCACAGGCAACCTATGCATGCAGTCCATACACTTGTATTTAGGCAAATTCATATACATAAAATAAAAACAGTTAACATCCTAAAAAACAAAAACAAAAACAAAAAGTTAGGCCTGGGTCAATGAGGCCCTAGTGAGCACAGAATGGCGAGGAAGAAGAGCTGGACTGTTTTCAGCTAAGGAAAAGGTGCAACAAGATACAGACCTTCAGCCCCAAACCACACAGAACAAACACCAGTAACGTTCCGCAAAAGGCAGAGATGAAAGAAATGCTTGCATCTGATGATGAGAAAGAGATTTCTCCTAAAGTAGAAAAGGCTTATGTCCAAAGCTGACAGGGACGGGTTAAAGATAAAATCAATAAAGTAGAGAAACACAGACAGGAAGAACAACAAAGAAAATAGAGGAAAATGAGTGCAGAATTGAGCAGGACCTGATAGAAAAGATGAAAATACAGCACGAACTAGCACAGAGAGCTGAGCAGGTGAAAGAGGAGGATGCAAACCAGATACAGAAACCATTTTAAAGAGTACTGTTCTGGAAAACTCAAACTCCATTTTGAGGAAATAGAAAGGCAAAAGAAAGAAGATGAAAAAGGGGGTTGGGGGTGGCCACATCATTAGACTGCTTCCTGCTGATTAGAGCATTAGTTCCCTGGGGCAAGTCTGATCTTCACAGGCAGGGTATCTAATTTCTCTTTTTCCTCTCTTCGAACATTTGACCCAACCACCAGCCCTAGCAGTCCCTTCTATCAGGGCCCTAGTATTTATAAACCGTCTGAGAAGTCCCCAGAATTCCAAACATCACACACTTGCAAAAGCTATCTGCAGCTTGCCCTGCTAGAGCAGGAGGCAAATCACAGTCAGCTGCTGTGGGGAATCTTAAACAGCCCCATATCCCACCTGAGATTAAAATAAAACATATTCCCGTAACATTTCTGTGTTTTTAAAGAAACCAAAATTCTTACTACCATCTGTGTCAGGCCCTTGTAACCAGACTGCAGCAGCTCAGAGCACGCCACCTTTGACCCACAAGTACCTGTGGGCACAGTATCCAGGGGTCCCTCACCCTCTTGGCCTCAGCTATCTGCTCAGCTCATCGCGGCCTTTCTGCCCAGCCTCTTGGCTCCTGTTCAGACCCTGATATCACGCTAGCCCTGCTACTACTGCACTGGTCCTCCCTCAATGGATGACTCCCAGGTACTTACAAAAAGGCCACGAAGTGGGCTATTCTGAAGCTCTGTGTTTACCTGTTCCAGGCTTCATTACAACTCTCCCCTTGACCCTATCAACAGCCCCCACTTTTAGTTCATCATGGTTTCTAGTTCCATTTCTCCCTAGCCTCATTTGCTGGTGTCAAAGAGTCCACTTGACACGACTCTGGTGTTTTGTGCAGTGTTACGATGTGGGCTCCATGTACCCTGCCCTCCTGAGCACCACACAGCACTGAGTGATTCCCTGAGGGATAATAAAAGCATGATGCCTCCGGCTTCTGCAGAGCAGCTTGTCCTGAACACAGTGTAACACAATGTGAAAGCTCATGCCCAGGAAAGCAAGTATGCACTCACCTATAACTGCCTCCACAGTGTTGCCAGCTGGATCCAGTGGAAGGGCACGGGCAGGGAGGGTAGGCAGCGTGGTGGGGGAGGAGCTACCCGAGCCAGTGCTGGATGCCAGGCTAGATGCCACACTTGAGCTTATGCTGGGGGCCAGAGGGTGAACCACTGAGAACACAGCGAGGTGGTTCTGTTAAAAAAACACAAACAATATGAGCAGGTACTGCTGGAAGCACAGCAGCAGCAGAGACACCGCAGATGGATGGGCTGCCAATGTCCCCAGTGCAGAACATAAAGACAGCCAATATTTCAGGTGTCACAGAGGGATGTTCACTAGCACACACTGACCACAACAGGCTGCCTTGCTGTCACTCAGACAAACATATCTGGAAAGTGTCTGTTCACAAAACCTACCCAGCAGGCACAATCTGTGACAGGCCAGAGTCTGGGGGCTTGCCCATTCTTCTCTCCAGCCTCCCAAGAGCCTCTCCGCCCCTCCCCAGTTCTCACCCACCCAGAGACCGGAAAAGTGAAAAGGGGGGAAACTGGTGCCATCTCCATCTGTCAGATAACAGATAAAACAAGTCAGATTATATGAAATGGAGCCTGGGCAAGATTCAGGGAACACAGCAGCACAGCTGGGGGTCCTTAGCATGTCTCCATATAATGGACACTTATATTAAAATCAGACCTATATGCTGAACCTGGGATTCTCGAATTGAGAAAAAGCAGTCCCTGAATCCTGGGCCTCACCATACCTCCCCGATCAACACCAGGGCACTCATATCCCCCATGAGTCCCACAAGGGTACCCAGGAACCCCATACCCAGGAGTGACAGAAACGCCTGGGCCAAAGAGAGAGGACACAAGTCACAGCAAGTCACAGCCAACCAACGGCCATGGGCTGAAAGAAACGGTTACCAGCATGAGGTGAACCAGCTCTCAGTAGACCACCAGATCACACATCACATCTGGAAACCAACAACTCAGTGGTATCCCCACCACGCAGGTAGCAGGTACAGGCACAGAAGTGTGCTGTCTCTCAGCCACCGCCTTCACCAGTGGGCCCAGCCAGACGAGCTGGTTCCAGTGGGCCCATCAAGCTGAAGTCCATCCAGGACACCCGAGAGACCAGCATTCTGGGTGGTAATCACTGCCCCCTCCACCTGTACACTCTAAACTTCAGACTTCACCTAAGTTCAATACCACTAGGAACATACACACCTCTTCCCAAATGAGAGGAGACATGACACACACACACACACACACACACACACACACACACACACACCCGGGCTGTGTTTAGTAGAAAAGGGACTTCCGGCCTAAAATCCCAGGAAGAATCTGTGCTCTGTCACTCTGTGACTTTAATGCTTCAGCAGTTAAGTTGTTCTTCCAAAGAATCCAGGTTTGATTTCCAGCACCCACATAGCAGCTCACAACCATTCTGTAATTCCAACTCCCAAGAATCCAACATCCTCTTGTGGTCTCTGTAGACACCAGATATGTATATGGTACACAGACATACATGAAGACAAAAAAAAACCCACACACATACAATAATATAATAAAAGCAACAACAACAACAAAACCAAAAACATCTTCCTAGACTTTAAACCAGAGACCAAGAGTGCAGAGACCTTGCGAGTTGGCACAATGTTATTGCTAAGCCATCAACACAGCTGGTCTGATCTGAGGGCAGTGGTCAGTCCAAGCTGGTGGCTCAGGCAGGCAAGCTCATATTTGCTGATATTGTGAGTACAGGAGCAATATCAACTGGGCTGTGGGACACCAGGGTCCCATCTGTGAACTGACACACAACCTGGGGCACCAGAACCTGCCAAGGGCACTGAGGCACCACCCTCTTCCTTCCCAGATGTGAGGAGGACAGTCACACCTGGGGTTCTCTCATCAGTGCACGTGGTACCATGGCCTCAGCGTGGCAGACACTATGACAACCCCCCTCCAATAACATGAGCAGAGGACATAGCTCTCTCCCCTAGGTAAAGGTTCCAGGAGACTGCTTGACCCTACAAATAGTAACATTATCTTGTCCTTTCAAAGTCACAATGGTCACAAATGTACAACAATGGGTCAACCTAAGAGTTTCCAATGAGAGGCTGACAGGGCCTCTCTTGGCCATGGCCAGAGACACATCACCAAGGCATATCATGCCTCCTCTAAAGGCAAGTTTATTACCTGGCTTTTCTCTCTCCTTCATTCTTTCCTTCACTTTCCTTTTTTGTTCTTAAAATATACACAGAATAAAATAAATCATTTAAACCATTCTGGTTTTTATTAGTGTTATTTATTGGGGGAGGGGCATGTGTATGGATACTCATGTGCAGGTCAGATGACAACTCGGGAGTCAGTTCTCTCCTTTAACCTTGTGGGTCTCAGGGAGCAAACCCAGGTCACTATGCACAGTGACAACCTGTTGAACTACCTGGTTGGCTTGTAATCATTTGTAAGTATTCACTTTCACGTGGTACTAACTGAACCTTAGGTCTCACACACACTAGATACGCTAGTTTTTTTATAAATCTTTTTTTTTTTTAAAGATTTATTTTATGTACATGAGTACATAAGACACACCAGAAAGGGCATCAGTCCCATTATGGATGGTTGTGAGCCACTACGTGGTTGCTGGGAATTGAACTTGGGACCTCTGGAAGAGCAGTCAGTGCTCTTAACCGCTGAGCCATCTCTCCAGCCCCCTAGATATGATAGTTTTATGTCAACTTGACAAAAGCTAGAATTAGCTGACAGGAGAGAACCTCAATTGAGAAACTGTCTCCAGATATAAGGTATTTTCTTTATCATTATATTTTTTAATGACTTGCATTTATTTTATGTGTATTGGTGTTTTGCCTGCATGTCTATCTGTTAGACACCTGGAATTGAAATTGCAGACAGTTGTGAGCTGTCATGTGCATGCTGGGAAATGAATCCAGGTCTTTTGGAAGAGTAAGCCAGTGTTCTCACTCACTAAGCCATCTCTCCAGTCCTGGGTATTTAATTAGTGACTGATGGGGGAGGGCCCAGCCCATTGTGGGTGGCCATTCCTAGGTAGGTGTTCCTGGGTTTACAAGAAAGCAGGCTGTGGTGGTTGGTATGCTTGGTCCAGGGAGTGGCACTATTAGGTGTATTCTTGTTGGAGTAAGGTATGTCACTGTGGGGGTGGGCTTTGAGACCCTCTTCCTAGCTGCCCGAAGAGATTCAGCCTTTTCCTGTTTGCCTTCGGAAAAAGAAGTAGAAGTCTCAGCTCCTCTTACACCATGCCTGGGGGGATGCTGCCATGCTTCCCACCATAATGATAATGGACTGAACCTCTGAACTGTAAGCCAGATCCAATTAAATGTTGTCCCTTACAAAAGTTGCCTTGGTCATGGTGTCTGTTCATAGCAATGAAACCCTAAGACACAGGCTAAACAAGCCATGACAAACAAGCCAGTAAATGGCACTTCTCCACGTTCTCTGTATCAACTCCTGCTTCCTGCCCTGTTTGAGTTCCTGCCCTAACTTCCTTCAGTGATGAACAGTGATGTGGAAGTGTAAGCTAAAACAACTCTTTCCTCCCCAACTTGCTTTTGGTCCTGGTGTTTCACCACAGCAACAGGAACCCTAAGACACTAGGTAAGCACTCTTTATCACTGAGTTCCATCCAGCCTTTTATTTTTAACCTGTAAGACAGGCCCTTACTATAAACCCGGGCTGGCCCTGAGCTCAGTGATATTCTTGCCTCAAGCTCCCAAGTTGCTGGGATTTTATGTGCCTGACCTCCAGACCTGGCTCCTGTATACCTCTGCGGCATTAACTACATCCGCCCTGTGCAAACACCATCACCACCAGTTTCCAGGACCCTTCGCTTTCCCCAAATACTCTGTCCTTGTGACCCACGAATACGTCATCCTCCTTTCCTTGCCCTGGCTCCATGAGGACAGAAGAAATCACAGGGAGAATAAAATTCTCCCACAGGAAGAAGTGACAATTCACCCAGAGCAAATTCTGAACCAGTGCTGATTAATATTTATGTATTTATTTATTTATTTACTTATTTATTATTTGAGGTATGGTTCCACAATGTGGCCTAGGCTGGCCTTGAACTCATGACCTTGACTTGGCCTACCAAGTATTGGGATTTGGGATTACAGGTATGGATTATGTAGCCTTGCAGTGCTCACCGTTCTTTAATGGTGGAGGAAACACAAATGATCTTGAGTTGTTAGGGCAGCCGGGTCAAGACAAAAGTCTGTTTCCTAAAACAGACAACTTAGTCTGAACCAACATATGGAAGCTAAACTGGTCAGAGAAGAGGCCTTGAGGTTGGGGGCACATGAAGCCCCCATCACAGGACCAGGGCATGGCTAGGGAGCTTTAATGAACAGACAGGCTCCCTCAGATGGGAGGCTCCCCACAGTCACTGATGTCCACTCCCAGAACAAGCTGGGCTCGTGAACATGGGAATGTGGGCTACACAGTGCCTGGCTCGTGAACATGGGAGTGAGGGCTACACAGTGCCTGGGAGTGTGGGCTACAGTGCCTGGCTCGTGAACATGGGAGTGTGGGCTACACAGTGCCTGG
>JADRCH010000008.1:15636567-15688864 GCA_019843965.1 Rhynchomys soricoides
CAGTGCCTGGCTCGTGAACATGGGAGTGTGGGCTACACAGTGCCTGGCTCGTGAACATGGGAGTGTGGGCTACACAGTGCCTCTAGAACCCTTAAGACCAAGACATCTGGGTGTGACCTAATCTGGACCCAAGAATTTTTACAGACACAGTAGGTTATGATGAGGTCATTGTCCTTGTAAGAGATGAGGATAAAGGCATGTACCAAGGAATAACACATGACAAGTGAGCACACATGTCTATGGGCCCAGGAGAGCTCCTTTACCTCAGTCTCTAACCTCAAGGACTTGGAAATGAGAGTTCTGTTGCTCAAGCCTCTGTCTGAGACACTTTGTTACAGTGGCTGCAGCTGACTGGAGGTCTGGTGTAGAGGGAACAGTCTACAAGGCTTTGATTTGTTTTCAAGGTAGGACACAATTTTGGAGGGGGGAGTGGAGAAGGGGGTGCATGGTTCAAGGAAGGGTTTCTTTGTGTAGACTTGGCTGTCCTGGAACAAATTTTGTAGAACAGGCTGGCCCCAAAGTCACAGAGATCTGTCTGCCTCTGCCTTCTAAGTGCTGGGATTAAAGGCATGTGCTGCTGCCATCAACAGGCTTAACTATTTTTAATAGTAAAACAAAGGACACATGAATACGAGCAAAAGAACAAAATAATTACAGAACAAGTAGGCACTGGGGCTGGGGGCTTAGCTCAGCAAGACCCACAGTGTGCGGAGAGGCCTAACAGAAAGCCGTGCTATGCGGTCCAGCTGCACAGCGTAGCACAGCCCGTGGCCCAGCACTTTACCTGCTTGCTGTCCTCAGTAGCTTTCTGGCTTCCTTCAGAGGGGGAATCTTTCCGTTTGGCCTGCAATAGAAGGACCACTCAGATTAGAAAGGCAAGGAGACATCTTCTGAAAACACACACACCTACACTTTGCTTAGAATTTAGAAAATGCTGGAGCTGGTGTGCTGACCTGGGCTTGCCACCCCATTACAAAGGAGGCTGAAGCAGGAGGATCATGAGTTTGAGGCCAACCTGGGCCATATAATAAGGCCTTGTCTCAAAAAAACAAAAGCAAAAACAATCATCAACAACCCCACAAAACAAACCACTGAGGAAGTGTTTCCACAGCTCCTGTCTACTGGTACCCAAACTCCTTCCCACACGTGGATCATTCAAGACTGACAGTCCTTGGCACATGCACCAAGAGCCGAGGAGTTATTCAGTAAAAAGGCCTGGGCATGGACAGGTCTCTTGCTTGACTCAAACAGCACCGAGGATGACTCTGTACAGGAGTGTGGGTATTGCCCAAGGGAAACTGTGGTGGCTTGAATAGGTTTGCCTCCCATAGATTCATGTGTGTACATGCTTGGCCACAGGGAGTGACACTATTAGGAGGTGTGGCCTTGTTGGAGGAAGTGTGTCACTGTGAAGGAGGGCTTTGAGGTCTCCTATGCTCAGGCTCCACACAGTGTGTAGAGAGCTTTTGGGGGGCCGCTTGGCATGAAAATGACATTGGGCCAGGACAAGGAAGTAAGCTCAGGCAGGAATCTGATTTTAGGCTAGAACAAAGAAGTAGGCTTCAGGCAAGAATATGACTCTGAGCCGGGCAGTGGTGGCACACACCTTTAATCCCAGCACTTGGGAGGCAGAGGCAGGTGGATTTCTGAGTTCGAGGCCAGCCTGGTCTACAGAGTGAGTTCCAGGACAGCCAGGGCTACACAGAGAAACCCTGTCTTGAAAAACAAAACAAAAACAAACAAACAAAAAAACAAAACCAAAACCAAAAAAGAATATGACTTTGGGCTAGGACAGGGAAGCAGGCTCAGATATCTTGGTCATCCTGATAAGCCCACAGAAACAGTGATCAAGGGACTTTGCCTTGCTTGTTCCTTGACTGTTTGTGTTTATTGTACTGCTTGACCTTACTACTTGCATGTAATTAAAATGGTATAAAAGCAGATTGGAAAAAAAATAAACCTGTCTCAGCCTCAGAACTGGCTGGGGTCATGCTACAGTGTTGTCTAATTGTCTTTTCATTTTAGTTCTCGCTCCTGTGCTGGAGAACCTGTTGAATGACTGAGCTGGCTTGGTCAAGTGTGGAATCTAATATCCTCCTGGCTGCCAGCAGATCAAGATGTAGAACTCCTGGCTCCTCCAGCCCATGTCTGCCTGCACCCTGCCATGCTTCATGCATGATGATAATGGACTAAACCTCTGAACCTGTAAGCCAGCCCCAATTAAATCTTGTCCTTTGTAAGAGTTGCCTTGGTCATGACGTCTGTTCACAGCAATGAAACCCTAAGACAGAGACTCAGCTGTGCCTTCTTGAAGAAGAGTACCTCCCAGCAGGTAAGGTGGCCCTGTGAGGGTTTTGTGACCCGTAGGGTTCCAGGCCCAAAGCAGTTAGGAATGTAGAGACGGTGCTCCACAGGTGATCCTCCACCCCTCGGGACACCTCAACGACACCAGTGGCAGAGCATCACAGACTGTGGCCTCCCGAGCTCAGAGCAGCAGAAGATACCTGCTGCACCTAGGACACATACGGAGCCAGCCCTAGCAGCCACAGAGGACCGTCCTCGAGGCCACAAAGAGACATCTCCAGAGCCTCAGGGGCCTGTCAATAGACAAGTGGCCTCAGGAAGGAAATGCAGCGACACCTGTGAATGCAAGAGCGGTTCTGTTCAACAAATTCAGGGAAATTTTTCCTCCTCCTCCTCCTGCTCCTCCTCCTTTTTCCATCTTTTTTTTTATAGTTTGGTTTTTGTTTTGTTTTTTCAAGGCAGGGTTTCTGGAACTCGCTCTGTAAACCAGGCTGGCCTCAAACTCAGAGATCTTCTACCTCTGCTTCCTGAGTGCTGGGCATAAACCACCATAGCCCACAGCCCAGCAACTTCAGGACTATGTCACTGTCACTCAAACAGTTTAGAACCAAACGCTATTTTTAATCCACTTTTGAACACCCTGTCTCCGTACTGGGATCGCTCCACAGGGACCTACCCTAGTGGCTGACTCTGGCACAGACAGGAAGTGAGGGATCGCTCCACAGGGACCTACCCTAGTGGCTGACTCTGGCACAGACAGGAAGTGATTTCTAAGTCACAGAATTATCCATTCCCACTCATCACATCCATCAGTCACAGAATGCCCTCACCCAAAGCACAGGATGCTGCATCAGATACCATTTGTTGATGACCTCCAACTGCCTAGGACTGACAGACTTGGGAGGCAAGGCACTGGACACCTGCTAAAGCCAAATCCCACAAGCCAGCACAGAAGGGGCAAGTCCTGCACGCCCAGGCAAGATCAACCACACCACCTGAACGTCACCCCATGCCTGTCCCATCAGTGAATGAGCCGAGCAGTGTCCACTTACACTTCCAGGCTGGCTGCTGTAAGCTGAGGTGCTGTTGGAACTGAGATCACGGCAGCTCCACTCATTCACCACACCCAGGCTCTCTGCCAAGAAAAAAAAAAAAGGAGCTGGCACTGAGGGGCTGCCAGCTGGCCCACAGGACAGCTGGAGAGTACAGGTGGATGTTGTAACCATTTCCCTTGTTCTGGATGGCAGGCCAACCTACACGGAGCCATGTAATTTTTTTTTTAAGAAAATTCTTTTTAGGGACTGGAGAGGTAGCTCAATGGTTAGGAGCACTTGCTGCTCTTGCAGAGGACCTGGGTTCCCAGAGCTCACATAATAGCTTATAATAATTTGTAACTCCAGTTCCAGGGAATGCAACACCTTTTGGCTTCAGCAGGCACCTGGCATGCATGTCATACAAATAAACAAATGCAAACAAAACATTCATATGCATAAAAACAAGTAAATCTGTTTTAAGATGTGAATTCTGTGTGGGTGTGTGCATGTGTGTACAGGTGCTCCTGGGGTGCTTGAGAGTGCATTAGATTCCCTGGTGGTTGTGGGCCTTCTGATGTGGGTGCTGGGAACTCAGCTCTTGACTGCAAGAGCAATGCATGCTCTGAACCACTGAGCCATCTCTCTAGTCCCCAAATAGTGCTATTTGGATTCAGTCATTTTTAACATGAACAACAACATGTCAAGTGTGAAGAGAAACAACTGTCATCCCAACAGGAACAGAAGATGAAGTATGAGCAGCAACTACTTCATAACTCCAGAACCCAGACTCTAGAGCTGGGGCAGCAGCTCTGGAGAATCAATTATGAGCCTATGTGACACAATTAGTGACCATTAGGGTCTGAGGCCAGCTAGCCAAGCCCAATTAACGATCTTGGCGCCTCCTGCTACAGGGATAGACAGTGACTCCACAAAGCCACTGACACTCAGTCCCACCAGGGACTTTGCAGGACACTTTGCAGCTCAGGGCAAAGTGTAGATGAGCAGGTGAATGACAATAGAGCCTATTCTCAGGAGGCAAGTGGGGCCCAGGAGGCCTTGGGGCAGGGGTCCTTTAAAGTATTGCACGTCTGGTCTGTCCCAGGTGCAAAGGGCAAGGCAGGTCCAGACATGATGTGGCACGAGCCCTCCCTTTTCCCTTCCCCCTTCCCCCCCAGTCATCTCAATGGGCATTACATACATTATTCCCAGACAAGCCTAGTCCCAGGTCATAGTGTTGAGCCACCGTTCTTTCCTCAAAGATGGCTCTGGATGAGTAAAAACTCAGTGAGACTCTGTAGAGCTGCTGACTGAGATACTTGGCCACAGGGTGGCAGAGGTGACCCGGGGGTTGAAGATTATCTACTTACTCTCAATGTGTGCAAAGGCACAGAAAGGGCCCCGAGGGCAGTAGCCAGTCTGACGCATATCATTGCATTTTGTAGATTTGTAGATCTAGGAAATCAGACAAAACATGGAGGCTTAGTGATCTGTTTTCTGTGAGGGGCATAGCTGGCTGCTCAGAGCACAGAAGCAGACAGACTCTGTGGGCACTCCCAGATGAAGAACAAATAGGTAGTGTCTCCAAAGGTTCATGGAAGACCTGGTTCTCAGCACAAGGTGGTGGAACATTGGCCAGGCAGGGCCTAGTGCAAGACCCCTGTAACTATTAGATATGCTTGTGATCGTGGATGGGAACCTCCAAATCTCTGAGCTACAAAAACTTTTTCTTTCTAGTGATAGAAGGATGGCCACCATACTGTTTGCCCCTAGATGCCCTTGGTCCTGAAAACCCCCTCTCTGCAAAGTGTATTGGTCAGAGCCAAGCCTGTCTGTCAAGCCTCCAGGCAAAGACTACTTGACACTCTGGAAAAGGTATCTGTCTGGTACATAGCAGAAGTTCAAGCAATGCCTGTTCAAATGAATATGACCAGACTGCCCACTACTTCACTTCACTTCCCAGGTACCATACTGGGACCTGGGAAAGAACAGAGAAGACTTTGGCACTAGGAACTGCACCCAAGGGGTCAACATTCCCCAGATACCAAAACACCACCACCCACTAAAGAGGCTCAGGGAGAGCGTGACAACAGTCCCCTGCACTAGTACATGTATGCCTGCATACAACCCATGTCCTTCAGTTCCTCCAGCCTAGCCCCACTACCTGCAGACTTAAGATGCCCAAGGACAGTTTGTTTGCTTATACATTCTTTCAATTAATTAATTTATGGATTCACTTTACATCCTGATCATAGCTCCCTTCAAACATCTCCCCCTGCTTATTCATTTTAATTCAAATCTGAATGCATTCTGCTTGGTGACTGAACAGCCAAGGTGAACTCATAAGGACAGTGCCAAACACATATCTAGAATATTCCACAGGGCAGTCCTTCCTATCTATGTGGTGACCTTTGAACCCCTGAACATCCTCACTAGTGAGAGTTTGTTGCTCAGGGATAGTCAGTTTATCTCACATGGCACTCAGGGTGGAGCTGTGGGCTACACTCGATCAGCTGGACCTCAGTAGGTACTGGAAACAGGGCAGCCAGTGCCGGGGAAGTAGGAGGACTCTCTAGTAACGACTGTCCCTTCCTGATTATTCTCCCTGTCTGGGAGAGGAAAGTGTTGTTCTCACTTCATGAGTCCTTTCTGCCCCCCTGTTCCCACCTCACATCCCTAACTCCTCCTAGGCTGATTTAATACATCTCACAGCATGTGTCATTTCTGAGTCCTACATGCCCTTCCAGTGAGGATGCCACACAGCCAGCCCTTCTTGAGCTGCCGGAAGTCCTGTCCCGGCCCTGACCAACGCCTACCTCAGGATGGAACTGCTGCTCCGTGCGGGAATGGCAGTACTGACAGCTGTCCCCACCATCACATCGTGAGGGCTCTCCCCACTCGTCACCGTGCTTCACACTGGGACAAGGAGTAGACCTAGAACAGAAAGAGCATATCCTGTGCGCTCACAATCTGGCTCTCAACACAGAGGACAGAAGGCAAAGTGAACCCACAGTGACCATGCTCCCCCTCGGAGACGCAAAGGCAAACAGAATCTGAGGCTTGATACTGTTTTCACGACTCTTAATCAGGTTGCGTGACCACGTTCCCACTCTTCAAATGCTCTCTGGCAGCTTCTTCACAGTCACTCAGGTCGGGTTTAGTCAAAATTCCCACCTCTGGAACTCATTTGTCTTCTTTACCGGATGTTCCATACTTTTTACAAGGATAGCCACTGATCCTCTTAAGGCCAGGCAGTAGTGACAGCACCATTTATTTATATTATTGCTGGTTTTCTGTTCAGGTAGCTCTTGTCCCTGAAGCTATTCAGAGAGCAGTGAAGTCATAAATCCACCATCTTTGTCATCAGAAGAACAGTGTCCCTGGGCACTCAAGGGGACACGGGATTACTACAAAGAGGAGAGGGTAGCCTCTACAAAGAAAAGGTACAGGTTCTAAGGAAATCTGTGGGAGGCCAGCAATACGGGGTGGTGGTGGTGGAGCAGAGTGGGTGATGCTTTGGAAGATGGGGAACCATCAGGCTGATGGGACCCCAACCGAGAAGCAGGTGAAAATCGGGAAGGTAAGGAGTTCAGCATCCCCCAGAACTCTCTGTCTCCAGGACTCGGTGCCCTGCTATCAGCTTGGAAGATGAACTCTCTCTCACGTCCCAGAAAAGCCAAAGGTACAATGATTGTTGGGTGGGACACAGTCCTTACATTACAGGGGTGGTACACTGTATAAGGGTGGTATATTATCAGAAGAGCCAGTAAAAACACACAAAGTGCTGGACAGGCCGGAGAAGAGTGTGCCCAGCTGTGTTCCCCATCACCTACCAGGGCTGCCAGTGAGAGGATCTTGTTAGAACCACCGTGTCTGAGTGCAAAGCAACCTAGAGCCCATCCTTGCCCTCACTTGCTCCTATGACAGATCAACAGATGTTCCAGCCTTCACTTTGTCTCTAACAAGCCCGGCCCCTTAAGACATCTTCCTTGTCTGTGAGTGTCAGCACTGCTGGGCAGGGAATCCTCGATGGGAGAACTTAACAGAGTGGGCATCTCTATGACAACTGCATGGAAAATGCTCCCCCTCCCCAGCATGGGGTCCAAGGGTCACAGGAAAGAAGTGAAGAAGCCTCATGGCCCTGAATCTATCAAGTGAAGGGAGGCAGCAGGGGCTACAGAGCCATTGGGCCGGTGGCTACAACAGAGTAATGATAAAGCCAGAGTGGACTTCTGATGGGGAACACCTGAGAGACTACTCAGGGTCCTCCTGTCTGTGGTCCCCAGCCCACCTGTATTGGAACCTCCTGGGGTTCCGACGTCGGTCTCTGCTGTTGTGGTAGTGTGGACAGGCATAGCCCTGGCGACATAGGCGTGGTGGCTTCGGGCACTGCTCCGTCTTATAGCTGCCCAATACAAAGTTACTGTCTGGAAAACAGATGCAAGAAAACCTGGCCTTGAGCATGCACAGTAACATTAGGCATAGCAGCCCAAAGTACAGACAGACAGCCATCCACCACCAAGTAGGTGAGCAAATATGGTTCATCCACGAGGAAGGACCAGAGCTGCTGTACTGTGGATTGCCCCAAAGTCACTATACAAAGTAGGAGATGAGACAACAATCATCAGAAGGCAGAGAAGCCCTGTTAACTGGGATAGGATTCCTTTAGGAACTGGCTGGGTACATAGCTCAGCTGGTAGAGAGCTTGCCCAGTATGCACCAAGCTTGGGTTTAGTCCCATCATGACATGGGCACGGTGGCACGTGCCTATAATCCCAGCACTTGAGAGGTATAGACGTAAGTAACAAGACACTCAAAATTTATTCTTAGTTATATGGCAAATTCAAGGCTACCCTTGGTGAAATGAAACCCTGTCTCAAAAAGGAAAAAAAAAAATCAAATGTCAATCAAGCCATTGTCACATTAGTGTGTGACCATATTAAAAATCACTGATCGGCTGAGGGGGTGGCTTAGTGGCTTTAAGCACTTGCTGTGCAGCATGAGGGCTGGAGTTCAAATCCAATCCTCAGCATTCACGTAAATTCCAGATGGGCATGCAGCCTGCCCAAAATACACTGCTTAGAATGCAGACCCAGTGAGCTGTGGGTGCTTTAGAGACTCCATATCAATGAATATGAGGAGAGAGCATGAGAGGCTGCAGTCTGATGCCAGCCTCAGGCTCCCACACAACACACATGCACGCACACTCACCCACACACATACATATCCACAGGCATGCACATCCCCAGCCCCCACACAAATAAACAACCATGAAAACCCAGAGCTTTTTTGAGAATATGCTGTGCCCTGCCCACACTCCCGTTCTCAGGGTGTCTTCTCTTTCTTAAATTGCTTCTATTACCATAAAAAAACAACAAACCAACCTACTGAAACGTGAGCCTGATCTCACAGGCCTGAGTAAGGACAGGCCAGTGCAGGCCAGCCGAACGCATCAGGTGACTGGTTCTACTGTGACCTCAGTCAATAAGGCTGGGGTGCACAGGGAAAAGTTCTGGATCTTCTCCTGTTTGCTGTAACTACAGAACTGCTCTAAAAATACTTTTAGGCCAGTGAGGTGTCTCAGCAGGTAGAAGCAGTTACTGCACAAACCTGGCAACTGGAATTCAATCTCTGGAACTCACAATAGTAAGAGAAAACCGATTCCAGAAGTGTCCTCTAGTTTCTACCTAAGCACTTGCATGCCAACTCAAGATGATGATGATGATGTCGACAGTGACGGAGGAGGAAAAGAAATTCCTACTTTTAAAAATACTGAACGCTGGGCAGTGGTGGCGCATGCCTTTAATCCCAGCACTTGGGAGGCAGAGGCAGGTAGATCTGTAACTTCAAAGCCAGCCTGGTCTACAGAGTGAGTTCCAGGCCAGCCAGGGCTACACAGAGAAACTCAGTCTCAAGAGGGGGAAAAATCTTAATGTTTTTTAAAAAACAAGTTACACATGATCCAGGCGAGCTTCAAACTCAATCCCTGTGCCTGCCTCCCCAGTGCTGTGGTTACAGGTGTGAGCCACCAACCTCCTGCTCAGGCTGTACTGAAGATAAGCCATGGGCCCAATGCCCAGGCAAGTGGTCTGGCCCTGAGTCATACACACTCAGCTCTTTTTATTCTCTGTTTTGAGAGGGGGTCCCATTAACTGCCCAGACTGACCTTAAACTTTCTCTGTAGTTCAAGCTGGCCTAGAGTTTGCCATCCTGCTCAAACCCAGCCTAAGATGTAAGATTACAGGTATGGACTAACCATATCCAGCTCAGTATCTGTGTTAACTCTATGAAATAGTTTTAGTTTGTAGCCGAGGCTGGTCTTGAGTTCATGATCATCCTGCACCAGCCTCCTGAGTACTGGACTCACAAAGTATGCATCATCATATTCATCTTAAAAATTAACTTTGCCAAGCATGGTGGCCATGCCTTTAATCCCAGCACTCATGAGGCAGAGGCAGATGGATCTCTGTGAGTTTGAGGCCAGCCTGGACTACATGGTGAGTTCCAGGAAAGCCAAAGATACATCATAAGACCCTACCTCAAAACAAAACAAACCAACAACAAATTAACAACAACAACAAAAACCCAACTTTGAGGCTGGCTGCGCTGGCTCATACCTTTAATTCCAGCACTGGAGACGCAAGCCTATCTCTATGAGCTCAAGGTCAGTCTGGGCTACATAGTGAGACCCTTTGTCAAAAACCAAAAACCCTAAATAAACAAAAATATGAGTAGATCTCCCTGAAAATCACTTCCTTTCTTTCTGACCTGTTCAGCTAAGTCCTGATGAGTCAAATCTACCCTCCAGAGACATGGGGTTCTCAACTCCCACCTATGGCACTGGATCAAATGCCCATTTGGAGAAGAACAGAGTCTGCCCACAGGGAGGCTGCTGAGTAGAACAGAAGAATGATAAAACACACAAAGCCAGACATGAGGCTGAGGCCACTCTGTCCTCTAGTTGATTATCACACCCTGTCCCTGACTTTGGGGCAGGCCACTGCAAGTCTCCCCCTGGAACAGAGGGACTGGGAAGGTGCCGCCTCCTCTCCTTTCCCAACACCTACAGGGTTATAACAGGCCACAACTTGTCAGCACCGAGCCATGCTGGACAATGAAGAGAGTATAGTGTGAGTCCAGCAGTGCCAGACAGCACCATTAATGAGGTAAGGTGGAGCAGACACCAGACAGCAATGTGCTGGTACAGGCTGCCTGCAAGTTGCTGTGGGCCCTGAACACTTCCCACACCAACCAATACTACCCACCACATCAAGTGGTATGATGGGTCAGCACAGTCTAGGGCCAGAAGGCTAGGTTCAAATCCCACCTGGCCACCTGTTTCCTAAATGGCTCATGGTTAGCAGTGGACTGAGGAACCTTGACTTTTCCATCTGTCCTCTTGTCTAGAGCTCATGAATGGAGAAGGTACCAAGTGAAAGGCCATGGCTCTCTCCTGCAAGTACTGCAGCAACCCCAGGCTTACCTTGCCATCGAGGATCCTCACCAAGGATCTTCTCAATCATGGCCTGGCTGGCCAAGACCCCAGGCTGCAGATCAGGCACACCGTCACCTCCACTGAGCTGGCCATTCTGCAGGGCTTCCTGAGCCTGAAGCTCCCTGCAACCAACAACACAGTATAGCAGTTATAGCCTGAGGTTCCTGGAAGTGGGGCAAGCCAGCAGAATCCATGGCTCCAGAGCCACTTGGATGTCACATCACAAACACTACCTGAGGGTTTAGAGCCACACCACAGCGGCATCAGGCCCAGCAGCCTTGTCTTCAGACACCAGTTCTGTCACAAACTGCAATTTTAGAGCTGGTTCATTTAGAAAGGATCTGCCCCATCTCCCCACCCCTTCTGTTTTAGACAGGGTCAGTGTAGCCCTCCTGGCTGTCCTAGAACTTGCTATGTAGACCAGGCTGTGCTGAGACTTAAGAGACCTGCCTGTTTCTGCCTCCCAAGTACTGGGACTAAAGGTGTACATAACCACACCTGGCTTTTTTTTTTTTTTTTGGAGAAGAGGGGCTCTCTCTACTGTAGTAGCTCAGAATGTCCTAATGTTTACTAAGTCACATATATCACAGACCAGCCTTGAACTCATGGCAGCTGAGCAAGACTCAGCCAGTGTTAGGCCATTACAAGTATGAGCTCAGGAAGGAGCTTTCCACAGCGGCTCGGTACACTTGGTGTTCCTCTGTTTACACCAGCAGTTCTCAGCCTGTGGGTCAAGGCTCCTTCAGCAAACCTCTCTCTCCAAAAAATATTTCCATTACAACTTACAATAGTAGCAACTTTACAGTTATGAGGGAGCAATCAAACTATTTGATGGATGGGGTCACCACAACCCGAGGCACGGTACTAAAGAGTGCCAGTGTCAGGGAGGTTGAGAGCCACTGGTCTAGACAGATGGGGAGGCCCGGACAGAAACCAGTTGGTAGTGTGGCCACACAGGAGATCTTGTCCCCAAAACAGTAACTCAATAAAACGAGCTCAGAAAGAGATGCATTGAAACAATAAAGCCAGAAGTAGCAGTAACCGAGCTGGTCCCTAGGTAACTACTAACTCACCTGATGTCACACACAGGCGGCCGAAGGTCCAGGGGCCCGTGTGCGAAGGCACAGTGCAGCCCGTTCTTCACACAGTGGCCCCGTGCATCTGTCTCATGAATACACGTGCCTGTCTTGTAGTAGCGCAGGTGGTACTTGCGCTCCGTGTCCCCAGTTGTTCGATGCAGGTAAGGGCATCTGGGAAGCAGAGGGATGAACACACTGACTAGTTCTTGTGGACTCGGCTGACCTGGTACTCCACCTGTCTTCCAGGCACTTGTGGAGTGGCCGCTTCTACATTCCTGTACACCAAGGTCTGCTCTGACCAGAAAGGACACTACTCAACAAGTACCTGTCCCAAACTCCACAGCCCTTCTCCAGGCACGCAGACCAAATCTGACGTACACAGCAGAAGAGCATCGCTACCCATCAAAGCCATCCTCCGTAGCAACTCTTTGCCGTCATCTCAGAATAATCTGCTTGCCAAAATGGTACACTCTGAGGTGTGCTACCTTTCCAAATTTTACACTATGCACTGCTTCTGGTACTGGTCAGTTTTTTGTCAACCTGACACAAGCCAGGGTAATCAGGAACCAGGGAACCACAATTAAGAAAATGCCCCCATGGGCTGGAGAGATGGCTCAGTGGTTAAGAGCACTGACTGCTCTTCCAGAGGTCCTAAGTTCAATTCCCAGCAACCACATGGTGGCTCACAACCATCTGTGATATGGGATCTGATGCCCTCTTATGGTGTGTCTGGAAAATAGCTACAATGTACTCATATAAATAAAATAAATCTTAAAAAAAAAAAAAAAGAAAGAAAGAAAAGAAAATGCCTCCTTCCGACTGACCTGTAGACAAGCCTGTAAGGCTTTTTTTCTTTGGACTGACAATTGATATGGGAGGGTCTAGCCCACTGTGGGAGGCACCAAACCTGGGCATGTTTGGATCGTATAAGAAAGCAAACTAAGCCAGATGGTGGTGGTGTGTGCTTTTAACGCCAGCACTGTGGAGGCTGAGGCAGGCAGATCTCTGAGTTAGAGGTCAGTCTGGTCTACAGAGTGAGTTCCAGGACAGCCAGGGCTACACAGAGAAACCCTGTCTCGAAAAACCAAAAAAAAAAAAAAAAGAAAGCAAGCAAGAAAGCAAACTGAGCAAGCCACAGAGAGCAAGACTGTAAGCAGAGTTTTTCTGGGGTGTCTGCTTCAGTTTCTGCTCAAGTTCCCTTAGTGATGGACCGTCATGTAAGTGAGCCAAACCCTTTCTCCCCTAAACTGCTTTGGGTCAAAATGTTTTATCACAGAAAGAGAACAGCAAACTAAAACATTATCTTTACTATTATTAATTACTATGCCAAAATCCATGACATCAGATAAAGACAGAGACTTGTCAGCAATTTACAGGCTCTCTCTGTAGACCAGGCTGGCTTCCAACTCACAAAGATCTGCCTGCCTCTGCCTCCCAAGTGCTGGGATGAACGGAATGCACCACCACCACCAACTGCTTTCCTGATTTTTATTTTATTTACTCTTACCGTACTGTTGAGGTAACTTTAAGTCAATGGTTTATCTTTTTTCCTGGAAGTACTGGGAATTGAGCCCGACTGCATCCATACTAGGCAAGTACTCTTAGCACTGAACTACAGCTCCTGCTCTCCTTTACTGACTTTAAAACAAAAGTATCACTAAGAAAAGAGAGACTTCGACTGACTATAAATAAGCATTAAAGGGCCAGCACACAGAGTGTGGAATGACGGAGCGAGATCCCACTGTCTCTAGGAGCTACACTACAGAAGAAGCAAGCAACTGCCAAAGCAGTGCCCATCTCTTCTCTCAAACTGGTGGGTAAAATTTCCTGCCTACTTTGTATTCTCAGACAGGTTTTATGTACCCCAGGCTGGCCTTGAACTCCTAACTCTATCTCTACCCCTCAAGGGCCAGAATTACAGATGTATAACACTATGTGCCACTAGGCCTGGCCTTTACCTATTTTTTTCCATTAAAATTTTAAGTTTTTACTTTCTAAAAAAATATTTTATTACATTGTTTATTTTCTCTATGTGTCCAACAACCCCAGGAGACTGTTATTTCCAGGACTTAATTTTTTGGTGTCAAGAATTTCTTCTTGTTGTTGTTCTTTTGTTTTTTTGTTTTTTTTGTTTTTTTTTTTCCGAGACAGGGTTTCTCTGTGTAGCCCTGGCTGTCCTGGAACTCACACTGTAGACCAGGCTGGCCTCGAACTCAGAAATCCACCTGCCTCTGCCTCCCGAGTGCTGGGATTAAAGGCGTGCGCCACCACTGCCCTGCGGTGTCAAGAACCTTTATCTAAGCCACTTTTTATATGTTCTGAATTTAAAAAAAAATTTTTTAGACAGGATTTCACTACACAGATCTGTCTGGCTTAGAACCCTTTATGTAGATGAGGCTAGCTTTGAACTCAAGAGATCTCTCCTGCCTCTGTCTCCTGAGTACTGGGATTAAAGGTGTGGACCATCACTCTTAGCCCTGAATAAAATTCTCAAATGTGCATTCTTGCCATGCACACAGGCCATGTCCTCTTTCTGACAAGTTATTATCAGAGACGGTGGGGGTGGCCTCTGAGTCCACATCCTGATGCTTTCCAGGAATGAGGAAAAGGAATCTTAGTAGATTAACAGGGCCACAGACCTGGTCAAGAACAGCCAAGGCTGGACCTAGGGCAAAAAGGAAGAGACAGGACTAGTCATGTCACAATCACACAACAGGTCCAAGACCACATGCTCCCAGAAGAGTCATAAGCAACCTAGAGAAATAGGAGAATGGAACAAAGAGACCTCATACTGTGTGTGTGTGTGTGTGTGTATGCGCGTGCGTGCGCACATGCATGAGTGTGTATGAGACAGATGACAACAATACTACAAACAAGCCCTCAAACATAATGAATGACCTCGCCTCCTCTCCAGCCCACATCTACCAGGGATGTCTCCATCCCAGCAGTCTTTCATTCTGTCATCCTGTCAGAGATGGGGGAAACAGAAAAACATCACTCTGAAGGGACAGGGCTCTAGAGAGGTCCCCATACAGAGACAGCTTAACCACCCTTATCCATCCTCCCAATTTTACACTGAAATTTATGAGCATTCCATAAGGTTTCTCTGACTTGTGCTGAGGGGCACCTTGATTCTCAGCTGCAGGACCATTGCCATGGCAACCAAAGCACCATCTGAGATTTCTCCCTAGGACAGTCGCACTCCCACTACCTGACACTCTCTTCTACTTGGCCAGGCAGCCACTGCCCACTACTCCATAACCTCAAAGTTGAGCCTGAACCAAATGTAAAGGAGCTGCCTCGATGATGGGCATGTCTTAGTCCCTGCACTTGGGAGGTAGAGACTGCAAGTTCAAGGCCAACATGATTTACATATTTAATTCAGTGCAATTAATTTAATTCAAAAGCTCACTGTGACTGGCTTTGGCATAGAGAGGACATCTCCCAAAAGAGATCTTTAGGGATTACTGCACATAAAAATGCAGAGACATTCGACAAGCAAAATGGTCCTTCCAGGGACATCCTCCAAGAGACTTCAGCTTAAAAGATGCAATTTACTAACAACTATGCATATTTTAAGTTGATGCCCCTGTCCTCCAAGCTGATATCTTTCAGGAGCTTCCTCCTGTCATCTCCTCTGCCCCCTGCTCCACTCTAAGGCAAGAGAACTCTTCCTGAGCTCAGTGGCTAGAACCTGTAGCCTTGGAAGCACTTTTTACATGAGTCCCTTGCAAAGCCCAGCTCATGCTCTGATTATAATTCCTTTAACCTGAGTATCCTGGAGTCCCCAAAGAGCATGCTTTCTCCAAAGCTACCAGTGGCACAACTCCTACATATAATAATGC
The DNA here is from genome assembly GCA_019843965.1 of Rhynchomys soricoides. Taxonomy (NCBI): domain Eukaryota; kingdom Metazoa; phylum Chordata; class Mammalia; order Rodentia; family Muridae; genus Rhynchomys; species Rhynchomys soricoides. The sequence goes on from JADRCH010000008.1 coordinate 15,652,322, forward strand.
TCTAGCCATGAGGGCTCCTCATGCTTCATTCATGGAAAGTTTGGCAGTACACACTCAACTTAACAGGGAGTTTAGCTTTCACATAAGCCTTAGGCCTCACAAGTTTTTGTTATTTATTTTTTTGAAACAGAGTCTCACTTTGTAGGCCTGGCTGCCCTGGACTTTGCTTTGTAAATCAGGCTGGCCTTGAACTCACAGAGATTTGCTTGCCTTCCTCTGGCTCCTGGGTGCTGGGATTAAAAATATGCACCATCCCGCCGAGTCTCCCACAAGTTTGTAAATGAAACACTGCATAAGAACCATATGATGCACACCACGGCCATTGAGACAAGACTCACTGCTCTAAGACTTAGAAAGGAAAACCAAGCTGGGTGGTGGTAGTCCACTTCTTTAATCCCAGCAATCGGGGGGGGGGGGGGGGGGGGGGGGGAGAGGCAGGCAGATCTCTGAATTTGAGGCTAGTCTAGTCTTCAACTTGAATTCCAGGACAGGCAGGACTACAAAGAGAAACCCCTTCTTGAAAAAACAAAACAATTACAAAAAAAAAAAAACCAGAAAGAAAGACAGAGAGAGAGAGAGGGGGGGGGGGGGGGGAGGGGGAGGGAGGGAGAAAATCAAGGGGCTGTAGAGATGGCTCAGTGGTTAAGAGCACTGGCTGTTCTTCCAAAGGATCTGGGTTCAATCCCCAACATCTACATGGCAGCTCACAAATGTTTATAATTACAAAGTATCCAATACCCTTATACTGATTACACATAGGCAAAACACCAATTCACATAAGATAAAACAAATAGATTATTAGAATTTTTATTTTTTTCTTTTATTGGATATTTTCTTTACTTACATTTTAAATGTATCCCCTTTCCAGGTCTCCCTAGAAGCCCCCTATCTCACCCCCCCCCCGAAATTTTTTAAATAAATCTTAGAAGAGGAGGAGGAGGAGGAGGAGGAAGTAGAGGAGGAAGAAGAAGAGGAGGAGGAGGAGGAAGAGGAGGAAGAGGAAGAAGAGGAGGAGGAGGAGGAAGAAGAGGAGGAGGAGGAGGAAGAGGAGGAGGAGGAAGAAGAAGAGGAGGAGGAGGAAGAAGAGGAGGAGGAGGAGGAAGAAGAGGAGGAGGAGGAGGAAGAGGAGGAGGAGGAAGAGGAAGAGGAAGAGGAGGAAGAAGAAGAGGAGGAGGAGGAGGAGGAGGAGAGGAAATAATAATAATAATGGAAACCCAACAAGTGGCGGTTTGAGTAAGAACAGTCCCCACAGACTCATATACCTGGATGCTTGGTCATCAGGAAGTGGCACTATTTAAGAGGATTAGGAGGTGTGGCCTTGTTGGAGGAAGTGTGCACTGGGGGTGGGCTTTGAGGTTTCAAGTCTAAGCCAAGGCTAGTAATTCTTCCTGCTGTCTTTGAATCTGGATATAGAACACTCAGCTCCCTTCCAGCACCAAGTCTGCCTGTGCCCCGCCATGTTTCCTGCCATGATAACAGACTAAACCTCTTGTAAGAGTGCTGTGGTCGCCGGGCAGTGGTGGCGCACGCCTTTAATCCCAGCACTCGGGAGGCAGAGGCAGGTGGATTTCTGAGTTCAAGGCCAGCCTGGTCTACAGTGTGAGTTCCAGGACAGCCAGGGCTACACAGAGAAACCCTGTCTCCAAAAAAAAAAAAAAAAGAGTGCTGTGGTCATGGTGTCTCATCGCAGCACGAGAACACTGACCAAGACAGTTTCATCAGGAGCCACAAGGAAAAGATATCCCCTCAGTTCCAGAAGCCCATCTAGACAATGTCTCTGTTCTCAGATGCCTCAAATGTCCTTAGGAGATGGAAGGGGGGAAGCTGCCCCACGAACCAAGTAGGGAAATGAGGCCTGCTGCTCAGAAAAGAAAAAGCAAGCAGGGTGTAGGAGCTCATTTATAATTCTAGCAGCACAGTGGCTAAGGCAGGAGGACTGCCAAAAGGTCAAGCCCACTTTGAGTTGCAGAGTGAAAACCTGCCTGAACAACAACAAACTCATAGCAAAGTTGCATCAAATTCCTGAGTCCAACTTTTAGTGTAAAAAAGACAAACGAAGCTTCTAGCCAGCTATACCACCAGGGACAGTGCCTAAGTCAGACAACAGCCAGTGGACACAGAGTGGGGGCCACTTGAATCTTTCCTGTCCAAACAACCATGAAGACATACTCCTGGCTCCCTAGAAGAGTCTTTGCCTGCTAAAGTTCAGGAAGACTAACTCAAAACACCTAATCTTACCAAGTAATGTGCACCTGATCCCACGGAGGTACCAGAGCTTCTTCTGTCCTGTGTACCAGTCCCATTTTCCTCCCAGGAAACTACCTCAAAAGAGAGGTACTGGCTGTGGTAGCACATGACTTTAAGCATGTGGGAAGATCTCTGTGAGTTTGAAGTCAGCCAAAGTCATATAGTAAGACCCTGTTCTCAAGAAAACACAGAGACAGACAGGCAAAGACACAGACAGACTTTGCTTGCAGCCCCAGGAGCACCTGTGTTGGATGTGCACAGATAGGAATGTAACCCTACCACCTACCCTAGATGCTACCTAATGGGCTTGGGAGACAGATCCACCACTAGCTAGTTTGCGGCCAACCTAAGCAGGCCATATGGATGGAGCCTGAAGGCCAATTCCCATGGGGGCAAGGCCCACCACACATGACCTAGAGTTATCATTCAAGGCCAATCCTGGAAAAAGGTCATGCCCACCAGAACAAAAGGCAAGTTGTCAGCCAGGATGGGATGAAGCAGGAAGTACTCTTTGGGGCCAAACCCTGCAGTAGTTTGTAGGGCTCCAACAGTTACCAAAGGACAGGCTGAATGGGGGTCATGGGAGGAGGCAGCAAGGGGTGACCACCGTGGTAGTTTGAATGTAAGTGGCCCCCAGAGGCCCACAGGGAGTGGCACTATTAGGTGCTATGACTTTGCTGGAGGAATTGTGTCACTGTGGGGGCAGGCTTTGAGGTCTCTATGCTGAAGCTAAGAACACAGTCTCCTTCTACAACCTACAGCAAGATGTAGAGCTCTCAACTCCTTCTCCAGCACCATGTCTGCCTGCATCCCACCATGCTTCCCATAATGAACTAAACCCCTGAACTGTAAGCCAGCCCCAATTAGATGTTTCCTTTATAAGAGTTGTCCCGATCATGGTGTCTTCACAGCAATGAAGCCCTAACTAAAGCAGCCACCAAGAGAGTATGAGGAATCTCAACCATGAGACTACTGGACAGCAAGCTTTCCCAAAGAGGGTGTGTCTGCAGGAGAGAGGCGGGAGGACTCTCTAGGAAGAGATGAAAGAGGGAAGGAGGAGGGTGCTCACTGAGGTCAGGGAAGGTAGGAAAGCCAGAAGGAAAGGGTGAGGATAGACGAGGGCCACAGAGATGTGCTCCAGTGCTGCCCTCCTGGAATAGGCCCAGAGCCCCAGGATGGGCTGAGACGACATCAAGAATAACCAAGTGCCCACTCCCTGGTTAAAGGGGCGTTACTCTGAGAACTGGTGCTATTTTAAAATAATGAATTTGTGGGGGTAGGCATGTAGCTCGGAGGTTAACCCTACCTTTTCTGAGGACCTGCATTCTACTTCAGTACTACAATAAACGTTTATTAATTGCTTGGTACTATGCAAAAATAAATAAATAAACTCAAGACCCTGAAATAAAGGGAAAGCCCTACCATCATTGCTCTGGAAGGTACTATCTAATTTATAATTTCTATGGCAACCATGTATGAGTCAGAAGATGCAATTCAATGAGGAAAAACTCTAGCCATTCCACATGTACAGCGATAGGGAAGTCCTCAGAAATTACTAAGCAGAGATTCCCAGTGGAGACTGTCGAATGCTTCCTGAGGGGCAAATGATTCCATGTGTTCTAGATAAGCCACAAACAAAAATCTTCCCTAAGAACCATTTGACATTTAAATATCAAATACACAGAACACAAACTGAAAGGTGAGCATCTGCATGGTCCACTCAGGTCTCCTAAAAATAAACTGCAAGCTACTAAGCCTGACTGTCAGTTAACACCTCTTACAACTCTATGTGGTTAATTACCATTTGTACACAGCTAAAGAGGATCAGCTGGAGGCTGATGTTCAGTGCAGCACAACTCATTCCAGTAAGAATGGGCACACTGTGGATGCCCAGCTGTGACATGCTCCAATATCAGAACGACCGAGTTTCAGAACCGCAAACTGTCTGAGACATAATTGATTTGTTTTTTTTTTAAGATTCATTTTATTGTATGTGTTTGAGTGTTGTGCCTGCATGTTTATCTGTGTGTGTGTGTGTGTGCACCTGCAGACTTCAGTAGAATGTCAGGATTCCCTGAACCTGGAGTCATTAGGTGGGTTGTGAGCTACCACGTGGGTGCTGGGAACTAAGCCCAGGTCATCTGGATATGCTCTTAACCACTGAGCCAACTCTTTAACCCAAGACATGCTTTCTTTTTACAAATTAAAATTATCTCTGGGGAATACCAGGAGATATCCGCAGGCCGTACTCTAGGATAAGGTCAGGCAAGGCTGGTACCATTCACCTTATATATTCCTGCTCCAAGCTCAGGTAGCAGAAGCCCCTAAGGTGACCAAAAGAACATGGAAAATTAGGAACTGAGCCTGGGTCTCACTCAGTCATGTCTTCTAAGGACATGTTCAAAGGAACCAGTTCAAGAAGATTTAAGTTGGGACTGGAGAGATAGCTCAGCGGTTAAGAGCACTGACTGCTCTTCCAGAGGTCCTGAGTTCAATTCCCAGCAACCACATGGTGGCTCACAACCATCTGTAATGGGATCTGATGCCCTCCTCTGGTGTGTCTGAAGAGAGCAACACAGGGTACTCATATATGTAAAGATTTAAGTAGCACAGCTTTGGTAGATTACATACCATAGGCGAGTGCACGCCTTCAATCTAGCACTTAGGAAACAGAGGCAGATGGATCTCTGTGCGTTCAAAGCTAGCCTGGTCTACATAGTGAGTTCCAGGACTACATAAAGACTACGTCTAAAGAGAAATATATTGTATATATTTAGAGTGTATGTGTGTGCAAACGTGCATACGTGCCACAGCGTATGTACAGAAGTCAAAGGATAATTTTCTTCTTCCATTATGTGAGTCCCAGGGAGAAAGTTTAAGTCATCAAGCCTGGCAGCAAATGTGTTTGCCCAGTGAACTATATTGCTGGTTCTACAACAATTTATCTAGTTTGGCCCTCAAGCTACATTAACAGCAACTATATATACATTAAAAACCTTTCTGTGAGGGGCTGGAGAGGTGGCTCAGCAGTTAGGATCATGTACTGCTCTTGCAGAGGACCCAGGCTGAGCTTCCAGAATTCACACTGAGTAGCTCACAACCATCTGTAACTTGAGGGCTTGCAGATCCTCCAGCCTTTGTGGACTCCTGAATGCTCATGTACACATGCACACACACAAAATTAAAAATACAATCTTGAAAAAAGATCAGTGAGCCTGGCAGTGATGGTGCTTGCCTTTAATCCCAGCATTCAGTAGGCAGAGGCAGGAGGATCTCTGTGAGTTCGAGGCCTGCCTAGCCTACAACCTGAGTTCTAGGACAGCCAGGGCTATACAAAGAAACTATATCTCAAAAACAAAACAAACAAAGCCCAGCAGGGTAGTGAATACCTTTGGGCAGGCAATCCCTGGTCTACACTGCAAGTTCTAGGCTACTCAGAGCAACATAGACACTGACGGAAGCTAAGGATATACACCAGTGGAAGAGGATTGGCCCTTGGGTTTTCTCTCTAATAACATACATATGAAAACATCCATACTTTCATTCTACAATTAAAAATTAATTAATTAATTTTTAAAAATCACCAGCAGCACAATTCTGTATGACTATTATGACAATTTCACAGGCACTAGACCCCTCCAATGTGTCAAGAGACCAAGCCTTTTTTTTTTGGTTTTTCGAGGCAGAGTTTCTCTGTGTAGCCTTGGCTGTCCTGGAACTCACTCTGTAGACCAGGCTGGCCTGGAACTCAGAAATTCACCTGCCTCTGCCTCCCGAGTGCTGGGATTAAAGGCGTGTGCCACCACTGCCCGGCAAGACCAAGCCTTTAAGACAGAGACTGTTGACAGACAGTGGTGGTGACACCTTTAGTTTCAGCACTTAGGAGGCAGAAGCAAGTGGATCTGAGTTCGAGGCCAGCCTGGTCTACAGAGTAAGTTCCAAAACAGCCAAGGCTACACAGAGAAACCCTGTCTTGGGGGAGATGGGGGGGGGGGCAAAAAAATGATAGATCAGTACATCACCTCAGGGCAGGAAGCTACCCCCACATCCCCAACTGCTCAGAGGAAGAACAGAACACCTCCTGATGCTATGTTCCACCTCGCTCTGAGCACAGTCTCACTTGGACTCTCTCTCTCTCTATTATTTCAAAACCGAGATTTGGAGCTGGAGAGAGAGCTCTGTCAGTAAAATACCTGCCTTGGAAGCATAAAGACCTGAGTTTGAGTCCCGGAACCTCGATTTAAAAACAAACAAACAAAACTGTCCACAGTGGCACACACTTGTAATCCCAGTGCTAGGGAGGCAGAGACAGGTGGCCCCTGTCACATGCTGGCAGGCCAATCAGCCTGGCCTATTTAACCAGCTCCGAGCCGGTGAGAGAAACAACATGTAAGGTTATCCAGTGTACACGAATCGTATGAGTCCACACTGGCACATGATCGACCACACACTCTGCACCTGCACACAGAAGCACACACATGCACCCAAATAAATAAAGACATCTGCTCATAACACCATTAGGAAACTTAGTAAAATACAAACCAACCCAAACAAAACCTTGACTTATTAAAATCCGAAAGTGTTACAAATGACAATGTGCAAATAAAACAATTTTCCTCCTCCCCCCAAAAAACCCCAAAAAACCAACAACAAATGAGCTGACAGTATCTCCGTGTTAAGAGTCCTTGCCTGCAGCCGAGCAGTGGTGGCACACGCCATTAAGCCCAGCACTTGGGAGGCAGAGGCAGGCGGATTTCTGAGTTCGAGGCCAGCCTGGTCTACAGAGTGAGTTCCAGGACAGCCAGGGCTACATAGAGAAACCCTGTCTCAAAAAACACCCAACCAAACAAAAACAAAACAAAACAAAAAACAAACAAAAAAACAAAGAGTCCTTGCCTGCACAAGCAAGATCATGGGTTCCAGCCAATATTCAATACCTTATTACTAATAAAAAAAAAAAAGCAAAATCACCTTACAAATCCTTATCAGAATAACAGTTCTGCTACCCTTCTTTAAAATCCATAAATAAGCAGCAAGGAAACATTCCACACTTACAAGTTACATAAGACACACTTAAAATTGACCGTGCAAAACCGTTTTAAATCAGATAGCGGCAAAACATGGGGCAATTTTAAAGTAGAGCATTGGATGGGATAAGAGTGGGAAGTGAATCAAAATCAGTTTGAATTACCAAAGGTTTTCCCTACAATACACATACACAACCATTCAGGAAACTAGACTACAAATGGGGAACCCCTCGAGGACACATACTCTACTGACCCCTGGAAGTCCTGAATAAAAATGAGGTTCCCCTCTACAGGTAGTGGGTGTTTAAAAGAACCAAGGAGACCAGTGTAGTGGCATACACCTTTAATCCCAGCACTTTAAGGGGCCAAGACAGGTACAGCTTTGAGTTCGAGGCCAGCCTGGTCTACATACAGTGTTTCAGGACAGCCAGGGCTACATAAAGACACCCTGTCTCAAAACAAAAACCAGAAACCTCAAAAACCTGTTGATCAAAGACTCAACACCAGTCCTGAAGAAAGGCCAGCAGCCACGCACTGGAGCCCCACTTACTCGTCACCGTCGGGACACAGGCCGGTGGCCTCATCGTACTTGGAGCAGTATACATCCGGACTGTAGTTGAAGGTGCCATCGCGTCGTCGGAGCGGTCTGCGCCGACGCTGATTTAGGAAATGCCAATGGAAACAGGTGAACGGCCTGTGCTGGCTGCACTTATGCTGCAAAAACAGGGAGCACTGCTCTGTCCTAAACTCCTTTAGATACCTAAAAAGACAAACAGCGTTGCGGGCCGCAGCCGCCGCCGGCTGGAGGCCCCTGGGATGCGGCGGGGCAGGGTCCCAGACGCGAAGCCCCACATCCCCACACCCCCCACTGAGTCCATCTGACTGCCATGGCCCGGTACCCTCCTTTTTTAAAAAGCACCCCGGGTGTCACTCCCCAACTCGGAGACCAGGTAACTCCAGACAGCCAGACAGACTCTCCGTTCCCTGACCCCAAATACCACCTCCCAGTTCCCAGATAAGGAAGGTTCCCAGACACGAGGCTTAGACCTCCTCTTAGCAGCCCACCCCCAACCCCCGCCCAACTTTGATCCCAGGTAACTCCATAGAACTACACTCCATTCTCCGCCCCCTTCTAGTCCCTGACCCCTGGAGCCACCTCTCAATCCTCAGTCCTGGTCTCCCGACTCTCGCTCGACTTCCTTCCCAGGTTCCAGATGGACTGCAAGCGCCACCCGCCCACACCAGGCGCAACCCCTCTTCTGCGCCGCAGCAACGACCCCCAGGCTCACAACCCAGGAGGCCACCGGACTCTAGGTGCGGCTCCGCCCCCAACCCAGAGGTCACCCCAGACCCCGGGCACCGCCTCTCAACCTCAGGCGGCGACTGCCGGAGTCCGGATGGCCGTGCGCCCACCTCCAGCCCAGGCGCGGCCCTGAGCTACAAACGCAGGCGCTGTTCCCCAGATTCCAGTCTGGCGCGCAGGGTCGCCGGAGACCAGGAGCAAGCCCAGCCCCCAAGCCAGGGGTCACCGAAGACCCTGGGTGCCGCCACTCCACCTTAGGCGGCGGCCCGCGCCCGGACGGCGTGACCCGCAAGGGCTGGCGGCGGGGGCGCGGGCGGGGCGCACCCTCAGCGGCGACACCCGGGCCCGTGGCGCGCGCGGGCCGCTGCTCTGCGCCGCAGCGCCCAGAAGGCCACGGACCGCAGCCCAGGCACTGACCTGTAGTGGGTTGGTTTCTCGGTCTGCGGGGGGGACCCGCTCAGCGCCGCCGCCGCCGCTTTCGAAACCGACGGCATTTTCAGTCAAAACAATGCAGCGCGCATGCGCCGCGCCGGCGCCCCCGGATCTCCCCCCCGCACCGAGCCCCCTGCGCCCCCCGCCGCGCCGGCCACACCCCCGGGCACGCCGCGCCGGCCACGCCCCCGTCGACCCCTCGCCCACGCGCGCTGTGCGGCGGGGGTGACACACAGGATCCGCCGGCCCACCGAGGCAGCAAGTTACAGGCGCAAAGCGGGACACGCCCGTTAGTGTAGAGTCCCCATGAGGGCCTCTGCGTCCAGTGCTGTTGTTGGGCACAGGTTTCTTTTAGCTGGAAAAGGTCTATAATTAGACTGTGGCGATGGTCGCCCCTTTATTAAACTTGTGAATTTAAGGATGATCCCAGTGTGAATTCTGTTGAGCCACTTTTTAAAAAAACATTGAGTAAGAGGCTACCAGATGAGCCCATCGGGTAAAAGATGTACAGACTGGTCAGGAATCAGAGTGATCTGGGATCCACAGAATGCTAAATGCACGTGGGGGGGCGGGGCTCAGCAAGTGGTAGGGGTGAATTCGGGAGGGAGAACTAGTAATTAACTGTGTGGCATGAGACATTGTAAATGCAAAGAAGTGACCACAGCTCCTCAGCTAACAGCGGTGTGCTCTGAGGGATAAACTCTGAGCAGTAAAGCCACAAGAGTTCTGAAAGAAATGGACGGAAAGGAAAGGGATGTTCAGTAAGGAGAATTACAGAAAATCTAGTCCATTTCCAGGAACACGATCTAAAATATGAACAGAGATATGGTCTACGTATGTAAGCCATATTTTAAATTACTAATAAGGTAAAATTACCACTTGCTGGTAGGATTACTGACTTCTTCATGACAGTTTGTAGACAAATTCTTTGAGTTGCTGACAACTTTTGGGAGTTTGTTTTGGTTTGGGTGCTCAAGGTAGACCCAGAGCCATGTGCATGCTAGCCAAGCACTCTACCACTGAGCATTATCCCTAGCCCACAAACCCTGAAATTAACTTTTTAAAAAGATGTTATTTATTTTATGTATGAGTACACTGTAGCTGTCTTCAGACACACCAGAAGAGGGCATCAAATCACACTGTAGATGGTTGTGAGCCACCATGTAGTTGGCTAGGACTTGAACTCAGGACCTCTGGAAGAGCAGTCGGTGTTCTTGACCGCTGAACCATCTCTCCAGCCTGAAATTAACTTATTTTAGAGGACTTATTTTAATGGTTGCACAATGTGTGGACAGTGAGTTGTAGACCAGTCCCAGCAAACAGGAGCATTGTCTTCTCAAAGTTCAAATAGAAGAATGAGCAAGCAGGGAAGAGCAGACAGGGAAATCTGACAGAGGAGTAAACGCATCTCATACTGCTGAGGAGTGGGAGATGAAAACTAGGCCAACCCCAAACCCCAGCTTGATGCGACACACACCACAAGACAACTTAAGGAACCTGTCAGACAGCAGAGCTGGCTCTGAAAGGTGTGACGGAGAGCAGGTGGTGGTGATGGTGGAACTGAACGACCTTTTCTGTGGACATGAGCAAAGGTGTCTCACCAAAAGATGTGTTTATTACTCTGTAGCTATCAACCGTGACAACCACATAAGGACCAGAAGTGTCTTTTTAATAGAAGCTGTTACTCAAGGGCTAGGGCTTAAAACAAAACTGACAGCTTTTCCTCTGTGTGTAATAGCTCACTTTCAACACTACTGGGACTTCTCATTTTTAAGAATTTACAAAAAAGTGGCTGTTGGGGCTGGAGAGATTGTTCAGTGGTTAAAAGTAATGGCTCCTCTTCCAGAGGACCCAAGTTCAGTTCCCAGCACCTACATGGTTGCTCATAGCCATCAGTAACTCCAGTTCCAGGGAATCCGACACCCTCTTCTTACCTGCATAGGCACCAGACATGCATGTGATACACAAACATACACATAAAATAAATCTAACTTCTTAAGTGTCTGTTAGGTTAACTCCTCATCCCTCCAAAGAACACTTTATTTAATCATTTCTTTCTGCCCAACAGTTTATCTACCGTCTTGTACATACAGCTGGCTTATGTGTACAGGTCCTCTCCCTACCTGATGTTTACTGAGCACTCACCCAGAGATTTTACCAGGCTGGGAACAACAGGAAAAACCCAAGCTACAGTCTATTTGGGAACTAGGACAGGCATGGCAATAAATAAATAAACAAACACTGAAGTAACTGTTCAGCTAATAATCTACTCTGTTACTCTGTAAAATAAAACACCAGATGTCAGGCTCAGGTCTGGTGGCACATGCCTTTAATCCCACCACTCAGGAGGCAGAGCCTCTGCCTCTTAGTTAACAGCCAGCTGGGTCTACAGCCAGAGTTCCAGGGCGGCCAGGGCTATGTAAAGAAACCCTTGCTTTTAAAGTTAAAAAGAAAGAAAACAACAACATAGCAGATGTGTAGTAAGTGAGCCCACTTCTGCTCACGAGTTCAACTGCCCACATCACTGTGGCAACACTGAGGAACCTCTGCATGGAATGTGACTTTAAAAAAAAAAAAACAATCCTATGTGAGCTGGAAATAGAGCTCATTGGTAGGCTAGCAGGACAGATTCCTGGGTTCAACCCCCAACACTGTAAAAAGCAGAAACAAAAAACCCACTAAGTTATTGGAAAATGATGTTTTTTGAGACAAGAGTCTTCCTATGTAGCCCAAGCAGACCTCAAACTTAGGATCCTCCTGCCTCAGTCTCATAAGTGATGAGATTACAGGCATGAACTACCACTTCTGCACAGTTTTTGTTTTGAGTTCTCGAGTGGGAATAAAGAACAGAAAAGAAAAAAAAAGGGTGGCAGCAGAAGCAGGCTGGTCTACATAGCCAGTTCCAGGCCAGCCAGAGCTATATAGTGTCTCAAAACAAACAAAACTGAACCCACTTGATGAAAGGGGAGGTGAGAAAATTGAGATCATTTGACTTTACTAAATGTATTTTCCACGTTAGTATTTAAAATAGCTTCAACTGATGTTGCACACACCATAGCTCATTACACTTCTGCAGTTGGTCTGTCTCAGAAAGCTAATGAACTGCAGGTAACATCTCCACCAGAACTGCTCAGGAAACATGATTAGGCTGTACAAACACATCACAAATTCAACAACACACAGTGCACCCAAAACTTTTTCTATGAACCTCAAAAGTTCTTTGGACGTAATCACTGGGCATTGGTGTTCGGCAAAGGTCAGATTTCGAGTCTCCAATTTTGTGCTGTGTTCTTTTGTCTCAGCGCCAAGAGCACCATCCAAGTCCTTTAAGCAACGAGGATACGCGCAGAACCAGATGAGAAACCGTCAAATTCGACGACAAAACAGAAGGACGGCTGCCTACTCCCTTCCTCAGCACGCACCCTGTTACGTTCTAGCCCCGTAGAAAGTCGGAGCTTCAAGCTCCTCCGGAAGACCTTCCGGCTCCTCCTCGTCCTCCTCTTCCAACACCTGTCTCAACCACTGGTCGGTGCTGCTCTCCTCCCTCCGGTAGCACCATATGATCAGAGCAACGAGGGCGAGGGTGAGCGGCAGCACTTTCCACCAGGGCTGCTGCTGCTGCTTCCCCAGGGAATGCTCCACGGTCCAGCGGACTGGGGTGGCTTTGCTGCCAGAAAATTGGATTGGGAGGTTGGGGTCTTCCTCCTCTTCTTCTCTGTCTGCAGGCTGAACTGGAGACCGGCCAGGGGGCGGCGGATGCAAGCTTCGCGAAGCCCAGCCCACGAGCCGCAGAGCCCGGACCGCTCTGGAAGAGAGACAGCAGTAAGCGTCCCGCGGCCACGGCCGCCTCCCGCCCTCACCCGCCACCACCTCACAGCTCTCACCCCGCAGCCCGTGAGCACAGGACACTGTTCATAGCGACCTCGACTCTCACGCCGAGGCGCACCGCGCTTTCGTCACTTCCGTCGCACAAAACCGGAAGTTGAACTTCACATCAAATTTCACGACTACAAAACGTGGGTCCAGCCGCACAACGGAAGTGATGCATTTCCTCTCGCGTGCTCTTCCGTCTCGGGCCCCGCCCTGAAGGCCTGGTGACTTATGGGTTTGTGTAGTTCTCAGACCCTCCTTAGAGACTTGAGCCTGCGCGGGGAATTGGAAGTGAGGGTGACTCGGCTCTCGGAGGGGTTGTCCCGGGGTTGTTCAGTGTGATGCCCACGATGCCCACAGACTTGAGAACCCTTGGCAATTGCTGGCTTCTTTCCAGGACCATCGTCCGGGGGGGACTTGATCCTTGTTTTCCAGGAGGGCGTCTTCCATTCTTAGCGCTCTGTCCGGGCTCTCAGCCTCCTGCTTGGCCAGTATCTTAACTGCTGTCTCAGCTATGCCCTCAGGTTCGGAGGTGGGAAGCTCTCGCGCCTTAGAGGCCTCCCGGCCTGGCCGCCCCCTTAAAAGGCTTGTAGAAACATCACCTACTCCTTTACTATCCCAGGTCCCCAGAATCCATTAGCCTTCAGGGAGACTGGAAATGGCTCTGTGTAGATCATAGACTGACCAGACCTTGGACAGCCTAATCACCCTACAGGGAGGCGATTCTGAAATTATACTCCCGTAACTTAAGCCTGGCGTTTTGAGCTGGAAGCTGATTGAAGCTCAGTGCATCTTCAGAATCAGCCAGGCAAACTTTTAATCCCAACACTGTGGAGGCAGAAACAAGAGGATCACTGGTTCCAAGCCAGCTTGTACTACACAGCTTGAAATCAACTCAATTTAAAATACAGAAAGAAAACAACAAAAACCCAACAGGATCGGCCCTAACGGCATAGTACCTATGCTGCATTAGAAACTACAGTGAGTTATATTACACCTGCCTTACCGAAGGGCCCACTAATGACCGTCACTCTGAGTTTGTTCTTGATCTGTAAGCCAGTCGCAAAAACAAAAATAAGACGACAACAACAACAAAACCCACCTCTCCCTCTATCTCATGGGGCCAGATGCCTGTGAGTTTCAGAAACCTAGGCTCCTTCCTGGGCGAGCAGAGTCCTATGCTTTTATTTTCTAGGGGGATAGTGACTGAGGGCACCAGAGTGTGGAAAGGAAGAAGTTAGGCAGGAAAATGACCCTTCAGTTCCTGACTGTTAGTGATGTAGATATTCCTGCTAGAGCGAGGCTCACCCAGTCTTACCCAGCACTCCAAGAAGGTAGAGGGTGCCCTCACTAGGTGGCATAGACTCAACTCACAGTGCAGCAACCTGGCTCCTGAAGCCATGAAGTTCAGCTACAAAAACTGAGCCCAACTGTCCTGTCTTTGCTTGAAACTCCTCTGCTGGAGGGCTGGACTTGAACTTCTTCCCATGCAGGGAAATAGGGACCTGAAATAAATTAGATCCAGAAACTTGGGGGGAGGAGGGATTTACACCTGTCTCAACTGCAGGATTTGTGAGCAGCCTGCAAATTCACTTGCCTTGTTCCCTGAAAGTGAAGATGGCTGGGACCTTGTGACCTGGGGCAGCACACTCAGTTTGTCACCCTGAAGGTGACAATAGCTTTTGGATGCTTACTGCTTTATGGGCAAGAGAGGGTCATGGGAAATCCCCTTACTGTGAGCTGTAATCTAGCACAGGATGGAAAAAAATCAGGAGCCTCCTGTGACCTGGAGTATGCTGCTCTCCAGTGTGCACTTACTAATGGGGAAAGCCTCACTCTCTGTTCTTGTCCAAGGCACTCTCACTGAGGTAGAAGAGGAGCAATGAAAGAGATGTTGGAGCCCAGCAACACCTGTGAGTCCCCCCCACACACACACACACACTAAGGCCCAACCCAGGACCCTGGCTTAGAGCTGCTGTGTCAACAGAGGCACCTGTCTACCCAGGTCCTCCTCCCTGGGCCCCACCCCACCTGCTCCATCACACTTCTACACTACTCTCCTGGCAAGGATCTCACAGCACCAAAGCCCTTAACTATATGCAAGTCAGGGGGAGCTCCTAGAAGGAGGTGGAACTCAAGGGCCCTAAGGTGTGAAGGGAACCAGGCTTCCTGGATTGGATACTATAGGGGAGCCAGGCTCAAGCTGCCCAGGACAGCCCATAGGATCAGAACAAGGAGGTAGAGCAAGAGTTAGAGGTTCACCCTAGAGTGGGCTACCCTCTGACAATGACTAACAAGCCCATCTCAGTCTCAATGAGGGGCTCAGATCATAGGCAGAAAGAGACATCTTAGGGCTGGCAAGACAGGTGGCTCAATCTGTAAAGTGCTCACCATGCAAGCATGAGGCTCTGAGTTTGAGACTTACCAGCCACACAAAAAGCTCTATGTAGGGCTGGAAAGGTGGCTTAGTGGTTAAGAGCACTGACTGCTCATCCTGAGGTCCTGAGTTCAATTCCCAGCTACCACATGGTGGCTCACAACCATCTGTAACAGGATCTGATGCCCTCTTATCGTGTGTCTGAAAACAGCTACAGTGTACTTACTTACTTACATACATACATACATACATACATATATATATATATATATATATATATATATATATAAAATAAAATCTTTTTCTTTAAAAAAAAAAAAGCTCTATGTAGTGGCACATGTTTGTAATCCCGGCTCTGGGGATGCAGAAAAGGGGGATCTGGGGAGCTCTCTAGTCATCTAGTATGGCTTAACTGGTGAGTCCCAGGTCCCAGTAAGAGACACTATCTCAAAAACAAGCTGAGTGGCTCCTGAGGAACACCATCTCTAGTCTCCATGCTCCTGCACACATGGGACCACACACACACACACACACACACACACACACCGATCACATTATTGTCCTGGGGCTGGCATTTCTGTCCTGGAGTGAACGGTGTTGCCACCCCTGAAAACAAGATTGGCACCTTGTTGGGTCTTTGCAAATGACATGGTTTACGAAGATGTCATATTGGACAGAACAGGCTGTAAATCCAATGTTCAGAATGCCTTTTCGGTGCCCTTTCAGAAGAGAAGGCAAGGCGCACGGCAGTAAGGAAAGTCACAGGATGTTAAGAAGCAGAAGCCAAGGACCCTCCTGTCCAGTTATAGAAGGAGGGAAAGAGACCAGGAATAATCTCCCTCAAACTGTAGCAAGGAGCATTTGAAATTTCAGGCCTCCAGACCATTGGGAATACTCTTTTTAAAAATTTTTTTATAAATATTAAGCTGGGCAGTAGTGGCACACACCTTTCCTCTCAGCGCTTGGGGGGCAGAGGCCAACCTGATCCATCTAAGGGGTGAGTTTCAGCACAGCCAGAGCTACGCAGAGAAACCCTATCTCAAAAAAAACAAATGAGCCAGCAATGCTGGCACTTGCCTTTAGTCCCAGCAATTGGGAGGCAGAGGCAAACAGATTTCTGTGAGTTCAAGACCAGTCTGGTCTACAGAGTGTGAGTTCCAGGACAGCCAGGACTACATAGGAAGACCCTGTTTGTTTTTTGTTTTTTTTTTTTAAAGAAATTTAAGTCTATTTTATGTTTATGTGTATGTGTTTTGCAAGGTAGTATGTGTGTATGTATGCATGCATGTATGTATGTGCACTGTGTGTGTGCCTGGTGTGTACAGAGGCAGAAGAGTGTACTGGATCCTCTGAAACTGGAGTTAGGTACAGTTGTAAGATACCATGTGAGCGCTGAGAACAGAACCCAGGTTGTTCTAAGAGCAGCAAGCACTTTTAAGTACTGAGCCATCTTTCCAGCTGCACATATGTGTTGTTTAAATCACCAAGTTTATTGTGCTCAGTCACAGGCCCCAGCAACTGGTACAGACACCACCTTCTCATCATCCTGCCTCTGACAGCATCTGATCCAGGGCAAATCCTTGGACCCTGTTCCTCAGCCACCTGCTCCAAACTTCTTTTGAAGAACCACTCCTCATGGTAGGTAGGCTCTGCTTACAGGAGCCTGGCCAAGAAGCTGTAGAAGAAACAACCCTACAGTAGAAGCTCCAAGATGTGATGCCCCACCATACTGTATGTGGAGCCACTGCCGCGCCCCTCAGGGACATAACCAACACCTCAGCCCTCATTATTGCAAAGCACACAGAGAAATTTCACAGGAAGCCTAATGTCTCACTAATGGGAGGCAGAGGCGGTGGTAGCCGTCAGTGGGCTTAATGGCAGGGTAATTTATTGTAGCTCCACTTAAGAGCTGACATATTGGAGCTATTGATTTTCCCAAGAAGATAGATACCAGGTGCCTGGGGGCAGGCAGGCCTGTGCCTCTATAAGGGCAGAGTCCCACTCTCCCAGGGTCTGAGGACTGACAGTGAGTGGGGGTGGGGTGGGGGCAGGAGACAGTGGGCAGAGTGCTTTTCTGGGCCCAACCCCAAACATATCCTAGTTAGGAGCAGATGCTAGGACATATGCTTCAGCCCCAGCCTCCTCCAGGGTCCCCAAATGGCAGATGACTAGGATGGGGTGACAGGGGTGGCCTTGGCCACCCACTAAATGTGTCTCTCCACTGCCCCAGAGACCCGAACCAAGCCTTACCAGAAACAAAAGCTAGAGCTCAACCCCTACCTACAGGACACCTGGTCTGTCCTGAACATGGCTCACAACTCAACATGGGTCAAAGTGGGGGTGACTCCCTCACCATGTCCTCTCGGTCCCCAGATCCTCCCTCCATATACACTCTAGGTCTGTCTGTGAGAGCCCCTCCCCTTTTACTTGGACTTAAGCAGCAGGCCCTTCTCTGGCTTCCCTGCTCAGGCCTCCCACACCCATGCCAGCCCCATAGGCCCTTCTAAGAGTTCTCTTTCCAGACAACTCTGCTCTGGTTTCTTCCTACCCAACCTGTCCCCATCCCTTTCCTGGGCCAGCTTGTCCTTCTCACATCCAGCAGTAGATGGTGATGTTGTTTTGGCTCTGCAACCCCCAGCCCCACGCCTGGTTCTCCTGCAGGTTTGGGCTTTGATGGATGAGAAGGGAGCCTGCTGAGGCTGAAGCAGTGCTGCCCACAGCCAAGACTGATGAGTGGTTTCAGACCCCGGAGTCTAACATGGTCAGACTGTAGGGGCAGAAGTAGATGGAATCCAGAGCAGAATGGACACACAGAACTGGGCCTAGCCAGGCACATTTTATTCCACAGCAGAGGTCTCATCTGGTACTCACTGGGGACGGGGCCTGAGTTCCTGCCTGAGAAGAGGCAGAAGTTGTTGGTACTGGCAGCAGCTATGCCACTACCGTCCCCAAGCCTTCCACTGTCCTGTTGGGCTTGCAGGTGACCAGCCCCTTGCTGTCCTTCTCCAAGGCTCAGTTCTAAGCAGACAACCTAGTCCACAGTTGTGTGCAGCCTCCCAGACATTCACACCAGAGTGCCAGCCTTGCTTACAGGTTGTTTTGCCACAGGTCTCATATAATCTAGTGTGGCCTCGATCTTGCTAAGAATGACCTTGAATTTCTGAATCTCCTGCCTCCACCTCCCAATGCTTACAGGGGATTATAGGCATGTACCACCATACTCAGTGTATATGGCCTTGGGGATCTAACCTTCAGCTTTGGGCATGCTAGGCAGGCAGTTACCAATCTTAGTATACCCCCAATTCAGCCCAGCCTTTTGAGGTGCTCATTCTTAGGACTTAACTTTCCATTTCTTTATGGCTTACTTGTGCTGAGTAGGGGTCCTGACTGCAATGACCAGGTGTGAAGTATCTTCAGGATTGGTTTCCCTAACCTCCCACCCCCTAGGAGCCATCAAGTATGGGCTCAGGGGGCAGGAAAAAGCTGAAGGTCATCATGTCAGGTGACATATGCCTAGACTGGAGGTTAGGGCTTCACTGGATTGAAATCAAGGTGTTGTCCTTGCCTAAAGTGGGGGGTGGTGCCTAGAGCAAAGAAGGACCCAAGAAGGGTGACACCCACATTCCTATTGACCCCTTGGCCAGCTGTAGAGCTGGACTTAGAGACAATCAGCAAATGTTTTGGGCCTGAGGTAGCGAAAGCCATGCTGGGAGGAGCCACTTTCCTGTCCTTAGAGCTAACCCCAGTAGCAGCAGGAGGAACTATAGCGGATGGCATTTGAAGTCACCAGGGGCTACTTCAGGGCAGCTGAGTGCTCCAGGGGCCACATTCTTCCTGGAGGGTACCTGGATCAGCTAGAAGTGTCCACCACTAAATACACATTCACCCTAAACCACAGACTGAATTTATTTGGAAAAACTCTTTGTAGATATGACCAGTTAAGCTGAGGATATGCTGGATTTGGGCAGTCCTAAATGCAATGGTGAACATCTTTGTAAGAGTTGCCAGCCAAGCATGGCTGCAAAGCCAGCAGCACTCAGCCACTAGTCTGACATCAGTGTAGGCTATATAGCAAGACCCTGTCCCAAAGTTTGAAAAAAAAAAAAAAAGGTGAAAGCCCAAGTGCAGATGACAGCATTGATTGTTATGACAGGCTTCAAGACAAGAAACCCCAAGTGGCCGGCAGGACCTCAGGCACCAGCCTCACTGGCATCTCAGTGCTGACTCTGGACTCTAGGAGAACAGAGACTATATTCCTGTTCTAAAACCATCCGATTTGGGATCAGTGATTTAGGAAGCCAGAGGAAAACACACCATCAGAAAGGCAGAGGGCCTTAGAAGGACTGGAGAGGAGCCCCCTAACTCTACTTAGGTTTAGGTACATCTAGGCTCCAACCAGGGAAGGGAAGTGCCTTGTCTTCACCCCATCAAGGATGCTCAGCAGTTGGTTTAATCAGACTGGCTACAAGTACAGCTGTTTCTGGGCAAGCAGCCACCACATGAGAGTCCTTCTCACAGTCCTCACTGGCTGGTTGACATGGTTATGGTTAATCTTAGCTGAACAAAGAGGCCCGGAGGCTGGGGGGTTTGGAAAGAGTTACAAAGGCTGCAAGTATTAGCTTCCATCCTGGACCTAGTGAGTGGTTGCATAGCCTCAGTTCCTCCTTGCTCCAGGGCCTGTTGCTGCAGAACACGGTTTGTAGCATGCACTGCAGGCAGGATGTCCTCTGGAGAGGTGTACTCCAGAACTCAAAATAGCATGAAATTTAATTTTCCGCCTATTTGACAAAGCTTGGATGGGGCCCCAATCAGCAGTACAGATAAGGGTCCTCGGGTCCAGGGTGTGGGCCAGCTGGGCCTGAGACAAACACTCCATGGTCCCCTGGCAGGCTTCGTGCAGGTGAGGCAGTCTTCAGGTACTCCCCCCTCGGGGCTCTGGTTGCTGGGCGCTAAAACAAACGGGCTCTGTTTGCCCAGTCTGCGATGACAATGCTGTTGCCAAATATTTGCCAGCCCCAGGCAGTTGTGGAGTCCAGCTATAAATGCTTGCGCCCCAGGTGGAGGTGAGCCTGCTGAGTGAGCACTGCAGTCCCAGTCAGGTAGGAGCCTGGGTGAATGCTGGAGTCTTCTGGGTTGGTCACACCATTGGGGGGTTGTGGGGGATCCCTCCCACTGGGAATATGTCTGCATTAAACTCTCCAACTGGCAGTCATCCTCAAAGACTAGTGTCAGGACTACTGGATACGTCCGAGACACAAGGACCCAGCAGTGTAGGACCTCAAAGTAGCCAGCTTCTACTTCCCAAACTCAGGGTTTCAGGATAGCAGAGAGGAGCTGGGCAGTTTGACCAAGGGGCCACTCACACCCAGGCCTCTTAGATAGAGATTGTCTTCTGATACACCTTGTTGGATGGATACCTGCTCTCCCCTTCCTCTGGGAAGGAGCCTGGTGGCTCTAGGATTAGGATCTACTGCAAAGTCACTAGCCAGGAGGAGAGAGAGCTCCAAGTGAGATCCCCTTCTCTCTCTCTCTCTCTCTCTCTCTCTCTCTCTCTCTCTCTCTCTCTCTCTCTCCAGGTTTTCTAGCCATAGTTTTTCTGTGTAGCCCTGCCCATCCTGGTACTCAGTCTGGAGATCAGGCTGGCCTCGAATTCAAAGATCTGCCTGCCTCTGCCTCCCGAGTGCTGGGATTAAAGGGTGTGCGCCACCACTGCCGGGCCTTGACATCCTTTTCTTAAAAAACAAGAATTATTACCCAAGAGTGGTGGCACATGCCTTTAATCCCAGCACTCTGGAGGCAGGGACAAGCAGACTTCTGAGTTTGAAGCCAGTCCAGTTTAAATGGCCCAGGCTATTGTAGAGAGGTCCTCTCTGAACTCAGGCGGCTGAGGGCTGGAGAGAGGAAAGAGCTGAAGCAGCCTTTTACGGGCCATACATCCAGGCTGTGTCTAGCGGGCACTGCCAGCCCTAACTTGCTAAGCCATCCTCTCACTTCTCTCCTAGCTTGTATCTGCTGTTTCAGGGATTCCCAGAATTTTGAGGACCTCAACAAGATGGCTGCTGGTGTCATACGGTCTGTCTGTGACTTCCGGCTGCCTCTACCGCCACACAAGTCCTTCCTGCCTGCAGACCTGGAGGCTCCAGAAACTTCTGAAGAGGAGGAGGAGGAAGAAGAGGAGGAAGAGGAAGAGGAGGAAGAAGAAGAGGGAGAACAGGACCTGCAAGGTGAGGGACCACAGGGCTACATGCCAGACTCCCAGAGCTCAGGAGTAGCCCCTCAGGGTCCCAGCAGCCCTGAGACCCCAATGCAGCTGCTGCGCTTCTCAGAGCTCATCAGTGGTGACATCCAGCGGTATTTTGGACGCAAAGACACGGGGCAAGACCCAGATGCCCAAGACATCTATGCTGACAGCCAACCAGCCAGCTACTCTGCCCGGGATCTATACTACGCTGATCTGGTATGCCTGGCCCAGGATGGGTCCCCAGAGGATGAGGAGGTTGCTAAGCTCAGGATGCATTTACCTGGGGGGCCTGAGGGTCAGGTACACAGGCTGGGCCACAGAGGAGACAGGGTGCCACCACTGGGCCCCCTGGCTGAGCTCTTTGATTATGGCCTTCGGCAGTTCTCTAGGCCCACAGTATCAGCTTGTCGAAGACTAAGGCTGGAGCGAAAGTATAGCCACATCACCCCCATGATCCAAAGAAAACTGCCTCCATCCTTCTGGAAGGAGCCTGTGCCCAACCCACTAGGCCTACTGCACCCAGGCACACCAGATTTTAGTGATCTGCTGGCCAGCTGGTCTGCTGAGGGTGGCTCTGAGCTGCAGACTGGAGGCCCCCAAGCCCTGGAGGGGACACAGCTGGCTGAGGTCTAGTGAGTAGGTGAGTCAGGAGTGTGCTGGGGCAGCAGTGGCTGTTTCTATCTTCAGAACAACCCAGAACCTCCTTCTGTAGCACAGGTCCTGCCCTAGTCTATCTAAGTAGGTCTATCCTAGTAGGTCTATCTAAGTAGTCCTGCAGTTAACTCTCCCTCAAGAGGAGAGCAGGCCCAAGAGGATCTGAACTTATCCCAAGCCTGGAAAAGTTGCTACCAGCAACTTTTGAGAGGAAGGGAGGACATGCAAAAGCGTATCCAGACCTGCCACACCTGGCTACCGGACCCAACTATACATAGCAGGCCTCAGGGCTCTGCCCAGGGAAGCAACTGGAATTTAGGCAAGAACTATGAAGTGTACACCCTTGCCCTTCATTACTAGGCCAGCCCAGCGATTCGCGTCAGTGGCAAAGAACAGCTGGGTTGGGACTAAAACCAGACCTGCCCTCCCCATCTCCGTAGGGCCAGAGCTGGTGCTTCCATGTGTTGTCTCCTCAGCCAGACTGGTGGCAGGACTAGGAGCTGCACGGAAGTTCAGGTTTTCTTGAGAGGCTAGAAGAGGAGCACTGCTTGATCACACAGACAGAGATGCTCACTCTCCAGATCCATGCTCATATGCGGCTTCCTTGGCACTTCAGTGTTAGTGGGTAGGTAGGCAGGGCTGAGGATGTCTGAGGACCCTGTGTCTTCACTCTTTACATTTGTCCTGACAGGCAGCAGGGGTGTATCCTGACAGGTGTGACCTGGGTGCCCCTGCACAGAACTCCCAGTGAATGTAATAGCCTGGCCTTGCACTAGGTGGGGCAGGAGGGTCCCTCAAGGTCTAATAACTTGGGCCTTCTGAGTTTGGTCCCTGTCACCACTTGACACCCTTGTCAGGCCTGCTAGCTATGGAAAAGCCATTCCACCAGATAACAGGAGACTCTGGCTCCAATAAGTACAAGAACTGGCAAGTTTATTTCTGCAACATAGTCAGAGATGTGACCTCATATGCAGGCTTCCACTGGGTCATCGCTGAGATCACTCCGGGCCTTTTCTGGGCCACCAAGTTCAAGAGGACTGCCTTCCAATGAAGCCACCTGCTCAGAGACATAGCTCATACACTACACACCCCCTGTGGTTGTATTGCTACTCTTGGGAGACCCAGGCTCTCAGCTGCCCACCTCACAGCCTGGTACACTCCCCAGGAGTTCACAGAGAACAGCTTGTCAAGGGCTACGTCCTTGATGAAGAACCGCTGCCTCACCAGGGACATAAATACGCGCTTGCTGCCCAACGTCAGCGGCCAGGGACCCTCCTCACTCCACAAGCGCAGCATGCTCTCACGCAGGGTTGCAATCTCCTCTGTGCGCTGCAAGAATCATGCCAAGAGGTCCCATGGGGAACAAGACAAGTACAGAGAAGTGGGAACTGGATCACAGAGGTGGGTGGCAGATGTGTGTATGTGGGGATGTCTTCTATACAGGAAGCCCAGTGGGAGGTCCTCACCTCCAGGAAACATGGCTCAGGACCACCTTGTATCCTGGGGCCCTGAGATGGGAACAGAGGGGTTTGGGGCAGGCTGGCAGAGGGTGAGGGGTCAGTAGTTCTCCCAGCGTTTTCTCTCACCAGCTTGGTCTCATTATTAAACTTCAGGTTCTGGATGGCTTTGTTGGCCTGGAGGCTGTTCTCCAACTTTATCATTTGCTTCTGAAACTAAGCACAGCTCTAATCATGGGCAGACATAGACTGCTGTGTCCAAATGTTCCCACTAGCACAGAAACATGGAGGTCCTGGAGTTTAGGGAAGCAGACAGACATAGGTGGCTTCCTGGGCCCCAAGGGTACCGTGGCCAGCTGGCCCTGGATCTCTGCCATCTTCCGTCCAGGGCTCTCTTCTTTCAGAAGCTGCACAGACATCAGCAGGGCAGCTAGCTCCTGTCGCACAGTCTCAACCTCAAACTCCCTGTGGGTACCAGGGGCTGGTTATAGGGGTTCCAGAGCCCAAGGAAGAGGCTGTCACAGGGCTCAATTTTGAGGGCGCAGGCTATTCCAGAGGAGGTAGAACCTAGGGTGGGACTATTTGGGGACTGGACAACTATAGGGGCAGTGCAGGCCTTGGAAGGACCAGTAAAGATCAGAGAGGTCAGAGAGTCTCTGTACCTCCCAGAGGCCTGAGTGGTTTCGAACCCTCACCTGGCCTTGCCCTCAGTGGAGATCTTCACATCCATGTCACTCTTGTGAAGAACACACTTGTTGGAGACACTTTCTATCTGAAATGTAGAATATGTAGGTACCCAAGGTGACTTTAAACAGCCACCTGGAAGCCCCAGGCCAGCTCAAGTCCAGCCAAGGTCTAGAACCTGAAAGCTAGCTGCAACTCTGGTCTTACCCACCTGCTGGGGGAGGCTGTTCACTTTCTCCTGCACTTCCTGCAGGTGAGCTGAGACTTCTTTCAGCCACTGGGCCAGATCCTGCAGGGACTCCCTCTCCACACCTTCCCATGCAGCCTGCGCCTACAATTTCAACATCCAGTGAGGGATGGTAGACAGATGGGTAGCCAGGGCCTGCTGAAGCCGGGAGGCAGAAAATCTGACTCTAAAGCATGTTTGTATAAAGCATGCAGATTGCTCAGAATTGCCCAGAGAGCCTGGCCAGACACTGCAGAGGACAGATATTCCAGACTTATGGCCGCTGGGATGGTCTTCCCAGGCAGGGCCATCCAGCTGAGCAGAAACATGCCCTTGAGGAGATGACAGTTATTTATGACAGGAATAGAAAACAGATTGGCCACACTGCAGGAGGGTATAGACATTGTGGTCAATGGACCCTGTTGGCAGCTGCTCTGGCTATACATACCCAGAACGGATGCAGAGCCAGCCAAGGTCGGGGGATCCACCCACCACCCCAGAGGGTGTGTTCACAGCAGCTACAAAAGAGAACCGCTTCTTGTGTCTATCAACAGAGGAATGAGTATGCAAAGCATGGCCTGCCGCATGTGGGAACATTATCCAGCTACCAAGGGATGAAGCATGGATCCACACAACAGGGATGACCCAGGAAGGCAGACCCATGAAGGCAGCTCAGGAGAGAAGCCCGAGATGAAAGGCTTATGCTGGGATGAAGTGCCTACGGCACACAGATCAGAGCCAGATGGGGGAGGAGAGGGACTGTTAGGCTCTGGGTCTCTGTCTGCCGTAAAGAGAAAGTTCTGGAGCAGACTTGGATGACTTCTCTTGTGAACTAAAAGTGCTGGGTTTTTGTTAAGGTCAGGCTTGAATTCATAATTATCCTGCCTTGGACTCCTGAGGCTGGGATCACACTGAGCATCAGGCCAGCCTAGGCTACATAGACAGATCCGCTCTTAAAACAAAACACTAGTGAAAAAAAAAAATAATGGGGTGAAGAAATGGACCAGCAGTTCAGAGCACTTGCTGTTCTTCCAGAGGACTGGAGTTTGGTTCCCAGCACCCAGGTGGGTGGCTCACAATCATCTGTGACTCCAGCCTCAGGAGACTGACACACTTCTGCCTATCTGAGCACTCACACACGTGTGGTACATACACACATACACATAAAAATACATAAAGGAAATTCAAACAAATAAAATATACAACTAAACAAAACCTACTGAATTATGTGCTTTGTGACTGGGGTGGGGGTGCTTTCTCAAGACAGGGTGGCTCTATGTAACAGTCCTGGCTATCATGGAACTTGTTCTGTAGAAGAGGCTGTCCTTCATCTACAGAGATCTGCCTGCCTCTGCCTCCAGAGCTGGGATTACAGTAATGTGCCTCCATACCCAGCTGAAAGGTGAACTGACAAAAGGTGGGGGGTGGGGGGAGAAAAAAAGAGAGAGTGGGGAAGGAAAGAGACAAAGAAAGAGTGTGCTGGGGTCAAGGGACTGTAGGAGCCACCCTGCCTGATGCAGAGGGTCAGGTCTCTACCTGTGGTTCCATCCTTTATCACCCTCTCTTATGGGTCTGTCCACCTCACCTGGGACAGCTTCAGGTCTAGTGTTTGCTCCTGCAGATCTAGCCTCCAGCTTAGAGCAAGACAGTGGTCACTCAGGTCCTTCAGCTGCTGGTCCAGCTCTGTCACTGACCCCTCTAGGACCTGGCTTTTCTCTTGGAGCTGCATGGGACAGCATGGAGTCAGGGAGGCTCTGCTGGATGCCTGTATACCCAGGGATCCCTGATGACCACCACCTCGCTCTGCCCCTTACCAGCTCCAGTGCATCCTGTGTTTCCTGCTGGGCTAGCTTGCCAGCCATCTGCACAGCCTCCAGATTCTCATGGACATATGAAGCCAACTCCCCAGCCTGGGTCTCCTCCAACTTCACCTTGGCCTCTCTGCGTATTGATACCCAAACTATCCCTTAGCACTAGCTAGGGAGGCGGCCTGCTTGCTAGCTCTGGGACCTTCTAGATGACCACATGGACCAGAGGAGGGGTGCTACTAAGAACGGACAGTGAGGGTCAGGGTGGAGGAAAAGCAGAAGCTCCAGCAAAAGGTTGCTATCCTGTCATGACATGTCCAACTAGTCAGTGCCTAACTGACAGCTGCAGGGGTTAAGGGAGTCAGGGCATTCCCCAGCTGAGCTGAGCCAGTGGTTAGCTGAGGGAGGGACTGAGTGGACCATTGTCCTGACATGACACCCACCGAGCCTTCTGCTCAGCCATCAGGACACGATTCAGTGACACCTGGTTCTGTTGCACAAACTTGGTCAGATAGACCACCGCTTTATCTAGGCCCCGGCACTGCTCCAGCAGGCGACCCTCCTCCTCCTGCTGTGGCAGAAGTGGCCCTGAGCCTTGGTGACTACCCCATCTCCCACCACACCTGGCCACCCAGGCCCACCTCACGCTGTGCCCGAAAGACCCGCAAGCGCTCCTCTGTCAGCTCATGTAGCTTCTGCCAGCGGCTTTCCAGTTCCTCTCGTAGGCTGCTTTCTGCCATCAGCCGTGTACTCTCTGAGGATTTCATTCTCTGTGAGGATAGGACTAGCTGTTGTGAATTTTTTAAAAAAATTATTTATTTTTATTTGATGTACATTAGTGCTTTGACTGCATGTATGCCTGTGCAAGGGTGTCGGATCCTCTGGAATGGGTGTTGCAGATAGTAGTGAGCTGCCATGTGGTTGCTAGGAATTAAACTGGATCCTCTGGAAGAGCAGCCAGTGCTCTTAACCACTGAGCCCAGCATCTGTAAATTTGTAGCTCACTTGGACAATCCGTGAGTACTCAGGCCCTCACCTGCTCCAAGGCTAAGAAACTCTTCTGCAGAAAACCGCATAGTTTAGCCTCTCTCTTCAGGAAGCGGAGGCTCATCTCCTCATTGAGTTTGGTCATCTGGGCCTGTGAGGGACCAGAGTTACCTGAAGCTTTCCCGCCAGACATCCTACCCTGCCTGGTGTGTCCACTTCCTCACCTGGGTTCCACTCCCCCCCATGTTCCCAATCCCTGCATAGCCAGGCTGAATGCACTGGGCAGGAATGAAGGTAAGGCAGATAGGACCCACTGTCCCCCAGAACACTAGACCATTGGCCAGGAAGGGACCTAAAGATCAAAGTCACGGGGGCCTAGGCAATTCAGCACACATCCAGAACCCCAGACATATCGGGAAAAGGTTGTTCAGTGGGCACTGAATTCCACGCTGATCTGGAACTTCAGTAAGAGAAGCTGGTGTGAAGACACTCCACCCCCAGACATGTGGGAACACCCATGCATGGCCTTATCAAGGGTGTGAGTGGGAAAACTAGATGTAACCCTTGGGTTTTGCCTCCTCCCCATGCTACTCTTGCTGTTCTGAGGGTCGGAAGGCACAGGACAGAGGTTCAAGGCCCAACCCACACACTCTGTAGTACAGCTGTCTCCTTTGGGACTTGCCATAGCCAGTGCCATTATGCAGTTGAGCAGCTGTGGTGACCTGTGGAGATCTTGGATTGCAGTCATGGCAATGACAAACAGCTCTGAGCAGATAGTCTGTGGGAATGGGGCTAACAGTCCCTTTGGTGGGGGAGGGGAGAGATGTAGACCTTTTCCAGCCAGCACTCCCTCCTACGCAACCACTCCAATGCTACAGTATAAGAGGTAAGAGATGTACTCACTCCCTATTTGGAGCGAGTAAATGTTTCTCTTATGTCTCCCCAGGAATGTCAGGATTTAACAAATCTGGATGTTGTGGCACATGCCTGTAATTCCACTTCTCAGGAGGCTGAGGTTCATGGGTGGGTTGCTGAGTTTGAGGTGAGCGGGACTTTACAGCAAGACTGTTGAACCTCCCTCTATACCAAAGAAAGGCCGAAAGAAACCTACCTCACAGCATCTACCTGCCTATCACCTTCTCTGCGGCCACAGGGCTCTCCTGCCAACAGACCCAGCTCTCTGGCTCTGACAAAGAACCAGGTCTGGGCCGTCGTCTGGGTGAAGTTCATCTGAGCCACTGCTGGCCTCCCTCCCTGCAGGAGGGAATCCTAGAATAGGGATGGCTACGTTTTATTTATAAGATAGGATTTCATATATGGCTCAGGCTGGCTTCACACCTGTCATGCCACTATGCTCAGATTTATGGGTGCTGGAGATTTAACCCAGAACTCTGTGCATGCTAGGCCAGCAATCCATCAACTGAGCCAGACACCCATCCCTCAGCTACTTTTTCTGAAGAGCCAGGCTGCAAACATTTCAAGCTTCCAGAGTCTCCCTTGAAGCCTCCCAACTCTTGTTCAAAGTAGAGACTGTCACTATGTTAAACAAATGTTCATGGCTCTGTGCCAATAAAACTTTATTATAAAAATAGACAGTGGCATGTAAAGTCCCAACACTGATGTTAAAGAGCCCTCAAAGAGCCTGATTAGCTTCCTCCATGCCTAGCATGTGAGGAATCCTCAGCCCAACACTTCTGTGCTCTTGATGATGCCAATGCATTAACTTCCCAGCAGCCATGAGGTGAATGCCACTACTTCTGGGCAGCAGAATTATGATGGAACAGCTGGAAGCAGCCAGTATCTCCTGCCCACCTTGTCCTGTGAGGAGCCTGGACACAAAACAGCAGCTGTAGTCCCTGGTCTCCAATTATAGAGCCAAAAAGTGGGTGGCAGGCATGTGTAACCATCCCTAAGCTCTATTTATCTATCCATCCATCCGTCCATCCATCTATCATCTGTCTGTCTGTCTATCTAGCTGTCCTGGAAACAGTTCTATAGAGCAGGCTGACCTTGAACTGAGGGATCCACTTGCCTCTGCCTCCTGAGTGCCACCACCACTCCACCTCTGAAGGGTGCCAAGTGGAAGGAGAACATGCTGTCTTGGGAATCTGTGATTACTTGAGAGAATGCTAAAACTGAAAACAGCTGCAGAAGGAGATGGTCGGTAAGAGGCCCTGCCCCCTGCCCATGCTTTCTCTTCCCTCAAACCTGCAGCAGCAGGGCACTTGACACATGGCTGTGTGACAGCAGAATTGAGTTTTCAGTGCCTATGCTTGCAGCTGTCAGTGAGTGGGCAATGCAGCTGGGATGAGAGGTGACCACATCAGACAGGGTGGGACTGATGAGCCTACCCCTGTGCTATCATGTACATTGAAACAGACAACTGCAGGAAGGGAGGCACATTAATGACAAGGCCATAGGCTAGGACCACTGGACGTTTCCTTCTCAGAGCCCAGTTGATGACTCCTGTCTAGGGTAGGCCTGGCTTTCCAGGATGTACCTGCATCTTAGCCAACCGAAGGTCCACCTTCTGGCTGGTTTCCTCTTGGTTTTTCTGCAGGCTGCTGCAGGCTGCTTCCCGGCCCTGCTCCTCTTGGCTCAGCATGCCAGTCAAGTTGGTCAGCCTAGAGGTAGTAGGTGTGGTAACACCAACTCAGCTAGGGAACCAGGTAGGGGGTTGGTGGGCATTAGGGCCCTAGGTCCTTCTCAGGCTGGGCTACACAACCTGCCCAGGTGACACATGGAAATAGACCTTGGGGTCCCTAGTGAGGGCAAGGCACCAGATGAAAGAGAACAGGCAGGTGGGGCCCCCAGTAGTCAGAAGTGCAGCACTCATGTTAGAGGATGCTCCCCTGGGGGCACTGAGGGCTCAGGATGGAAGACCTCAGCCTTGCTCTGGCTGGAGATTTCCAGTGTGTATACAAAATTCCAGCTAGTCCAAGGAGTTGGCCCACCTGAGGTTTATCTCATGCTCGGAATGTTTCCGCTCTGAGTCCTGTAGAGTCTGTTTCCTCCTGATGTGTGTCAAAGCCTCTCGGACCTCTACCAGCCTGGTGGAAGGAGTTGTCCTGCTAGCCCCAGAGCAGCTAGACAGCATCTGTTGCTGCAGGTCTGGCCATGGGGCTGCGCGACCAGTCTCCCACCAACTGTACAGCCTGCCCCAGTGTGTGTAGAGCCAGTCTGAGTTGGACTATTAAGGTCCATGTAGGCCCTAACGCTAGCTACTGCAGGGAAGTGTGGGCCCCAGGCCTTCCCACTGAAGCTCTCCCCCCATCCCCACCCCCGTGTGTGTGTGTGTGTGTGTGTGTGTGTGTACCTTTTATCCAGGGCTTGCATCTGGTTCTGGCTCTGCGGCCTAGACAACTGCAAAGAGGAAGAAACGAGGGCTAGGCAGATTGAATCTGTGCCTATCAAGTCCCTGAAGCACTGATGCAGGAGGACATGTAGAAGCCAGAGCTTGACCGGGCAGTGGCAGCACACGCCTTTAATCCCGGCACTCAGGAGGCAGAGGCAGGCGGATTTCTGGGTTTGAGGCCAGCCTGGTCTACCAGGGCTATACAGAGAAACCCTGTCTCGAAAAACAAAACAAAACAAAAAGCAGCAGCAGCTAGAGCTTGGGATCAGTAGGGTCAGGATCCAGGAAGAGTCCCAGGATCCAGGAAAAGCGTGGTGGCTCACTTGTATTTGCTGCTCTACCCAATGACTCACCTCTAGTTCCTCCTTCTCTGGGCTCCAGGCTGCCTGCTGCACTTCTTGCCTCAGCTGGCGCAGCTCTGAGGCCTGCATCTGTACACGGGCACGGACTTGCAACAGCTCACGAAGCAGACCCAGTGTGGCATGCTCACAGCGTTCCTTGTGTCCCCTCAGGCGAATCACCTCAGCCTGCAGTTCAGCTACCCTGATTAGGGCCAGAGCAGGTGGGTCAAGCTGTGTCTCTCCTGGAGGTAACTCACTCCCAGCGTATCATCTCCCTTACCCCACATGGCTTTTTCTTGAGGCTCACCATTGTTCCAGATGTTTCCACTGCTTAGGGGTGTCCTGTTCAGGGACCAAGGAGCCGGATGCCAGGCCACTGCACTCATCTCTCTCTGAGGTCTCAGCACTCAAGGGCTCAGGACTGGCTAGCCCTTCTGTTAAGAGAAGCTCCAGGTCCTCGAGTGCGACAGTGCTCAGTTGTGGAGGTGAAAGTCCTAGTGAGGGGCCATCCGCTGGCTCTGGAAGGAGGCACCTTGGGAGCTCATACACGACAGTAGTGCCTGTAATCTTGCTGTCACCCAGACCTCAGAGATTCATCTTGCTGAGTCACATAGATCAGCCCTCTGGAGGTCCAGGTAAGAGGGTTGAGTGTCCCAGGGGAGGACACCCACAGTACTAGGAAGCAGAGTAGGAAAGAGGTTCCCTCTAGCCAGCTCCATGAGAACCTGTGAGGTCAGAAAGCAGGACTCTGTGTATCCCCTCCTCTCCACTCACCTGACATGGCTTCACCAGCAGCCACCACCTGTAGCTCAGGTAATGGTATCAGTGTCCCTCTGGCTGCCCAAAGCGGGACACCAGGCCAGGGTGGCCGAGTGGTTGGCTGGAGAGAAGCAAGTAATCCAGGCCAGAAGGCTGCAGGAGCTGGGGATCAGTTGAGGGATAGAAGGCTTTGGGCCACAGAGTAGGCAAGGATTTAGGAAAGGCAGCAGGACTCAGGGAAGTGAGGGTCAAGAGGGAAGAAGACAAGAGCTGAGAGTGGAGACTGAACCTTTGGGAGATGAGTCAGGAAGAGAGGATGTGGACCCAAGAGTAGTGAAGGGATGAGGTAGCGGCTCCTGCCCTTCCACCTCGCCTCTTCAGTGAATCCTGAAGGAGGCAGGTACAGCTGAGTTCTTCTGGAACCTTCTTTTTCTCACCAGAACCCTATGACTTCATGGCCAACTGCCAGTGGAACGTGAACCCTCATCTGCCCTGTCCTGTGGACTCCCTAACTTCTGGCTCCTGGAAGGATCTGGGGGACAATGAAGCATCCCCTTGCAGAAGGGCCTCCTGTGACTCTGCTGGGTCATGGCCATGGTGAAGAGGTTGTTCAGGAATCATCACAGGCCTGAGTCACACACAGAGCAGAAGGCAAGGGTCCTAGGCGAATGGGATACAAAGAGGGTGATGCTACAGAACAGGCACTGGG
The DNA here is from genome assembly GCA_019843965.1 of Rhynchomys soricoides. Classification (NCBI taxonomy): domain Eukaryota; kingdom Metazoa; phylum Chordata; class Mammalia; order Rodentia; family Muridae; genus Rhynchomys; species Rhynchomys soricoides. The sequence continues at coordinate 15,684,799 of JADRCH010000008.1, forward strand.
ATTTCAGCCTTCCCAGGAGCCAAAATAAGACCATTGGGAGAGGCAAATTTGATTGTTTTATTTATCCTAATATATCCAAAAATATCATTTCAACATGTAGTCAACACACTGCTGTGGACAGATTGCACATGCTTTTTTGGTACCAAGTCTTTAAGACCCTGTGCAGTGTTTTTCACCCCTAGGGTCCAACTTTAGATATGGCCCTTCCCAATCCAGAGCATCCCTGGTGTTGTCACTTGGGTCTATCCACCAGGTGGGCCAGTTTTAACTTCTTGAAGAGCCTGTTGTGCCCAAGCTTGAGGACAGGATGCCATCCAATCAGGTCACAGAACCCATGCTCTGCAGTGAGCCTGAGAGCAAGTCTGAGATGGGAAGAGAAGGCCAGGGTCCCTGGACAGCCCTCCCACTGGGCCCTGGTCTGGCTGCACTGATCTTCAAGAATCGCACCACTGCCCAACAGACAGCAGCGGCTGTTACAGAAGATGCCACTGGCATTTGTCTATCACCATGCTGAGTGCCTGACTCCCCAGAATGCTGAGCCCTGGGCAGAAAATGGGACTCTCATTTCTCGTTCCAGACTGAACATGCTTAGCCCATCTCCTCATGGAAGGAAGAGCCACTCTTTTGGAGGAACAACTGAAAGGCAGGAGCTGCCAGCTTTCCAAAGAAAGACCTGTGTGGCCTTGTAACAGACTCGTGCCAGAGACAGTGCAACTATCTTTACAAAGTGTCCCAGGAGAGAAGACTCTGAAGGTGACTGAGGGATGTCAGGTCCAGCTTGGTCCAGTGGAGCCAGCTTTGACAATACAGGGTTCAAGGGTGAGGTTCCTTGGCTCTGGTGCTCACAGGTCCATCCATCATAGTAGGGTCACCCCAGGATGGCCAGGTTCTGGGAGGCCACTTCCCAAGGATGTACCACACAGTGCAGTAGTAAGCAAGCTACTATGGACACCAGGGACCTAAGTGCTACCTTCTGGCTGTGGTCCAGTGCCATGACCCCCAGGTCTGAAAGCCTAGGGCAGATGTAGGTGAATTCAAATTCAGTCTTCATGGCATTTTCAGATCACAAGCCCTAGGTACAGAACCAGTCTCCTCATCTTCTGGACAAAGATGTGGGGTGGCACATGTGGCACACGTGGGTTCCCTGTCAGAGCTTGCTCCAGGCTCTGCACAGCTCCTCAAGCCCTTGCTGCTGAAGCTCCTGACTGGTGTGAGCAGTACAGACATAGGGTAGGTGCTCAGAGTCAGAGCAGAAACAGCAGTTAATTAGTAAGTAGCTCACACCTGCTTACCTGTCTGTCTGTCTGTCTTTCTCACACACACTAGCATCTATTGGCTCTCAGAAGTGAGCCACAAGGTGTGTGAAAACACACATTTCATCCTGGGAGAAGGAACCCAGGAGTGGGGCAAGTCTGAGGACTGGAGGGTCAGGAAACAGGGAAAATGCTGATGATGTAAACCAACTCCCAGGACAGAGGGTCTGGCACCACACCAGCCAAGCCCAGGGAGGGTATTTGCTCCTGTTGCTGCACTGCCCAGGCAAGGCTGAGACCAGCGACCCTGGGACGAGGTGCAGAGGGGCTGGGGTGCCGCTGTCCAAGGGTGGTGGCCAACCCTCACGTCTGGGCCAACGAAAGCTCTTCTAGGCCTCCCTTGCCTAGGCGGTATCTTGCTAGGTCCTTTCTGGTCACCAGTCCGACCACCTGCAGGAACAATACCAGGTCATAGAGTCCCCATAGGTCTACAGAAAGAACTTCTACCCCATGTGACGGCACACTCCACATACCAGTTGTAAGTAGGTGTACAGTAACAGGCTAGGTCCCAAGGTTTACTGTCCTGAGACAGACAAGACCCAATGTCCACCCACAATCTAGCAAGAATAAAGGAAGCAGAGTGTAAGCCAGCTTTAGCAATCTTCAGCAGGACAGACACCAGTCTCACCTGATTGTGGTTGTCTACTACCACCAGGTGCCTCAGGCCCAGAGCCCGGAACAGCTTGAACACTCGAGGAAGAGATGCCTCCTGCAAGGTAATCAGTTGCCTTTAGCCTACTTTGCCCCACTGTGGGAAAAGATTCAAACCCCCAGAAGAAGCATTTCAAGGGCACCGAACTGTCCTCCCCCCCCCCCCCATGCCTGACTCCAAGGCCCTGTGTGCTGCCAGTGGGGCTCTCTGAGGCTCACTACCATTCGAAGCAGAGTCCCTAATACACTCTGGTCAGGTGGCCCATCTCAGGATGCAAGCCCTACTTGCACCATCCCTGAAGGCCTCCTCTGCTCGGCAGCAATTACTCCACAAGATTCCAGAGGCTCCTTACTACCTTTTCAAAGTGTACAAGGCATCGAACCTTACCCCAGCCCTGCTTCCAACTCCTCTGGCTCAATACACACCTGAGGCACAGTGTAGGGAGAAGGGTTCATGAATTCAGAAAGGTCCATGGTGCACTCGCGCTCATCCTGGGATACGTGGATGGACTGGATTGGAGGGAAGCGTGGATAGGCATCACGGAAGTCCTTCAGTCTCAGCCGCCGCTGCACCAAACCCATGTTGGATCTCTCCACAAACACCTGCAGGCAGCAGCCAGTTATGGGTCTGCCACTGAAAAGGATGGTGCCCAGGACACTCCCACCCATGGGCTGCCGGGTGTACCTTGTGCTTCAGGAGCACGATGAGCTGGGAACGCAGGATCAAGCCTTGGAGCCTGGCTGGCTGCAGGGGAGGAAAGAGTCAGAGGCCTTGAGACTGCAGTGGGAAACTTTGGCCAAGCCTATTCTGGCCAGACTAACCACTGGCCCATGGCTGCTGTTCAGTGATCAACTCCAAACATAGGTGTTGAAGTGGGCATCTCTTGCACACAATCCTGCTAGTCCCTAGAGTATCTGACACAGGTCTAAGCCTTCCAGCAGAGCATGGAAGGCATGCTGAGAATGGAATCAACAGGTAATAAGATGTAGCCCAAGTGTGCTCCTCACATTCTTTCAAGCCATCAGTGCCAATGTCCAACACATCCTAGCAGCACCTTCTGACAGATGTCATAGTCACCAACACCATGACTAAGAAGTCCAGTTAGAACCACAGAAGGCCTGTAGTCTGTGGGGGACAGTCCAGCTAAGAGAGGACTTTATTATTCTACATGGAATACAAGATTTCCTGTTCAAGAGCTGGAGAAATGGATCAGTGGTTAAGAGCACCTGACGCTCTTGCAGAAGACCCAGGCTTGATTCCAAGCACCTACATGACAGCTCACACCATCTACAATGCCGATTCCAAGCAGAGCTCCTGTAGCCTTTGCAGGTACCAGGCATGTATGTGGTACACATACATATATGCAGGCAAAACACAAAAATAGCATAAAAAAACTTAAAAGTTTCTTGTTCAGGTGAACTACATGATACACACACACACACACACACACACACACACCCTGACATGTGCTGCTCTCTGGCACAAGATTATAAGAAGCTGACATTCAGAGAGGTGCCCACAGTACCTGGCTGTCTCCTACATCCTCCACCACAGGAAACCCATTGTGATTAGATGCTGTGTCGCTCAGGACATCCACAATGATGCCAACCTTCTCTCTCCTCCTCAGGCAGGTCACAGGCGTGCTCATTACTTCCCTGCCAAGAGGCCCAACCCAGAGACACTGTCTCAGTTACACTCACACCACAAGCTGTCAAGATAGTTCTTTAAGAGCTTTTGCACCGTGTGAATACCTGACTGACACTGTCAGACCAAGACCCCAATTTCCATGCCAGAGATTTAACCAGGCACTGGGAGACCAGCCATGGAATGGCCACAGTGGGAATGCTGGGACCTGGGCTCTCCACAGGTATTCGGTGCTTACTTTGTCCACATCCACCCAGAGCACCCAGGAACCCAAAAGCTTAACAGGTCAGCTGGCCATACCTGGCAGTGAGCGAGTGTGAGGTGACCGGGGCCTCCCAGTGTAGGAAGGGCACACTTTGCAGCTGGATGTGCATGTCATAGAGGCCCTGGGTACAGAGTCAAAATTCAGGACACTGCCTGGGGTCCTCATGGCACACTGCCTGGGGTCCTCATGGCA
>JADRCH010000008.1:15688874-15747684 GCA_019843965.1 Rhynchomys soricoides
TGGGGTCCTCATGGCACACTGCCTGGGGTCCTCATGGCACACTGCCTCCCCAGGACCCTACTACTACTCTGTTCCTGAAGAAGGGCATATGGGAGTGACTCAGTGGCCCCCTTCCTTCTGCAGCTGCTGCAAGCCCCTTGAACCTCAGTGCCAGGCTACAAGGTCACTACCCAGGGTAAGCAGAGGACAAACAAACCACCCCCCTCATGCTGCGCACCTCAATGAAGACATCACCCACAATCTTGGCAGTCATCAGCACCAACATGATGGGAAACCCGTAGGTCACGTTGCTGGTGGCCTCCATCATGATGACTGTCAGGCTAAGGGTCATTCTCACGATCCCACCTGTGGGGGTAATCATAAGCCCCTATCCCTCTAAACACAGGATCCCCAGCTCTGCTGTATCTGCAGTCTTTTTACCCACCCATCTTTCCAGACTCCAGAGGCAAGGATGCTAACTGCTGGGCCCTAACCACTGCCACCTGGCCATGCTATGGGACTGATGACCTCACCTGCTTCACTTAAAATTATACTCCCATAAATGGCAAAGGGTAGCTATGGCGGAACACACAATGGGCAGGTAGGGTAAAACTGAGGCTAGCTCACCAAAGAAGGCAAGAGCTGGGGCTTACCAAGCTGAGCAGCAGCTCCCATCAGGGCGTATTTACCCGGATCCGCCCAGATCTGTGGGAGGCAACATGGGTGAGTATCAGACAGTGGTAATCCTCACCCAACTTTCCAGGGCATACCAGTGAAGATGCTCTGCTTGGGCATAGTGACCCACACAGGACATCTTACTCCAATGCCCTCTGCTACAACCAGTGTGCCAACACTCTCTAGCTATGTGTACCATGTACAAGGTACACAGACTATGCCACCTGCCCACACTCATGAGTTCCACACTCATGAGTTCAGGAGACTGTGCTTTGTGCCAAAGAAATTACAGACAGTGAGGAGAGGAGAGCAGGCAAAAGTATGCACAAGGTGCCACTGCCCATGTTCACGGGAACACCCTGAATCACCCCAAAAGACATTCAGCTGTGAAGAAAAAAATCCTAGAACATGTCACAACACAGATGAAACAATCAGACATCACACTCAGAAGTTGCAGATATAGGAGGTGTACACTGTGTGCCCTAGGCAATGTTGGCAAAGATGAGCCCAAAGACAGCAGGGAAGCTAGAGGCTAACAGAACTGAGAAAGGGGAAATGGGAGTGACTGTGACTACAGTAGGGCTCCTTTCTAGGTGAAGAACAAACACTGAAGCTGGAAGAGATGGCGGCACAATGCTAAGCACTTAATGCCCTGAACCATTTATGTTCACAGCAGTCTTTCTTATGAACCACATCTCAGGAGGGGGAACCCAACCAAAGCAGATCTAGACAGACACCGGAGCCTGCGGACGGGGGTGGCGCAGCGCAGGCTTGCAGCTGCTACCCCCTGTAATTTGCCAACACGGTCCCTTCCTTATTTACTTACCGCCCCCCCTTTAGGTTAGTTTTTGGAGACAGGGTTTCTCTGTGTAGCTCTGGCTGTCCTGGAACTCACTCCGTAGTCCAGGCTGGCCGAGAACTCACAGAGATCCACCTGCCTCTGCCTCCTGAGTGCTGGGACTAAAGGCATACCCTACCATTGCCCAGGAAATCTGATCAAAGAAGTGAGAACACACAGATCAAAACCACCCAGCAGCTGGAGAGAGGCAGGGCTGAGGCCTGCATGCGGGTCAGTGCTGGACGGACCTGGGCTCCTTTCCAACTGCTATGTCTCACTCATCTCCCTGACATGTCTCCACAGCTACGTCATGTGGCTATTCCATGACATCAGAGCATTTGCTTAAATGCACCATGTGTCCAGATCCCACCTGTGGTGGCCCCTAGACCTAGGGCCACCATGAATACATGAGCAGTAGAGCTCTGGCATGCTTGCCCCAACTCACCGCTGCCCCTGTGAGGTAGGATAGGGAGATGCCGAAGAGTCGGCCCCAGGCAGCCCCAATGAGCAGGGATGGGATGAAGACACCAGCAGATACTGTGAGGCCATAGGTCCAGCAGGCCAGGAAGAAGTAGACCAGGGTGAACAGGCCAAGAGTCATGGGATTATAGGAGCCTAGAGGAAAGGAAGGTCATTTGGTTATAGCTGGGACTCAGGCCTGTGCAGGGATTTCCTGCCTGCCATGGGCTCCCATCCCAAGAACCAGGCCACCAGAGCCCAGATTCCCAGTGATCTCCAGAAAATTCTGTATTTTCAGCTTCTCCAGGTGAAGGGTAGGTTCTATCAGAAGTGCTAGTGAGAGGTACAGCAAGGCGACCTCAAGATGGCAGCATAGGTGTCAAATTCAGGGCCTCAAATGCCAACACCAAACTCCTCAGAATGAGCAACAGCCTGAAGTCAATGTACCCTGCCCCCACGCAGAGGCTGTTCTCTACCACAAAGAGGAAGCCCATGCGCCTGAGAGTAACAGCAGACTTCTAGCTCAGCTGGACTCAACCAGTGTGACTGCACATATGTCAGCCGCACCAGGACAGCTTCCCTGGTCCTGGTAGCCCTGCAATAGTTAGCAGTTCATGGAAAACACTCACCAGAGGTGAGAGGTGACCAAGACATGTTCTATTGGGTCCCCAAACCACTCCTAGCCACTGTAATTCAGAGGCCAAACTCCAAGACCTAGGAGGTATGTCCTTCCTAGACAAGATGATGAGGTTGTATTTGTGGATGAGAAACCAGAGAAGGCCAAATAGAGAGGAACCACAGCAGCCTATGTGAAGGCCAGGTTGGGGGATGTGCCAGCAGTCTGTGGCTAACCATGGCACAGGTTACTGATGTCAGCAGGAACAAGTCAGTAAGGGCAGAGGTCCACATGTGAAAGGGCACTGGCTTCTCTATGGTAAATTTATCCATCAACTTTCATGACCCTTTCCTATGGACAGCCCCACACAAGGAAGTCCCCAGTAGCTTTATGACAGAACACAACTGTCCCCAGAAGTAGGGTGTATGTCATGGTTAACTTCAGTTGTTAATTTGATATACTTGTGAACAGGGAACTAAGGAATTGCCTCCAGACATGGACATGCCTGTTGGGGCATTTTCTTGATTGCTAGTTGACGTGTGAGGATCCAGCATACTGTGGGCTGTACTATCCCTGAGCAGGTGAGCCTGACTGCATAAGAAAGGTGGCTAAGCAAGCCAAAAATCCATGTTCCTTCACGGTCTTCGCTTCAATTTCTGCCTCAGCTTTCCTCAAAGATGGACCATAACCTATAAACTGAATAAATCCATTTCTTCTCAAGTTGGTTTTGGTCAGTGTTTTATCAACAACAGAAAGCAAACTAAACAGTAGGGAGGAGCTGGAGACACATGCCTAAGGCTCCTCAGCTCTGCTTGGGCCTAGTGTGTAGGGCTTAGCTGTAGGCACTACCAGGGGTATAAAGCTAGGTTTTCGACTGGGGAGAAAGATGGAGGTAACTCAGGTGACTATCCTTAGGAAGAAAGGTGAAGATGGGAAGCCCAGCCAGTCTCTCTCCAGGTGCTTGGCCACCAGGTATCCCCACAGAACCGGGCAGTCCGGTGCAACGCCATGTCTCCTATTCTGCAATGTTGGTTCCTGCACTCCAGCACACCTCACCATACCAGAGACGAGTCCTTAGCCCAGGGCAGTGATCTCTGAGGCAAGAGCTTGTCCACTTGCCGTCCATAGGAAGCTGCAGCTATGCTGGCTGAACACACATGCATACCTGGTGGGCCATGGAACAGGCTGACAACACTCTTCTCAGGGGTGTTAAAGAAGGCTGCGGCCATGGAGTTGTACTCGCCATCTGCACAGAAGAGCTGCAGAGTGAGAAAGGACAGAGGGGGAGATGGCCACAGGGTGGGTGCCATGTGGCTGGGTGCTGCTCATGTACCCTGGTCTGCAGAGCACCAGACAGGATCTGGACTCAGAACACAGCCTGAGGTTAAGTTCAGACAGGGTTTCACTGGCATGAAAACTTCTCTGGGAGATGGAGGTCCATCTGTCCCTGCCACTCAAAAGAAATAGGAACTTAGGAGCTTCATGAGCAACACTTCACAATCGACAGTGGGACACAGGTCCTGGGAACCAGTGGGCCTAGTCTTCTCATCTGAGTACTATTTTACTACATGGAGGGACACATCATTTGTTTGCCTGAGGACAGCGGCAACTCTCACTGGGGGTCCTTATGAGCTGCCATAAGTATCTTTATATGGTTTCTGTATGATTACAGGTACACACTAATCTATACTGAGCCTCATTCTAAAACTCTCTCCGGGTGGGGGTGGGGGGGCCTGGAAAGGACTTTGGTGACATCAGTCTAGTACCCATTCCCTAGGTATTTCAGCTTTCCATGGGACCCTACATATAGAGTGAGCCTAAGACCTGCTAGCATTGTTACCTCTGGGAAACAGGTCTGCAGTTGGTTCTGCTCATAGGGTCAGCCCAAAGTCTATGCCTACCTGGAGTGGGTAGGACATGGAGCTCCCCTGCAGGGGCTGGCAATCTCGGGACGAGTAAATCAAGACAAACCCAACTGTGGCTGTGACAGCTGCCACCAACATAGCTTCAATCACTTGGAGGCAGGGCCGGTGGATGTACCTAGAGATCAAAGTGGACTTTGCTGCAGGGATGGCTAGGGATAGTAGCCTCACCTGCCCTGCCCCTAGCAGTTACCAGGGAAACCTGACCCAGAACCCATTGATGAGAGGGTAACACAATACAGGTTTAATTATCAATCAGCCTAGACTCCTGGGGTTATCTTTCTCCCCGTGGCTATAGACATCCTAGTACCGACTCACCCTGCTACACCACCATAGCAGCTGAAACCAGTGCAAAACACAGGTAGACATGCTGTGAGCCCAAGACCTTCTTCCCAAACAACTTGATTGCTTCTCTTCTAATAAAAAAGCTGGCACCCCAGGGAGAAGGTGGGCAGCATCTAAATTACCCATGACTTTGTTCTCTGTGACAATTTTTTTATTTTTGAGACAGAGTCTCTGTGTAGCCCTGGTTGTCCTGGAACTCACTCTGTAGACCAGGCTGGCCTCGAACTCAGAAATCCGCCTGACTCTGCCTCTCAAGTGCCAGGATTAAAGGCGTGCGCCACCACTGCCCGGCCTGTGTGACAAATTTTATCTGCTAACTTTCACAGACGCCAGGACCTGAGGAAGATTTCTCAGGGAGGGTGCCTCCTCCTCTCTCCCCACTTGCACTTTCTTCCCTCTCCCCCAGGCCTTGCTTTCTCCACCTGTCCTGAGCAGCTCAGCCCGACAGACCTTCAGGGAAGAACCCTTACTAACAAGGCCTCCACAATTTGTCCATTTCCTGCACCCAGTGGGGCTGTAACTGTCAATCTGGTACACAAAACAGGGTTCTCACCTGATTCGAAACATGGTTAGCCAGTAATTCAAGGCATTGAACACAGCTCCAAGAATGCCACCTGTAACCAGAAAAGCGACGGTGAGTTCCCCGGGGAGAACACTGGAGTTCCCAGAAGTGGGAGGCCCTGGTGAGGGTGCACTGTCCAATGGCTTCACAGGCATTACCACAAAGGCTGCTCTGCCTTCCACTCAGCTTTGTATAGAGCAGTACAAGCTGGCATGCCTCACTCAGAACCCAAACCTCCAATCTCTGAGCATGGACATGACCTTCAGGTAGAAAAATCTACACCTGACCTCTGTATCAAGTATAAGGTGTAAACAGATGGATTCCTTTAAGGCTTGGGTCCCTTCCCCAAAATCTCATTTTGTGTGTGTGTGTGTGTGTGTGTGTGTGTGTGTAAATGTGTAAATGTTCTAAATTCCAGAAGAAAAAAAGATATGAGCCACTTTAGGCCCTGAGTATTTTGGATAAGAAATTCTCACTCTGTAGATGTAGTAAAGTTCCCCTCATCCCTTAGGGAATCTCATTCAAAGTCTGGAGCTTTGCCAAAGTAGAATAAAAGCCCCAGGGTCTAAGGTGCCCACCCCTGCATGCATCTGCATAAAAACCCTAGCAGTGCAATGCCTAGAGGTGAGGAGTGGAGATCTTGACCAAGGCAACTGCAGACCTGCACCACTTTGGAGCTGGGAGTCCATCCTCCCCAACACAGGTTCACTCTGGTCCATGCTACAGGGAGGGGCCCTTACCCACCACACCCATGGCGATGAAGACAGGAATCTCATGGATGGTGTAGGCCATTTTCTGTGCAGAGGGGAGAAAGCAAAGGCTTTGAGAAATTGCTGTTTAAATTACTGGACTGGGCAGGAACTCTGCCTACATGCACAGAACCTTCTAGCACTTCTATGAGGTAAATGGTCTTTGAGAAGACCTTATGCCTATGACCCTCCATGGCTGAGCTGGGTTGGGTGACTTGTGCAGCCATCTCATACTGCAGCTGTGGTACACTCAAAGCTGGAGCAGATCCCTGTGCACACCCTCAGAGCACTGCCGGGCCCTCGAACTGACAAGTAAGAGTTCAATATCCCTACTCAGAACTCTACTTTCCCAAAGCCACGTTCAAGTCTCAGCCTTATCCCAATGGGTTCCCAGGTGGCACCAGAAAGAGCAAGCTGGAACAATGTGGCCAGCAAATTACCTCTGAGTCAAATCTTCCAAAATTTATGAGGCCAGGGCTAGACAGGTCCCACATGTTTCCATGGTAGATGCTCAGAACAAAATTCAGTGTAAAGGTGGAAATCATGGAAGCAAAGAACTGTTGCAGAGAGAAGTCAGAGTCTTAGAGACTTGCCTGGTGCACCTAGTACCCTCAGAGTCCGGCCCAGCCCACCCAGTACTCAGTGTCCTCAGAACTCTACCTGGCCCACCCAGCATCCTCTTTTTTTTTTTTTTTTTTCTTTTTTCTTTTCTTTGTTTTTTTGAGACAGGGTTTCTCTGTGTAGCCCTGGCTGTCCTGGAACTCACTCTGTAGACCAGGCTGGCCTCGAACTCAGAAATCTGCCTGTCTCTGCCTCCCAAGTGCTGGGATTAAAGGCGTGCGCCACCACTGCCCGGCTCCCAGCATCCTCAAAGCCACGTTTTGCCCACCTAGATTCTAAGTTATAGAGAACACTCTCCCATGAATGCCAGGAACAGGCATGGAGACTGGGACTTTTGTCATTTGAAAAGTTGTGTGTCTGAATACCCCATCTAAGACAAAAGGAAAGGGGCTGGAGCCAAGTGGAGCTGACTAAGTTGGGGTTGCAGCTCTATCACAATGAAGACCAATGAAGACTGTTAAGAGAAGGTAATGTTTCTTCTTGGGTTCTTGGGAGCCACCAAGGCTGGCAAGAACACTTAGGATTGGTGTAGAGCTACTGGATGCACAGAGGGACTCTACAACACAACAGAATGGGCTGGCTATGAGGAGTTCGCAAGGGAGGAAGAAGTGTGATCACTCTGGCCAGGGACACCTTCCTCAGACACTTACAATTCTCCATGTCAGGAACTGATTCCAGAAGGAGGCACCCTCTTCCAAGCTGAATAGGACCCCACCTGGAAGGCAAATAGCAGGGCTAAAGTGCCACCAAGACCACAGGGCAGCCTGTCCACTGCCATTGCCCAAAAGAGACACTAGGGAACTAAGACCATGACACAGGGATGTTGCTAAGTGGAACCAGGCCACAGCTAGTATCTGTCAGACACTGCCCACACCCTCACCAGGCACTTGGCTGCAAACCTCAGAACTATGCCTACAAGAAAGCCCTGCTTCACCATCCTGAGCATCCACGAAGCACCAGGGGGAACAGGCAGAGATGAGGGGGAACTGGTCTTCCTTACCCACGGGGGCTCCAAATGCAGCAGATACCCCAGCTGCAGCTCCAGCAGAGACAAAATCCCGCTTCTCTGTATCTCTACGGAAATATTCAAAGATCTGAAAGAGAAAGATGCAGGGTGTTGTGGAAGGCTCTGACACAGGAAGATGCAGGATGTTGTGGAAGGCTGCTTATCACAGGAAGGGAAGGTGGAAACAGGTCCCATCAAACCGGCCAAAGAAGAGAATAAGAGGCAGGGACATTTATTTCTAGATAATCACAGCAATAGTTACTGGATTCACAGAGAGCAATATTACAGACAGTGACAGAAAACAGGAGAGCTGGCACTCCCATGTACCCACAGCTGAGAACATAACCACAGGATTCCATTTGTGGCAGTGACCCAACTTCTCCATGCATGCAAGAAGTCTATGAACTTCTTGTTCCAGCTCTACCCTAGTAACTGAAAGCGCAGTGAGTGGAAACATATCTAAACTTGTTCTAATTTTAACAAGGATTGTTCAGACAGGCTTGGTGGTACATCCCTGGCATCTCAGTTCTCAGAAGCCTTGAGACAGAATCTTAAGTTCAAGGCCAGCCTGGGCTAGACAATGTAACTCTGTTTCAAAAGACAGTCACAGATTTATCGGCATAGTTTAGTGTAATGCCCACCTTACTGCTGATAACAGTGGGAAACATGACAAAATTATACCACGTGTCTGCAGAGCCATTTACAATTCCGACCTCCTTCAAGTGACTGTCCTGAGAAGCTGGTCAGAGATTCAACAGCATCACACTAGCATTCCAGGAACTGACCATGGAGAGGCCACATTGTCTGTAATCACCTGGAGTAGGCCAGACTGCCCTTAGAGCTAGAGATAGTGACAGGAACTGGATGTTGAGGAAAGCCCATAGGTCTGGATGAAGACTCAGCTGAAACAGCTACGGATCTTCAGTCCACAAGTGTGTGTAAGGACTCACCTTGAAATCTCGCTTGAGTGATGTTGACCTTCCCTGTGAAATCCCTGCAGCGATCACAGATCCTGAGTGGATCATTGGCCCTTCCTGAAGCACAAAGCAATCAGTACTCAGAGGCCATGCATGGGTCTTAGTGTCCTCCAAAGGACAGAAACTCAGCCTCAGGAAGGACCAGTGTCACATGTAATGTTGTTACCTTTCCCACAGCCAGGCCCCCTACCACAGACAGAATCACACCGGACACCTTGATCACCAGCGTCTGGAAACAAGGAAGATACAGAGTTTGAGCAACCCTGCAGTGCATGCCTAGCCCTGGAGGCTCACGGGAGGCCCCCACTGCTGCTGAGTGCTCAAGATGAGAACTCCCACTCAACATCCACCCACCCACAAATGCTAGGGCAGTGCTCAGGGCTCCTGCTCCACACCCCCTGGGGGAACTCAGTGTTGATGTGTCCCTGGAGGGTTCTGAGTGAGGAAGCTCAACCCTGCCCTACAACTATGCCTCTGCCCTAGGCCCAGCACAGCTTTACCTTGGAGACAATTAGTAGCTGGGACTGACAGCATGGCCCCTATCTCATGAACATACAGGTGCAAGCACCTACTCCACAGACACCCCAGTATTCATCCCCACATCAGGCCAGGAACCATGAAAGTGGAGACTGAGGGACTATGACTCCCCTAAACTATGTGAGCCTGGTGAGTAATCAGGGAGGTCAAGGGTGAGCAAAAAGCTGACTCTGTTATCTGGGCCCATCAACAATATAAAACGCATATCTAACTTATAATGCTTCTCCTGGCACATGGCCCCTGGTGCAAGGAGAAGAGGGCTACTGGAAAGGGCAGCTCAACACAGGCTCTGAGTAAGTCTCCTAAACCCAGTGTGTTAGCCAAAGGTATTTAGCAAAACATTCCAGATTGTTCCACAAAGTCTAATAACAATAACAAGTCAGTGCTATGTGGGAACATCCTGTCTACCCTATTCTATAGCAGAGCAACAGCACTGGACTCTCGATTCCCAGTGTGACCATACTTTCCTTGGCTTCAGGGCGCCAGGCCCAGGAGCAGCTTGGGGAGGCCATGGAGTATGAGGCAAGGGAGTACCTCAAATTAAGCCACTGCCTACCTGCCTTCTGAGATAGGGACAGGAGGCAGTATCTGGCCAGACTCAGGTAGAAAGGCTGGTCTTGCAAAAACGAACTATAGTAATAGATTGTGGTGACAACTGCCCAGCTTCTATGGCATTAAGATGATGCCAAGTTTATGTGAGCGTGAGAGAAAACGTTGAAAACAGGGAAGGAAAGGCAGTCTGACTCCCACCCTAGCTCAGCTTCTCTAGCTCGGAAATACTCAGGGCCGCACAGTCGAGTTATAGATATGTACTGCATGACTGCAATCACAGCATTCACACTCCTGCAGGCAAAGTCCAGTTTTTGCCACTTTCAGATGCACAACTTGTTGACATGTGTACACATAGCAGCTGGTGTGCACACACTTGTGCCAGGTGTGGAGGGTCAAGCAGAGACACACTTACACAAGCAGAACCCCCATGCCCTGCCCTGTCTCACTGCACACCTCACCTTGAGCCGCACCACGTGGGGGATCTTCACCCCATTGAGAAAGCACTTGATCTGAGGGATTCCGCTGCCAGCAGCAACTGGCTGGAAAGACAGAGGTGCCAATGAGCAGGTAAAGTAAGGGGATGCAGCCTCTACAACCACAAGAGCAGGCATGGGGAAGGGCTTCATGTCAGGGAAGGAGAGGTCCTTCCCTACGTCCACCCAGGAATGGAGCAACCCCTGAGGAAACCTTGTGAGCGTGTACGAAGGGTCAAGGGAAGCGTCTGATGGTCACGTGTCCCCAAGTGGCTGGGTGAGGGGATATTCCAAGATGAACAGTACACTTATCATGTACCAAGCAGGAGCTAATGCTTCCTTTCAATGGACAGCTGCTCTCTATACACATAGCAGGCTCTGAATGTTGTCTGCTCCTTCTTTTATTATCCCCACAAAAAAGACAAGCAAAGAGGAACCTAGGAGAAAGGTGGACTCCTGGGAGCTTTGGAATTAAGATGTATTTTGGAGGAGCCACCAGTGGGTTAAGAGTACAGTCTCCTTGGGGAATGGTGGGTCCTGCTGTCTCCTCTGCTTGGATCTCTGCACGAACTGTCCAAATTCCTGGGAACTTCAAGCCCTGGAATAGTCCTTTATCCAGCTATATGTAAATATGGGGTTCTGAGTGAACATTCCCATACACACCACATGGTGACTCTCTCTGGCAGAGAACCCCCACTGTCACAGGCTAACAGAGGCCCACAACAGGAAGCTAGAGGAGCCCGTATTTCCACCAAGGCCCCACACCCACTCTGGATCTAGGGTATCCAGTTTCCTACACACAGTGCTTTACCTCTATGAAGGCCACAATCACAGACCCCACGAGCACGAAGGCAGAGTTAAGTGTGACCCACAGCAGGAGGGAGAAGGAAAGGCCGCCCTTCTCTGTGAACTTGTCGATGTCTCAGGGATGGTCAAGGACAGGCACTGCTGCAATTCTGGAGCACATATCTGCCCTACATGTCTCACTCTGTGGCCAGTCATTCTGGCCAGATCATCTCATGACCTGGGTGGGCACAACTACTGACTAGCTAGCAGGCCACGGTGCTGAGTGGAAAACATGTAGACTTCTCACAGCCTGGCTAGGACGATGCCACACATATGCTGAGCACTGCACATGTATGGTAGGTGATCTCTATGGAGCCCGGCCTGCTCTGTTCCTTACTGCCTGCCTGTGAAGACACATGCCTGGGTTCTGCTGCTGAACCCTCATCCCACATGCCCCATGCGGAATGTCTTTGGAGGATACTGTCCTTGATGATTCGGTACTTGAGGCCTGCCAGGTTCTCCACTACAATGTCAATGAAGCAGGCTACTAGGCCTGTGAGGATTCCAATGAGGGCACAGATAACCCAGCGCTTGATTTCCACTGTCCGGAAAGCCTAGATAGAGACAGGGAACAGGGAACAGTCAAAGGTGAGCACTGCATCCAGGCACCTGCTGTGTACTGCTCTGGTGCTAGCAGATTCAAGGGCTGACACCACACATAGTACAAAGTTCAGCTCTCACCCCAAATCTGCCAAAAGCAGCCTCCAGCCAATGTCTCAGTGACCACTGGAGGCCACAGGAAGTCCCAAGGAGGGTAAACAACACTCCCTAGAAAGTCACAACCAGCTACTAGTATTTGAAAAACTGTCTACCGTTTGCAGAACAATCTATTGGCCACGATAATTGTAGCTCATAGCTCCCTCACCAGGATCTGGTTCAGAGCCCCATCCTCCAATACACAAACCATGAAAGCAAATGATGGCTGTAGAACCCACAGGCTTGGGGGAGAAAAGGGAGGGATATGAAACAGGGACATTGCCTGGCCCAACGTGCCAGCACCCAGGCTAACAAGCCATAGGCCCACTCTGCTTACCGTGTGGTTGATTCGTCTTTCCTCCTCCAGGAAGAGCTGATTCTCACTATTGTCATAGTCCAGGCTCTGCACAGACCAGGGCACAAGAAGCTAGATTACTGACCCAATGACTTGGTTCAAGTATAGCCTGGGGATAGGAAAGGCTGGAAAGAGGCCTTGAAGAGGACGAGGGCTGGAAAGGATAGGGCTTGAGCCCACGAGGAAAGATGGAGAGCCCACCTCATACTTGAGGGAGAGGAGCTTCTCATTGTGTGGAATCTCCTTGGGGAAGGTGTGAGGAGGGTCCACTTCCTGTGGAAGAAAAAAACGGAGTTTCAAATTCCAGATCTCTGCAGTATCTGACACCCAAGGCTGGGAAGACACAGAAATCTACAAACCACCACTCCCTGGGATATGGACACAAAAATCCTCCAATGGAACGCTGCAAATACCTTAGGTTTATTTCAGGAGAACAAGGTTAGTTTAACACCCTAGAAATCAACTGATATACAGCAGATCTCTGAGTTCCAGGCCAGCCTGGTCTACAGAGCAAGTTTCAGGTTAACCATGGCCACACAGAGAAACCCTGTCTCGAAAAACAAAACAAAACAAAACAAACAAACAAATAAACCAACCAACCAAACCAAAAAACCATTATAAACACTCAACAAAGTTGGGTGTGGTGGAGCACACCTATAATCCTGGCATTCAGGAGGCAGGATCAAAAGGATCGGAAAGTCAATGCTAGCTGAGGTATGCAGCAAGGCAATAATACCAAGAAAGGAGCAGCTAGATGACAGAGTGCGTGCCGAAGGCACAGGCTTTAGCTCCCATCTGTAGTCCTGGGAAAAACAAAACGCAAGAATAACAGAAAAAGCCAGACGGTGGTGGCGCACACCTTTAATTCCAGCACTCGGGAGGCAGAGGCAGGCAGATTTCTGAGTTCGAGGCCAGTCTGGTCTACAGAGTGAGTTCCAGGACAGCCAGGGCTATACAGAGAAACCCTGTTTCGAAAAAAACAAAAACAAAAACAAAAACAAAAACAAAACCAAAAACTCAAGAATAACAGAAAAGCACTAAAGAGGCTGACACAGGGTCTGCAGGGATGGATCAGAGGCTGAGTGTTCGCTGTTCTAGCAGAAGGCCCAAGTGTGGTTCTTAGGGATCCATATTGTATGACTTATCACATCTGTAACTCCTGTTCCTCGGGGGTCCAATCCTTTGGCCTCTGAGGAAACTTAATCTCACAGGCATGTGAGACCACTCTACATCACTGTCCATAGGGACAAATAAAACCACAGTAGACAGCACCAAAGACAACCAAATTCCTGGGGGAGGGATGGCTCAGGAAACAATCCCTTGTTTGTTTTTTCAAGATTTATTTTTTGTTACATGTAGGTATGTATGTGCCTGTGTGTAGCCATGTGCCTGTGAGTACAGGTACTTATGGAGGTCAAAATAGTGTGCTGGGTCCCCGGGAGTTACAAGTGTAGGCAGTTGTAGGCTGCCTGACATGAACTTTGGATCCTCTGTAAGAGCCCCTGCAGAGCTTGTTTTAGGGACACTAGAATCTGCCCTTCATGAGAGGAAATGGTTTCTCTCCATGCCTGAGGATTCCTTGTCCCCCATCTCACCCATTCCTAGAGTCCCCAGCTCACTTGGTCATCGTCACGCTAAGCTCCCTCCTGACAAAGGTCTCTGTACTGAGTGGCCTCCCACAGTGCTTCTGCCCTCTTCCCAGATGCTGGTCACTTGGCCTCAGGGCCACATGGATACTGTGTGCCCTCTCTGGGAGTCCTGCTATCTGCTGACCATGCTACCCCTCCTCTGTCCTGCACTCAATGAAGGTCAGCTCAGTGGGAGCAGGGACCGTCAGGCCACTCACCGGATCCAGAAGCTCATCATCCAGCTCCACATTGTTCATCTGTCCAATTCGGAAAAGGGCAGAATGGGACTAAAAACAGAAGAAAGACAGACCATGAGGCAGCAGATGAGGGAGGCAGAGCACTTCTCATTCCCACCCTCACACGCTGCCCTCCTTGGTTGCTGGAACCCAGGGCTGCTCCTGACATGCACAGCCTGTCCATGAGAAGTCCAGCACAGGACAGAAAGCCCAGCTTTCCTCACCCTAGTACACGACCGTCTGCTCCATACGAGAGAAAGCATGGTCATGCATCCTGCAGGGCTAAAGGCTGTAGGATGTGTACCCTGCCATCCAGCTCTATTCCCCCCGACTCCAACACACCTCTGCTTCAAGCTGCTAATGCAGCCCCCCTCTCCCCAAGCAGAGAGCTGTAACAGAGCTGAGTGGATATGAGGTGTGAAGTCCTTGCAGATCACACAGGTGTAAGGCAGCTAGTACCCTTTCTTTAAGGACACTCCCTTGATCTTAAGCTTCCCAACCTGGATAAAGCCATGCTGCCCAGTAAGGGGGAGGTGGACAAGTTCTCAACTATTTTCTGGGTGTTTTCAGAAATGCTGGTGAGGAGGGGCTATAGGGGAAGGCCAACAACTTCTTTGCTGAGCAAAAGCTGTGTGGCCCTTTGTCCAAAGCAGAGTAGCTGTGATGGAAACAAAATGTGGAAGACAGAGGCAGCTCACAGACTGGGACTGTCCCAGGAGCATCTTCCTGAGCTGAAGCAGCCTCAGCCTCAGTGTTTCCTATAGCCTTCCTGCTCCCTCAGCCCTGACCAAGGTTCATTCAGAGCCTTAAGCATTTATGGTTATTATTACTGTTGTTGTTTTAAGACAAGGAAGGTTTCTCTGTGTAGTCCTGGCTGTCCTGGAACTCACTCTGTAGACCAGGCTGGCCTTGAACTCAGAGATCCGCCTGCATCAGCCACCCGAGTGCTGGGATTAAAGGGTATGCCACCAGTGCCCAGAGCTACATTTATTTTTTAAGATTTATTTTAAAATTATGTGTATTTGTGTCTGTGTGTGGATATATGACGTGGGTGGAGGTGCCAGTAAAGTCTATAAATGCTGGATCCCTGCAGCTGGAGTTGTGAGGGGCCTGATGTGGGTGCTGGTCATGCTCTTGGTTGCTAAGCCAACTCTCCAGCCCCAAGCGCCTCTCGTGAACACAAAATGTAGCTGATGCATGAGGGGCAGCCAGGCTGAGGTAAATGGCCAACAGTCTGGGACTCAATCCCATCTCAGCACTCCTCCCATTCCAGTCAAGAACCACAACTACGACAGGCAAGGAAACCAGGGCTAACAAGGAAGCTTCTGGAACTAAAGGCCCGGGAATCCAGGAGGAGGGCACTGCCTCCTTAGACAGTCCATCCCTAACAGCCCACTGTCTAACAAGCTTTGAGAACTTGCCCTTTCCAGTGCACAGACGTCCAACGCTCTGGTTCATTTGGATCTGTACATCCCAGAAACAGAACCCTTTACAGTGCCCCTGACCCCCAGGACACTCCTACTTCTTATAGGCACTGGGATGTAGAGCTGCAGACAGGTGGGCTCTTCCACATTCACCCCAAACACATGGTAAAGACTTCCTCCTCCTCTGAGGCCACAGGACCCTCTGTAAAGCTGCCCTTCTCTCTAGGGGTAGAGCAGGCTGAGACCCATAGTCATCCCACAACTGTATGTATGCTCATCACAGCCATGAGTTCCCTCTGGTGCTGCATCATAGGTTACCCCCTATTCTACCGAGCAGCTAGAGCCAAGTGACAGCAGTGAGGAAGGGATCCTGTGGGGCAGGGGCTCTTTCCTGTGCACACACAGGCACAAGTTCATATTCACAACTAGAGGATGGAGAAAGCATCTCAAAATCACATCTGTGAGCGAGGCTGGCAACCTTCAGCCTAAGTGTCCTCAGGTAGCACAGGTACCAGGAGGAGAGGGCACAGGATGAGGTGACAAACAGGGCACAGGATAAGGTGACAAACATCTAAACTATTTTACCTGGGAGGAGAGTAACCTAGAAGGGAACACAATCTGCCGGCAATCTATGTCCACTTCCGGACATTCCCCTGGGAAACAACTGTGGGCTGCTCTTGGTTAGGCTGTTTACTGTCTGGTCACCAGACTTCGCATGACCCACACATGACAGGCAAAGCAAGGATCACTTAGAGAGGTCCCCTCTGACTCTGCCACAATCTCACTCAGAAACACAGACTCACCACAGCAGCCATGCTGAGGCAGGCAAGCTGTGTTAAGAGACTATATGCAGGCCGCCCTCTATGCCTTGTTGAGGACAGTCTATTTGGAGGGCCACCATGAACAGGACAACACAGTACTCTGGCTACATCTGAACTTCATATGGACACATAACTTGACCACAAGCACATTCCAAAGATTGTATGCAACATACATCAAAAGTTACCAGTTTTCAAGGAGAAAAAGATGGTTCAGTGGCTAAGAGCATCTGCAGCTTTTGCAGAAGGCTAAGGTTCAGTTCCTGAACCCATATGGCAGCTAACAACTATCTGTAATTCTAGTTCTAGAGGATTCATCACCACCTTCTGGTCTCTGTGGGCACTGCACACATGTACACAACTATGCATGTAGACAAAACATTCATACACATAAGTAAACTGAAGTCATTTTCCTATAATACACCGGTGTCTTGTATCTTATCCAGCAGTTATTATAGTGTGACACTCACATCCACGACCCTCCAAGGGACCACAAGCACAACAGAGCCTCTCCCAGGATGATTTCACCTTAATTAATGACACCTGAAAAGACTTTGTTTCTACACGAGGTCGAGTTCACAGGTACCAGGGTTGGGGTGTGGACATATCTTTGAAAGAGGAGCAGTATTTATACCACAATAGTTTTTCTTCTTTTGTTGGGTTTTCAGGATGGGTTTCTCTATGTAGCCCTGGCTGCCCTAGGCCAAGTTGTCTAGAACTATGAGTTCTGCCACTCGGTTACACCATGTTCACATAGCAACCATAGGGTTCCACTGAAGGGACATGTATGTCATTGCAGGTGATCCACAAGAAAGTACATGTTTCTCTTTAATAAAAGTTTTGGGGCCAACAGTGTCCCAGACTGTTGAGCCCAAGAAAAAGTCAGGTGTGCTCTGTAGCCTGTTGGCCACTGTGCTGGCCCAGCAAGGAAGCTGTTGCTCAGAGTTTCAATGCTGTCACAGCCTCCCAGTCAATTTGTACACAGAGATGCACACGCCAGGCCTGAACCCACAGGACTCTTGGGGTGTCACCCACCATGAACCCTGCTCGCCTTCTCAGGGAAATTTCCCTAAATGTTGAGTGACCAGGAAGAAACCCAAGGATACTGAGGTAGGGGCTGAGGGGCACAGCAGAGAGAAGGGGAGGTGGCCAGGCTGTTTTACCTATCACGCTTGGGCTAGACAAGCCATGGGCCATCCACAATCATTTCACTGTACCGTAAGTACCCAGAGTCAGACCCACAAGGCCTAAGAAAACAACAGTTTGAGAGGATGACAGGAGAGGTGCTAGCCATGGATCACATGACAGTACTTGCTCACACAATATCCTCTGCCCCAGACTTGGTGAGCAGGGTCCCATATCCATGAAAAAGCAACAAGCAGAACCCCAAATCAGATGAAGGCTGACAGGGTAATGTGTGACAGTGGAACAATCCAGGCTGTAGTGGGGCACAGGTTCTGGGCCCAACTTAGCAGAGAAGGAGCCACAGAGGGCTCAGAGCTGTGTCTGACTAAGGAAGCTGTGTCTGACTAACAGTGGGTCCCATGGATCTACACACACTGCACAGCTGGCAAACTCAGTGCTCTTATACTGAGCTACAATTACTCAACACACCACCCCAAAAGGAACTTGTTGAGAACAGGCTTGCTCAGGACTAGCTTTGTAATTTCTGGCAATCTATAATTATTTCAAAGTTATAAAAAACAAAAATTCCCACTCACCAATAGACTTTCAAAACAGAATAAATGCAATCATAGCATCTGAGAATGACTGACAGGCAGAAAGCAGACAATTACAAACCACCCACAGACATACAAAAGTGACCAGAAGAGCAAGGCTCTTGGCTGACCCCTCCCCACCCCAAATGCAGAGAACTGGCTGATCGATATACACAGAGGAACTTGAAACTCCAGGGCGATGCTACTGTCTACCTAGAGGGGAAAACAGAAAATCGGGGCTGAAGAAATGGCTCAGTGGGTAAGAGTGCTTGCTGCACAGGTCTGAGGGCCCAAGCTTAGATTTCAGCACTCATGGGAAAAAGCTGGCTACCTGTGTGCATGCAGACACAAGAGGATCTGTGGGGCTTGTGGTGGCCAGTCTAGCTTCAGGTTCAGTGGAGAGAGTCTCTGTCTTAAAGGAATAAGGTAGTGATAGAGTGAGTGGGACACCCAATGTCTTCCTCTGGCCTCTGTGTTTGCTTGTATGTATGTGCGCACGCACACACCCGTGCCATGCACCCCTTCCCACAGATACTTACCTCACACAATACCACCTATACCCTTCCCCGTACACACTAATCTCTCACCACATACACCCCTCTGCCAAGTACACTAATCACACACACACACACACCCTCCCATACACAATAATAATAAAACCACGTGTTCCACAACTCAGTAAAAACCCAAAAGAACAGAAAGTGCAATCTCAAAGTGGCATCTGAATACCCATAATCACAAAAATATTATTTACCCACTTGTCAACGGACATAAAATAAGCAGTAATGCCCGCTATATTATGGATAGACCTTATAGACAATGTGCAGACGCCAGTCACAAAAAGACAAACGTAACGGGCCTGAGGATAGGGCTTGGTTGGTAGGGTGCTTGCCTAGCATACAGGAAGGCCTAGATTTAATCCCCAGCATTGCATAAACTGGGAATGCCGGCATAAGTCTTGTAATCCCGGCGCTCAGGAGGTGGAGAGAGGAATCAAAAGCTCAAGGTCAGAACTGGAGAGAAGGCTCAGTGGTTAAGAACACTGGCTGCTCTTCCAGAGGACCCGAGGTTTGATTCCCAGCAACCAAATGGCAGCTCATGCCATTCATAACTAGTTTCAGAGGATCCAACATGCTCCTGGCTTCTGCCTACATTGGGCATGCATACAGTGCACATACATACATATAAGCCAGCCTGGCATACATAGTGTATTCCAAGCCAGTCAGAGCTATGTGGTGCTATCCTGCCTCCACTCCTTTTCCATGCCCCAAGAGTTGAAGGTCACCCTTAGCTGTGAAGCTGTCTGAGGTCACCCTCCTTAGTACGGTCACATCCATAAAGACAGAAAAAAGAGATGGTGGCCGGAGGAAAGAGGAAGAGAGCAAAAAAAAGCTCTGGGTACAGTTTCAGTTTTGCAAGATGAAGAAGTTCTAGAGACTGCCCAACATTAAGAATATACCAGATGGGCAGGTCGTGGTGGTGCACATCTTCAATTCCAGCCCCAGGAGGCAGAGGCCAGTCTGGTCTACAGAATAAGTTCTAGGACAGAACAGCCAGGGTTACATAGAGAAATCCTGTCTCAACAAACAAAACACAAAGAATAAAACACACACACACACACACACACACACACACACACACGCGCGCGCGCGCGCGCACACCCCTACCTCAGATGGGTGGCAAATACCTGTAATGCTAGATTCTTAGAGGTTGAGGGAAATGCCAGGGCCAGCAAGATGGCCTAGTGGATAAAGGCATCGCTCGCCTTCAGAGCCCAGTGACCCGAGTTCAATCCCCTGAATCCATAAGGCGGAGGAAAGAACTGAATCAAGTTATCCAGATTTCTATACATACATGTACAGACACACAGACACACAAAATAAATACAGGTAAAAAGAGATTAAAACCTGGCCTCAACTACACAGAGAGTTCAAGCCCAACCTGGGCCACTTATACTCTGACCACACATAAAAATTAGAAGGCGTGGGAAGTGAGGGTTCCTGTCTAGTATGTAGAAGCCTGGGCTTCAATCTCCATTATGGGGTGAAATGGTGAGAACAGTGTGTGAACCTAGACAGCACATTTATGTTATGTGTTCTTCCTACAAAGGTATACACATACACATGTACACACGTGTGTACACACACACACTCACACACCAATTTTATTTGAGAAATGAGGACAACTGAATTCCGCCACCTTCCAGGTCCAGGTGGCAGCAGCAACCTTCAGTTCCACTGGAACCTGAGCTGGAAGACAGCACTTTCACACCAGGGAGATGTCCTATTTTTATATTTTTAATATATTTTTTTTTAAAGATGGGGTCTCTCTGTATAGCCCTGACTGACCTGGAACTCACTCTGTAGACCAGGCTGGCCTCAAACTCAGAGATCCGCCTGCCTCTGCTCCCTGAGTGCTGGGATTAAAGGCGTGCGCCACCACGTAGAGCATTTATTTTAAGTTGTTCACTGTTGCATACTACCAGCTCTATATTCCCACCTCCATGAGCAGCTGCCATGTGCCAGGCTCCATGCTAAACACCAAAGAAACCCAGACTGCCGCAGCAGGCACAGGGAAAAAAAAAAAACCTCAGAGCAAATGTGACAAAAAGTGACAGAAAACCGGGAAGCAAGAGAGACTGGCTTTAGATATAGTAGCCAGAAGGTCTACAACAAGCAAAGCAGCCCAGAGCAGGGAGGAGTGGGGTATAGGGAACAGGCCTGTGGGTGCACATGGTCCTGTATGGCTGTCTGGAGGCTGCCAGGACCTTGTCCTTCAGCTCTCTACACCCTGTTGGGCTGAGACTTGCTTGTGAGCTGATAGAGGAGGAAAAATTCCTAAGGCTGAGGACCAACAGCTCTTACCAGAAGACAGCAGGGTCAAAGGACCACTGGGACAGTCAGAGGACCCTTCCCTGAAGCTCCCCAATGGCCATAGGTTTCCTGTCTTCCCTAACAGCACCCTCAGACTGTGGTCTGAGGGTTATCAAGACAGTTATCAGTTATCAGGACAGGACACAGTCCCACACTCACCTGAGGTCCCTCCTCTGCTGAGGGAGGAGGTGTCTCTTGTGGCAATTCCCCAAATGGGCCTGTAAGAATGCCTTGCATTTAAAGACTACAAACACGCACTGCCACCTCTCCACCATTTGCTCTAGGATCAAAGAGCCTCCCAGAAAACTCTACTTCCTGTTGCCCACACACATGACCATGACTTGCAGGCTGACCTCACCCTCTCCCTGTTCCACTATCACCCCACACCTAGAAAAAGGACCAAAGACTTGGCCTCCAGGTAGTGCTGCAGGGCCTGAGCTTTAAACAGGGCCCAGTCTGTCCAGCCTTTAGTAGCTACCACATTGCTTGGCCAGCTTCCGCCAGGCTGGGTGGCAACACGGCCTCCACCCAACCCTGGAGATGCTGCAGCAAACCCCAAAGTCTCAGGAAGTAGCCAGGCTAATGAGCTCATGTTCAGTACCCAGGGTCACCCCACTGTGTCCTTTTTCTTTCCAAAGGGTCCTGACTCCAGGCTGGCTCACAACGACTCCTACTACAGTACCAGGTCAACCCATGCTTAACTGTGAGCCTGCCCATTGTCCAGACTTCCCCTGAGAAAAGGAACACCTACAAGTCATTCAGCTGAAGAGGGGCCACAGCCAAATGTCAAGTACAAAGACGAATTTCTTTTAGTTTGACAGGGTTTTTGATTTGTTTGTTTGGTTTGTTTTGAGATAGGGTCTCATCTAATTCAGCCTGGCCTCAAAATCACTTCAACTTCTGATTCTCCTGTTCTGGCAGGAACACATGCCACTGGCATGCCCCCATTATAGGTATTGCTACCACATGAAGTTTTATGTGGTGCTGGAGGCTGAATCCAGGGCTTCACTGATGCTAGGCAAGCACTCTATGTCTCCAGACCCTTGTCATTAATGACTAGTGTCTACTGATTATCTAACAGGCTTGCTCAGTGTTATACATTCATTAACTTTTTTACAGATGAGAAAACTGGCACCAGCAGGCCTTAGATCCTGCCGGAAATTCTGGCTGGTCCAGTGCTCAGTACAGAGGGTTCCCAAGCTGTAGCCTGTGCCTGTTCAACCTGCTTAAGCAGGCAAGGATCTCTTAGCACTGGAGTCTCCAGCTTCTTGCATGCCTCTCCTAGACCTAGTCAAACTCAAGTCAACTCGTGTGCTTGAACAAGATTCCTACACCCTGCATCACATTCCTGCATTTATCCTCTTTGTCCAGTTGCTCTGCGTGTCTGAGGACTTTGTACTACTTACACAGACACAAAAGTGCTCATTGCAAATATAGCTAGAAGGGTCCTCACACAGAGCCAGCAAGGTGTAGGGCCTGTTCCCGAGGGAAGGAAGCTGTCCTATGCACTGAGTGACCTGCACACAGACCTGGGAATCTACAGTGGAGCAGGTGCACAATTATTTTTTTTTTAAAGTTGTTTTACAGCAACCAACCAATTTTATTAACTGCTGATTTAAAAGCTATAGCGGTATTAGGGGAAAGATCAACTCTTTCTTTACTCTCATGTCTATTTGCAAAGAAAAGCAAAACCAAATAAAAACAAAACCCACAGCCATTCAGCCCAAACTCAACGTCTGCCAGTTTCCAAATCCTTCCCTCTCTTAAAACCAGTTTCCAACATAAAGTTCCTTTCTTTCTGGAGAGAGATGTGTGTGTGTGTGTGCGCGTGCGCGCATCTGTGGGTGTGCTCCAGCGTGGTATTACTCTGATGGAGGCCAGGAGAGGAAAAGGTGGTCAGATCACCTGGAGCTACAGTTACAGGTGGTTGAGCCACTGGACCTGGGTGCCAGGACCTGAACTTGGGTCTTCTTCAAGAGCAGCAACAGCCCCCTCCCCCAGAGGTTACTTTCTTTACAACAGGGATAACAAATCACACCTCCAAGAAACACTCTAGGAAGGCAGACACAGCCCTACCACCTAAGTCCTTTCAGAATGCTGCTGCAGACCAGATTCGAAAGCACATGTCCCTTCAAAGGGAGCCGAGCTGTTTCCCAGCAACAAGGCACTGACTTTGACGTTCATTGTCCTAGGCACCTTCAGGGGGTCTAGCAAAGCCTAAATGTAAGTTCTGAGGCAGCAGCCTGATCTTGTGTTCTTCTTAGCTTTTAAAATAGCAGGCGTGTTTGTTAGACACCTCTAAAATCAGAAGGAGGAAAGGTAAAGGACTGATATAAAACAGACTAACATCAAGGAATTGACATAGTAACTGACTCAAAATTAATACGATGCACACAGGCAAGAGATGCAAAAGCAGGCAAGTAAAAAACCGCTACCCTTTTTCAAACACTATGCATTTAAAGGCACAGACTGCTTTGAGTGCTAAGCACTCTGGCCTCTGACTTGTTGCTTATCATGTCTGGCTACACATTCCAAATTCAATTAGGTAGTAAGAGAAAACTAGTGGAAATGCTTGTCATTCCAACTGTGTCCCCAACGTCTGGAATAACTCCCGTGAGAAAGGAGACAGAATTTCACTGAAAACACATTTCTGCCATTTAAACTGTGAAAACTGCCAGGTGTGCAATCCAGGCCTTCCAAGTTCTTGGGAAAATGAGGCAGGATTATGAATTCATTGCCAGCCATGGTCTCACTTTGAGACCATGGTCTCACTTGAAACGCCAAGAGCTGGGGGAGCAGACTTGAGGTCGTATGCTTGCCTAGCATGTGTAAACCCTGGGCTCAACCCTCACCACGAAAACCAAAATTAAAAAACAAAAACAACGTTAAAGTCTTAGGATCTCTTGCCAATGACAATGGTTGCTGGAGGAGAGGGTATCATTTTCTCTGACGGTGTAGCCACTTGGGGGCGAGATGGGAAGAAGGGGTTCAAAGAGAAAGAAAGGAAGAAGCTTATGGGTGCGAAACTATCAAAAATAAAAGTCTTCCAGGATTCAAAAAATAACAGAGGAGAACGCCGTGGCCTCCCTCTGGGCCCCCGCCAGGGCACTGAGGACGGGCGTCGCGATCCGGGCGGCTGCATCTCCGGCCCGCGGGCCTCACCTGGCGCGTGCCCGGCCCAGCTCCGTTCAGCAGCGGCGTCTCCTCGTCAGGCTGCCCCGTCCTTCGAAGCAGCGGCGCCCCGTCCTCTTCATCGCGATCTCGGCCGGACCAAGACACTTTCTTAGAGACGTTGGCCATGGCCCACTGAGGACCAAACTCAACAAGAAGAGCCGGCAGCCCAGCAGCGTTCCCGTGACCCGCGCCCGGGACTCACGTGATCTACCATCGGTGTCCACATGACCGATGACGGAGGCCAGCAAGGTCTGTGAGCGCGGGGTCTTCTGGGAGTTGTGGTTCACTGGTCCTTGCAGCCCAGAGTAGAAACCTAAATCTCAAGATCCCTAGCAATTAATATCTTCACAGAAGGTAGTGACCCAGATTCCAGAGAAGAACCAGCCCGAGGTGCACGCCCAGTCCCCGAAGAGATGATTAATAAATAAATAAATAAAATAACAAATAAACTAGCTGTAAAAGTTCTGGAATCGGTCCCTCTCAACAAAGATATCTTCATGTGTTCCATGTGCTCAAAGGGCAGTCGGACTGCTGCAATTCCGGGAAAGGGCTTGAGACCCTAAAGTTCCAGACTAGGAAAGACTGGGGTTCTTCCGAGGAAGAGGAGTAAGACAGCGCATGGGTGTAGTGTTAACTAGCCATAG
Source organism: Rhynchomys soricoides (assembly GCA_019843965.1). Classification (NCBI taxonomy): domain Eukaryota; kingdom Metazoa; phylum Chordata; class Mammalia; order Rodentia; family Muridae; genus Rhynchomys; species Rhynchomys soricoides. Next base: position 15,713,598 of record JADRCH010000008.1, read on the forward strand.
GTTGCTTTAGGCAATAGTATTTTTAGCAAGGTTAGATTTGCCAAGTGTAGTCTTAGTATCGGTGTTACATCAACAAAGTTGTTCTTAGATGTATCCTGAATTATGTAGGGGCCAGGATTGGGATTTGATACTGCAACTTCAGGAACTCGAGAGTGACAGTAATCATCATGGGTGGCACTCTACAGAGAAGGAACAGTGCTGCAGTGTTAACTTCTGCGCAGTGTCATGGCAGTTGCTTTCCTGAGCATGGTAGAAGGGAGCAAGGAAGAAAGTGGCCACTTAATGAAGGAAATAGGTATATAATGTAAAAGCTACATTTAACAGAGAAATATGGGAAAGGCTGGGGTGGGGTTCATGTGCACAACATAGGAAGATTCTATAAAAATAATTAAAATACGATTCAGACCTTCGGTGGTGACAAAGGTCATGTACAAGAGAGTTAACAAGGATTCTAGGATATATTACCTTGCAACATTTTTTAGATTTGAAAATTTTCAAATCAGGAAAGTTTTAAGACCTTCTTAGCTTCTAAGGGTGAGAGGATTACAAGAAATGCTCTTCTTTTCATACAATTTAAAGTAAAACCAAAACTAAACACAGAATAAGAGGAAGAAAGCTAAATGGGATCTTGAATTTTCCCATGATTTTCCTGTCTCTCTCTCTCTCTCTCTCTCTCTCTCTCTCTCTCTCTCTGTGTGTGTGTGTGTGTGTGCACACGCGCTCGCATGCGTGTGTTAACAAAAAGAAGATTCCCTCCAAAAAGGTGTAATTTCCTCATTGTCGCACCTTGGCTTTGCCATTTTACAAGCTGATGAGAAGGATGGTATGAACCTCTTTTGTCTGCGGGACACTGAGGTTAGGAAATGAAGCTGACGTGTCTAACTAAGGTTATTAGTATTCCATGGAGCTTGAACTTAGGTCCGTTTACTTTCAAAACTTCGATCAGAAGCCGGGCAGTGGTGGCGCATGTCTTTAATCCCAGCACTTGGGAGGCAGAGGCAGGCAGATTTCTGAGTTCCAGGCCAGCCTGGTCTACAGAGTGAGCTCCAGGACAGCCAGGGCTACACAGACAAACCCTGTCTCACTCCCCCCCACCCCCCCAACACACATACATACAAACTTTGATCCCAGTTTCTTTGAGACTAGGACATGCAGCCAGCCCCTTAGAGGTTCAGAGGCAAGACATCCCCTCTTCTCTGGTTCTTTGGGGCCAGGTACCATTATTCTTGATACACAGGGAAAGGGCAACATGTTGTCAGTTGAGCTGAATGCACAGGCTTGGGTCTTTCTGGACGATAGAGTTTGGGGAAAGAAAGCATAGGCAGAAGAATAAGCGGAGTAGAGGCATGGGGGCAGCAGGGTATGTAGGAGGGGCCATGGAGAGAATAGTCCCAGGGAAAGAGTCATGCCTGGAAAGATAGATTCTCTCTATAACTCTTGATGACAAGGTGGTAACAATTCACACAGCTCCCAAAAGACCAGGGCCTTCAACTTATTTGTTTGTTCTCTTTTTTGTTTTTGTTTTTGTTTTTGAGACAGGGTTTCTCTGTGCAGCCCTGTCTGTCCTGGACTCACTCTGTAGACCAGGCTGGCCTTGAACTCAGAAATCTGCCTGCCTCTGCCTCCTAAATGCTGGGATTAAAGGCATGTGCCACCACTGCCCGGCTGTTCATTCTCTTTTTGTTGACTTTGTCTATTATTGATTAAACTTGAGGCCTTACACATGTCAGGCAAATGCTCCATCATTGAACCGTACCCTAGTCCTTGTAAGAAGGGAAATGGACAGGGTGGACAAATTGGTTATGGGAGAACCAATGGCTTCTTGTTGGTACTCACTCCTTGCAGGGCCAGGATTGTAACAATGTAATGGATGTGGTTAAAGAAGGAATCTAGTGGCCTTAGAAAGGGTGAGTTCATGCTTCAAAATACACAGACGGCTTTTTATGACCTTACTAGAAGCTGAGCCAGATTAATGTGTTCAGACTATCTGGTCTCCAAATCCAACAGACTTCCCATGACTGCCTGCCCAAGATGTCCACTTGGCCGTGGGATCCTGCCATACTGCCCCAAACACTAATGGACCACATCTAAGGCTTTCTGCCTGCCTGGATTGACTTTTGCCCCTACTGTTGCTGGGGGTCTTCCATAGAACAACAATCTCAGGGACCATGCTGTCCTCCAGCAAACACTAGATCATGGCTCTTTCCAGGAGAGATCTGTTGCTCCCCACTCTCCTTGGAATCAGAATGAAATGAAGCAAAAGTGCTTCCACAATGTGTCAAGAGAAGCAAGGGAGGGATGTTTGAGAAAGAGGGGTACTCAACTGGTTGTGCTTGAGACCAAGTGCTCGCAGAAGACAGTGCGTGACTCAAGATCACAGCCATGAGGCATCCACTGGGATTTCCAGTTCTGACATACTCCCTGACTGTGACTCAGGGACAGGCGACCTAGGAGGCTGGTTTTAGCTGAAGGCCTAAGGCACTGGGCACAACAAGAGGGTGGAAAGATGCTGTTAAGAGACTCATTTAGGGTAGCCCTGTTGGTGCACACCTTTAAGCCCAGTGCTCAGGTGGCAGAAGCAGGTGGATCTCTTGAGTTTGAGGCTAGCCTAGTCTACAGATGGGGTCCCGGGCCAGCCAGAGCTACACAGAAAAAACGTGTCTTGAAAAAAAACAAACGAGAGAGGGGTGGGGCTGGGGATGTAGCAGTTAGGAAATGCTTGCCAAGCGTACATGTAGTCCTTAGGGGAACACCTGTAATCCAGGGAGTGGAGGTAGGAGGATCCGGAGTTTAGGGTCATCAGCAGCTACACAGAGAATTCAAGCCCAGCCTGGGCTACAAAGATCCAATCTTTAAAAAAAAGAGAGACTAAGTTAGAGTGAAGTTCCCGAGACAGTGCATCTGGGTAGGGATCTGCACACTGTTGTCTGCCTCCCACTTGGTTTAAGGGTAGCCAGATGAAGGCCCAGCCTCTACAAAACTGAACTGAAGCCTCCAGCCATAGAGAGAGAAGGCTTTGGGACCCCTTCTCCAGTCCTTTATTAGCACTGGGCATGGGTCACCTCCAGTCTACTTTCTCATTTTAGATTTTTTAAAAATTTTATGTATGTGAATGTTTTGCCTACATGTATGTGCACCATGTGTGTGCCTAGTACCTGTGGAGGCCAGAAAGGGCATCAAATCTTCTGAAACTGGAGTTACAGATGGCTCTAAGTGTTCATGTTAGTGCTGGGAACCAAACCTGGGTTCTCTAGAGGAGCAGCCAATGCTCTTAACCTCCAGGCCATCTGTCCAGCGCCACTTTCTCAATTTTGAAATGGAAAGGGATATGGTGACACATGTCTATAATCCCAGAATTGAGCTGGGAGGGTAGCAAATTGGACAGCAACGCAGATGTAACTCTTCCACAAACAGAAAACCAAACCAAGGGCGCAGGTGCTAGCTTCTGCAGGCAGGGGTCAAGGGGCAGGCAGTGAAAACTATCAGAGGCTCACAAATGTTACAGTGAGAACAGACACCGAGGCTAAACGGAAAGACTAAATGTGGAAATGGCAAAGCTGGAACACTGAGAAGGTGAATCAGAGGGCTACGGCTAGGCCTGAGATAGCCAAACTGATGCCGGGCATGGTGGCACACACATTTAATACCAGCACTTGGGAGCAGAGGCAGGTGAATCTGAGTTTGAGACCAACCTGGTGTACAGAGTGAGTTCTAGGACAGCCAGGGCTACATAGTGAGACGCTGTCTAAAAAATTAATGAAAGAAAGGAAAGATAAGCAAGCTGACCAGATAAGAGGAAGGCCAGGGCTCTTCGTCAGTGAGCACAGGCTGGCCTCCCACCCGAGAGTCCTTGAGGAATGCTTACAAAGCAGTGTTGTTTTTCCTCTCATCTATTCTTGTCTCTGATATAACTAATTATACCAGAGAGCCCCTAACAAAGCCTCTGAATACCTCAGGAAAGAAACCCCAGGCCATGCCCTAGATGAGATGTTAACAAAGATTAATTAGTAGCTATTTCTTGAGAACTAAGAGAGCTCCTATCATTAATAGCACTTGGACACATGCAAGGTCAGATAGCAAGCTGGCCAAGTGAATAACAGCTAGCAGACTGTCAAACTAACAACTAAGAAAGCAGGAGTCAGAAATGGACAAAGGGTGGGAACTTCAATGCAACTAACCGAATAGGCAGTATATGCACAGCACATAATCATCCCCGGGGCAGGGGACTGACCAAGAACACGCCAGGCTGCTGAGTAGCTCAGCCGTTAGCATCTGGAGAACTGCTGACCAGGCTCCTCAGCTTACCTCAACCTTGGTTCTGTTTCTGCCACAGCCCTATCCAACCCAACTGACAAAGGGATTCGATGGCTTTTCCTTTTTTTCAGAACTCTCTCTCTCTCTCTCTTTCTTTTTCATTTTTTTTTTTTTTAAGACAAGGTTTCTCTAAGTAGCCCTGGCTATCCTGAAATTCACTATGTAGACCAGGCTGGGCTCAAACTCACAGAGATCCACCCGCCTCTGCCTCTCTAGTTTGATCCCCGAAACCCAAATTTAAAAAAAAAAAAAGGCCAGGTGAGCCAGGCAGTGGTGGCGCATGCCTTTAACCCTAGTACTTGGGAGGCAGAGACAAGCGGATTTCTGAGTTCGAGGCCAGTCTGGTCTACAGAGTGAGTTCCAGGACAGTCAGGGCTACACAGAAAAACCTTGTCTCCAAAACCAAAAGAAAATAAAAAAAAAACAAAAACAAAAAACAGATAAAACTGGATTGTGATGGTTGAACAACTCAGCGCTTTTATTAAAATCTATAAAATAAAACTTTTAAAAGGGCACATATGATAATATGAAAATAATGCCTGGTAAATTAAGTTTTAAAGCATTACTAATGTGTCTCTAATGGTATCTCTAGCACTTCAATGGCTCTCACAGACAACAGATCAAGAATGGCCAGTTGACCTCCAGAGAATCCCTACGGCTCCTGGGAAGGGGGAGAGAGGACAGAATGCTAAGCATTGTTTTCACAACAGTGATGTTGGAACATCCATGTTCACAGGAAAACTCCAGTGAATCTTTGGAGAGTAAACAACTATGGTAAAAGTACTTCTTGTAACTTTAAGGGGGTCCCCAGGAACTGGCCTCTCATCTGTCTGACAGCGTTTCGTGGTTACAAAGGCTAAAAGGAAGCCCACCCAGGCCTAGTGTTCCTGTCCGCCAACTCAGCTGGGGTCAAAGAATAGCATACTACATGCGAAAATGAGAATGGCTTTGAAGATGCAGCCTGTAAAACTATCACTGTAAAGGCCAGTGTCTTAGCACTCGAGAGGCTGGAGGGTGGTAAATTCAAGGTAATCTGGCCGATATAGTGAGAAGTGAGAATCTGTCGAAAGGAAAGAAAGGACTGGGGGAGTGGTGACTCACATCTGGAATCTCAGCACCCTGGAGGCAGATTGCTATGGGTTTGAGGCTAGCCTGGGATGCAGAGTAAGTTCTAGGCCAATGCGGACCACAGTATGAAACCCTGTTTCAGAAAACAACAATCAAACAAAACCACAAACAAACAAAAGAATTCCACAGCAATGGGAAGTTATGCTTTTGGACACCCCCCCCTTCTTCCCCCCTTTGCACATTTTCTGTTTAATCTGAGTCTCCATGCATGAGGACCCTACATTAGAGCACAGGCACACACAGCCCAGCAGTGATAGCAAGGGAGTGAGTGCTTTAGAATGTGTTAATATGGAAGCTTGTTCTTTTTGATGGCCTTGACTGTGACATGTGTCATGTGTGGCAGCCTTATGGACATTGCTCCAGGCAGGTACATTTGACTCTCTGCACAAATCCACCCACAGATGTGACATTGGTCAGTGTCAGAATGGCACCTGTCGGGAGCTCTTTCCCAGTGGCCAAGTTTGCAACTTCTCCAGGGAGCAGTGCCCGGTCCCAGATGGCCAAGCCAGATATGCTCCCTACAAAGGCCTCAGAGCTGTCAAACTCTCCACCCACAGTGTCTTGTTCCTGGCCCAGCACAAGTGACCCTCCAGGAGGGATCTCATAGCCCTCTCTGAAGCGGGAGCCAGTGGCTACCATCCTTCTATCTATGTGTAGCCAGTACTTGCCCTCCATGGATGTCCAGATGATACAAATGTGGTGCCACTGACCATCCAGGAGTGGTTGCAGGGACAATTCCCTGAAGATGGGGTCCCCAATCACAAAGTGGATGGATCCAGGAACCAGGGAGTCTCGTCCATGCAGTACTAGCTTGTTGTCATTGTCTTTGGTGGCGTAGGAAAGGAGGGTGCCCAGGTGGCTGGTGGCCATGCGGACCCAACTGCAGAAGGACAGAGCTCGTAGGGGCATGAGGAAGCCAGGGCTAAGAAAGATCACATTTTCAGTGGAGGTGTTGGGGAAAATCAGCACTGGGCCCGTGCTGCAAACTGGAAACAGAGGGAAGAGAGTCAGCCCTGAGCATGGGGCAGTTCAGAAGCATCCTGCTGCAGGCTTGCTCTTTGCTCTCATTACATCGTGACCCCAGAGTGCTTCAGAGTGCTTGCTTCACCCTTTCTGCACTCACAATGTGAACGCTTATGCTTCACAGGTAAGGACTGAGAAGAACTTCTCAGGGAGTGAATGAATTCTCTGTGTCTATCTGTCTGTCTATGAAGCACCTTGTGACCAGGGAAGCCTCTGTCTAAGCTCTCTGTGGCTGCTGTAACTTTGCTACATGTTTACTGACTTAAACCAGCTCTCTTTTGGAGAGGTCATAAACCTGAACTTGGTCTCCCAGGGTTCAAGACACAGTGTTGCGAGGTCAATTTCCTCCAGAGGCTCAGAGAAGCCCTGTTGTGTTTGGAAGTGGTGGTGCTGAAGGCCTTGGCACCTGGCTGCATCCTAGTGGTGGTGCTGAAGGCCTTGGCTCCTGGCTGCATCCTAGTCCCACCGTATACCCTTCTGTTCTCTACCTCTGTCCTCAGGTGTTTTCCAGCTCTGATTCTCCTGCCTTCCTCTCTAGCCTCTGCTGACTATTATCAACCAGATAATCTAGGGTTATTCTGTAGGAAATAAATCATTAGGGCCCATTGTCAGTCTGAGGTGTCTTTAGTACTTATCGGTGAATCTCAGATAAGCAGGCAGCACTCCCCCTCTCTCTTCTCTATGTAGCAGCTGGTACCTGGTACCTGCCTGAGCACTTTTTATTTTATTTTGTTTTATTTTATTTATTTATTTATTTTGATTTTTTGAGACAGGGTTTCTCTGTGTAGCCCTGGCTGTCCTGAAACTCACTCTGTAGACCAGGCTGGCCTCGAACTCAGAAATCCACCTGCCTCTGCCTCCCAAGTGCTGGGATTAAAGGCGTGTGCCACCACTGCCCGGCTTTTTGTTTATTTTAAATTGAAATATCAACTCTGTGACTGAGCCCCGGGTCAGGAAAGAGCATGCACCTCAAACCCCAGGAGGGTTTGGGGTGGGGAAGACCATGCTAAATAAGAAGAAAGTGTAGAACTCAGCCAAGGAGAATTCAGAAGGCAGGAAAACATGGTTGGGAATGTGAAAGTCACTGCTTTGTGCCAAACAATGCACCAACCATTTTTGTCCTTGTTCTAGGCTGGTGTTGGGCTCCTGCATAAATGCAAACTCAACTATTTCTCTTTGGTTACCCCGAGTCTCAGTATTGTTAATATGAATTCATTGTCTCTCACAGTCTCTCATCCTGAGGCTCCTGATTCAACCACTTCAACAAGGCCCTTCTTCCATGCAGCCTGACCTGCAAGGGGTCATTCTCTCTTATGGTGTTGGGTATATGGCCTTTGGGGGAAAGAGCTTTTGGGGGTTACAGGTGCTGGGAATGACATGATAACCTCAGGCATTGCTAGGGAAACCTGGACCTTGATGGGGAGGTGACAGGTTTGTGTCACTTACTGTTTTCTGGTCCTTGGTAGGTCCTTAGTGGGGCTGCTTGATGGCTGCTTGGGGCTTGGAACTTCTGCATCTCCTGGACATGAACAGGGAAGTCTTGGGGGGAACTCTTGTGATGGGGTGAAGACTTGGATGCCTGGCTGTCCCTCCACAGTTGCAAGGAACCTGGGCCTCGTTGAGCAAGTTGGGTGGGGGTGTGGACTGTAGTCATCCCCAGGGCTGCAGTACCAGGGGAAGCCCTCTGTGCCTGTCCCTCAAGAGCATCAAGCCTGGCAGCCTGGCTATGGACTTGCTGTGTGAGACTGGCCAGCGCATCCTGTAGTGCCCGAAAGCTTAGGGCCAGGCTTGCAATAGCCTCCCTCTGTGCTTTTTGCTCCTTTTCCTCCTCTATCCACTGCCTGTTCTTTGTGCTCAGGGAGAGGTCCAAGGCTTGAAGCCGAGCATCCATCTTCCGGCTCCTTCGAAGGCTCTTCCTATACCAGGTCTTTAGGTGGGCCACATCTCCTCGTATGGCAGCCTGAGACTGATTCATTGCTAGAGCTACAGCTTGGGTCTGTTCCACCAGGCTCTGGAAACGGGCATCCATATTGTAGTACACATTGTAGTTGTTGGCGATGTCCTGCAGGTGTGTTAAGGTCACCTGTTGGAATCTCTGAAACTGTAAAGAGAACACAGCTCTTATGAGGTTGGGCTGAGGTGATCCTAAGTATATTTAAGAACTGAGCCTACTGATGGCACTGTTTATAAATTGACCAATTTGTTCCTTGTCACCATGCTAGGACATGTAGGGATATTATCGTGACTAGTCCCAAAGGGTCAAGTACAAAGGGGGTGAATGTCCTCAGGCCCCCTAGCTGCATGGTGTAAAATGTGGGCAGCAGGCCCATGATCCTAGTTATGATCGTCCCTGGCCACAACACTCACTACTGTGATCCTCAGGCCTACCTTTGTGATCAGAGGGGACTGCAGGACAGGCTGTTTGTATGAGTACACTGAAAAATATTTTAGATTGAGCTGGGTGATGGTAGAGGGAGAGGAGGAGGGTCTCTGTGAGTTCAAGGCCAGCCTGATCTACAGAGCAAGTTCCAAGGTATTCAGGGCAACACAGAGAAACCTTGTCTCAAAAAATTTTTTAATAGATTTATTTAATTTTATGTATTATGAGTGCTTTGCCTGCATGTATGTATGTGTACCATGTGTGTGCCCAGGGCCTTTGGAGGCACTAGAACTGGAGTTATGGATGGTTGTGAGCCATCATGTGGGTGCTAAGAAAGGACCTGGCTCCCCTCCAATACCTACTGCCCCTGCTTGTTGAGCTATTTCTCCAGCTCAGAATAGTTTTTATTTATTTATGATTTTACAGTTCTGGGACTATACCTAGGATTTTGTGCATTCTAGGCAAGGAAGCCCTCTACCACTGAGATACAGTCTTTGCCTTTTCAGTCTTTGTTGTTGTTGTTGTTGTTTTGGTTTAAGTTCTGTTTTATTCTATGTGTGTGGATGTTTTGTCTGCCTGTGTATCTGTGTACTGTGTACATGCAGTACCTAGAAGAGAGAGAACTGGCATTACAAATGATTGTGAGCTGCCACACAAGCGCCGGGAATTGAACCTGGGTCTTCTGCAAGATCCCTTAATCACTGAGCCATCTCACTGAGTCATCTCTCTGGCCCTGTTGTTGTTTTCTTTGCTTATTTTGAGACAGAGTTTCAGTCAGTAGCACAGGCTGGCTTAGAACTCACTCCATCCTCATTCAGGTTTGTCCCAAACTCACAGCAATACTCTTACTTGAATCTGAGTGCTGGGATTACTGGAACACTCCACCATGCCTGGCTTTATACCAGGATCAGTAAAGGACGTGCTTGGGGTGAAGAACTGTCTGCAGAGCCCCTGTGGGATCCTTGGGACAGAACCTATGATCTGTTTTGAAATAGACCAGTACTCCCACAGCTCCCACAACTATGGATCCTATCCTACACAGTTGCTACTCAGGCCTCTCCAGCTGTGCTTTTTGGGTCTTCAGGTCACCTGCATCTTCACACACACACACACACACACACACACACATTGTCTAGTTGAACTTCAGAGCAGAGCCTAGCAAATGTTTGCCTGGTTTCCAAAAACAGGTGAGAATGTCCTTGGCTTCCAGCAAGGATAGCAAACCAAGTGCTCTCTGTGTCCACGGATGACAGAGAGCAGCTGACTCTGTGACATCCATTCTTTACCTGCTCCTGGTTTTATATACCAAGTCCCCAAGTGTGGTACACCTACCTGCTCTTCTAGTCGACGGAGCCTCTCAAAAAATGGCCTTCTTTGCCCAGCTGGGTCAGCTTCCTGTGACGGAGTACCATGTACATACATGAACACAAAAATGAGGAGAAAAGGCAAGGTCTTCTTCTTCAAACACCCCATGCTGGGATACACAGAGGCAGGAGCTGATGTCCGTCCCTTGGTCCCTTGAGTCTGTCTTGTATCCCTGCTCCTGAAAGCCCTCCACGTGACTGCTTTTCTTTTCTGTCCTGGCAAAGTGTCAGGTTCTTCCTGCCACCTTAATGAAAGGCATCTGCCTTCAACCCGATGGGCTCTGAGAACCCAAGGTTCCCAGGGAAACAAGCTTCAAACAGGCACAAACAGTTTCTTTGGGAAATGGTTTGAGTGGCCGTGCTCAAGGCTTTGCTTGGCTCGGAGGCAGACAGGAGCTGATAATGGCTCTAACAGCAGCACCTAGTCTAGAGTTCCCACCAAGAAGGCAGAGCAGGACAGGGGTTGAGTGTGGTCAGGAAGTTGTCTAAGCCAGCTCTATGCTGGTGCCTAGGATTCCAGCCACATGCAGCTATGTCCTGTGAGCCCGTCTCACTCCCTTGGAGAAGGAATCCCTCTTAGTAATGTGACTGAGTTTCACTTTAACTTCTTTTCTTCTAGAACGGGATAACTTAAATTAAAATTAGTTATGTTTTTCTTCCCTGAAAATGGATCTTGCTTTGTTGCTCATGCTAGTCTTGAACTGCTGGGTTAAGAGATCCATCTCAGCTAGGACTTATAGGTGTGTGATATCTCTCTCTCTCTCTCTCTGTCACACACACACACACACACACACACACACACACACACACGTCCACAAATTGCACATGTTTTGAATTAATGTGATATTTTGATAAATGATTTATGTAATGTTGAAATTGAGCTAGACATATCTGACTTTTCCTGCCTGGCTTTGGTTTTAGGCTGTGCAGGGGGATGAATGAGGGTCCCTGAGGAAATCGATCCAAGTTCTGACCCCAGGACCTGTGAATATAGCCTCATGAGGGAAAATGTGCCTAGAAGGTACATCTTAAGATGAGGTTACCCCGGAGGACCCAGGTAGCCCTGCACTTAACAGCAAGCGTCCTGGTAGAGGCAGAGAGAACACCAAGGAAGAGGCCCAGTCAAGATGGTGGCTGAAATGGGAGCATAGGTGCTGTGGCGGGGCACACCGGGAGCCCCAGAAACCAGAAGAGACTTCTGCAGTCGCCTGCTGCCTTGGTTTCAGACTCTAACTCCCAGAGCTGTGAGAAAATAATGTTTTGCTGTTTGAAGAATCCTAGTTTGTAGTAATAAGAATAACTCAGGTTTCCATCCTCACTGGGAACTGATCCTGTGCCACAGGGCTACATACCCAAATACCACCAGGAGAGAGCTGGTCTCCCAGGAGTGCCGACACACCTGTGAGCACAGGTAAGACCACCGCTTCTATTCAAATTCCTGGCCCAAGAGAGACCCTCCCAGAGCCTTCAGGACACAAAAACTAATGAACGGCTGGGGACAGGACCCTTCTGGTTCCTGTCTGCACCCCAGAGCTGACCCTGTGCCACAGCTCTCCATACCCAAATTCCTCCCAGAGAGAACTGGTCTCCCAGGAGTACTGACACACAGGCTTGCAGGAGGGACAAGCCACAGTCAAAGAGAGCAAGACCAGCTAACACCAGAGATAACCAGATGGCAAAAGGCCATCTGCAAGAACATATGCAACAGAAACCAAGGCTACTTGGCATCATCAGAACCCAGTTCTGCCACCACAGCAAGCCCAACACATCAGAAAAGCAAGACTCAGATTTAAAATCACATCTCATGATGATGATAGAGGACTTTAAGAAGGACGTAAATAACTCCCTTAAAGAAATACAAGAGAACATAGGGTCTCATTATGTAGATCAAGATATCTTCAAATGTACAGAGATCTGCCTTCCTCTGACTCCCAAGTGCTGATTAAGTGCACACCAGCAATAACAACAATAAAAAATTCCTTTTTTGGTTAAAAAAAAAAAAAAGACTCAGGAAGGTGTCCCCAACAAAAGCACCAGCATTTCCAAGATGACTGGAGCCAGAGTGTCTTTCCAGAGGACAGGCCACTGCTGCCAAGGTCCTTTTGGTCAAACATCAGAACACTACAGATAGAGAAAAATCACAAAAGTATCCAGGGAGAAAGACTGTTAGTGCAGGAGACCGAGACAATTCCGTGGGGACAGCTGATCTTCTTAACATTTATGCTGAGCCAGGATTTGATCCATAATTAAAAACCAATGACAAAAAGATAAAATAGTGCATCTAGCTCAGGTGAATAGAGCAGAAACAAAGAGTAAAGACATTTGTAGGTACTTGAGGCTCGAGAAACATATCCCCCAACCCTGCCTTTACTGGGAAATTCCTGGATGGCGAGCTTCAGGAAAATGGAGGGGTCAAGGAATAATGGAGTTGTAGTTTAGAGATGGAGATTCAGGGAGGTCTCACACGGGGGCTGCCACACCCCACTCTCAAGCCTTGGCTCTATCTGGAGATACCAGCCTTCAGCCTCCCTCACTCCTACAGTGTCCCACATGTGTCCTGACAACTCTATTTGTGGTGGTTCCTTACTGTCTGTTCTCTGGACTGAACCCAGTGATGGCCTTTATTATTTATATATTTGTTCTCTGTTTTTACTCACAGGCTCATGTGTAGACACCAAACATTTAAGTCACAGGCCTTCCTTGGGTTCTCCACCTCATTTTATTTTGAAACAGAGCATCACTAACCCTTGAGCTCACTGATTGGCAAGACTGGCTGACAGGCAAGCTCTCCCTCCACACACCTATTCTCTTACACCCCTGACCTGATGCTGGGGTCACAGATCGTTGTACATGATTATCCTCCAAGCCATTCTGTCACCATTAACCTGGGCCTACTTTTGAATGACCATAATGCCTGGGCTTGGTGTTATCTCATAGAGGAGGGGCAGAGAGGGCCAGGGGGTCCTCACTTGAGTATCCAGTCTCCTCCCAACCAGTTATATGCAAGTCTTCACTAGTTCACTGTAGCTGTGGGGGACTCAGAGAAGGGACAGAATATAGAGGTATGGGAAGATCAGGGGATGGTTCTATCTACACAGTCATGGGGGGGTTCTGTTAGGGGCAGACCTTTCAGTGTGACTGCTTTAAGGTCACCTCTGCTCCTGCCCATAACTCCTATAATCCATTGCTCTGTCAGTAAGCCTACTAAACTCACTGATTCCCCAGAGTGAACTTTGGTGGAAACATACCTTGGTTTATCGTCAGGACTGTAGAAGGAGGGGGGGAGGGGATAGACTTTGTTTACATCTCCTTGGCAACACAGATGCATGCCTCTTCATTTGACTTTTATATTGGGTGCTGGGGATTGGAACTCAGATCCTCATGTTTGTACATCAAGCACTTTGCCTAGTAAACCATCTCCCCAGCTCCCAGGGCTAGTCTTTTTTTAAAAGAAAAATTAACAGTAAATTCATTTACTTGTGTGTATGTGTGTGATTGTCTGAGCTCATGAGTGCATGCACTTGTGAAGGTCAAAGGACAACTTTGAGGAGTCGGTTCTCTCTTACCACTATGTGAGTCCACTATGTGGATTGAACTCAGGGGATCAAGATTGGCAGCAAAGCACCTTTAAGTGAAGATTGGATCCTCCTGACACCCCTTTTTTTCTGAAACAAATAAGAGTACCATCTCTGCCTGAGACGCTGGCCAGGTGCTCAGCACTTTTAACATTTCTTATGTAAGTACTCTGGTATTCATTTCCGGATAATAAACAAAAATATTGGGTGCTGAGGTGACACGAGCCCTTGAACCCTTAATTAGCAGCTGCCAGGTTTCCCTTTCTTGTCCAGGATGCCTTGAGCAAAAGAATTGCCAGTCAACAGCTCCTGGCCTGCTCTAATGCCAGCACTATCTGAGAAGCTCTGTTAGGGCCTTGAGAAAATTACAAGATTGCTGATTGCTTCAGTTCTGTAAGGCACAGCCCCAAGGCTTTTTGCAACCATTTCTACCAGGTTGGGAAAGGGGAACACGTCCCCTGGTGGCCTAACTGAGGAACTGCAGAGGCTGGTGCAAAGGCTGTGTGTGATTAGAGGAAGTGCCCCTTTTCAGGATTTGAAAGCAGCAGCTTAGATTCCTTTCGGGAGAGACTATCCTGAGTCACCTTCCTTTTGTGGCAGCTTTAGGTTCAGTAAAAGGCTCTCCTCTCCAGGCTTTGTTTGCCTGCTGTCAGTAATGTGGGTTAAGCTGTTATCATGAAGAAAGAGGCGCCAGAGAGAGAGAGTGGCAGTGACAGCTGAGCAGGGAAAGTTACAAAAGGGACACGGCAGTCAGCTTTGTCACAGCCCTAGTAGCTGAGACATCAAGAGACTGCAGAAACTGAGACTGAATAAGGATAAATGACTAAACCAGAGAAGAGATGCTGTAGCCCTGGATCCCAGATTCGTTCCAGAGAGCCAAGAGGTCTCAACCCTAGGCCAAGAATTTTAACGCTGGCTGTCATTAAGAGCTAAGGTCTACACAAAAATTATAAAGCTGTCGAGGGCTGAATAGTCCCTACAATAGCCTAGATCTGCCGGGTGGAAGCTGCACCAGCCACAGGAAAGGGCCGAAGATTCCTGACCTACACAACAGCTAGAATACTTTTAGGGCCCCTAGTACTAGGGGAGCCACCTGCCATCTCTCACTGAGGTCAAACATGGAGACAAATGAAAGCTACCGCTTGAAGACCATCCCTTTGACTAAGCCCAGTTTTTATCTGTGTAGAGATCCTGGCCAGCTGATTGGTATCACTTCCATGGGTGCTGGGAACTGAACTTGGGACCTCTGCAAGAGCCACACGTATTTTTAACCTCTGAGATATCGCCCCAGTCCCCAGTATGCTCTGTTAACTGCTGAGCCTCAAGTGGGCTCATTTCCTTCTCAGGAAGGGCAATTTTGCTTGATAATGTCGAATAAATACAGGTTGCCCGGATTTCCACCCGCACCCAGTCCCGCTGAAATGTTGCTCCCTCAATGTATCTTCCAGATCAGGGTGGTCAAGAAAAGTTCTGCCACGATGGAATGTTTCATACTGCTAAGTTCAGACGGCAGCCAGGGCCCCTGAGAGGTTTCTTAACCACTGGTGTTTCATTTAGGGTAGTTTACACGCAGTTTGCGTGTTCGCATTAAACGATGCAGCCTTGTGTACCACCACTACATCAGCGTTGCAACTTGTTCATATCTGCTGTTCCTGGCTTCCTTATTCTGTTTCCCTCAGGAAGTCTAGCGAGTTGCCTAGTGTTCCAGAGTGGAAAGTCATCGGACCCAAAGCAGCGTAGCGGGACAGTGTGCTGGGGAGAGTCCCTCCAGAATTAAGGTAAACGGAGACAGAAAGAGCAGACACGCCAGGCCTTGCCCATTCTAGGCTATTAGACCACGCCTCTTCCTCCTCTTGCGCAGGCGCAAATGCTGCGGTTACCAGCACGTCGGCGCGCCGCTGATTCGTCCGGAACCACGGGTAGGTATCAGCCCCAGAAATTATCACTATCCGTGCAAGTTTCACGTGAGCTCTGCGACTCGACCTCACGGCTGCCCTCGGCTGACACTGATTCGGGCGCGTGGTCCTGGTGCGGTGGCGAATCAGCGGCGTGCAAGAGGGAGCATGCTGGCCAGAGGAACCCTGTAGGAGTGGTTGGTCTGCTCTGGTCTGTAGTGGTGACTGCCTTGCAGGATAGCCAGTTTCCGTGCTAGCCGAGGTCCTCGTGTTGAGGGGGCTAGGCGCTAACCTGGAGCTGCAGACGCAGGAGTTTTAGTTACTGCAACCTGGCAAGCCACTCACTCCTTCAAGTATCAGCGGGTTTGTCGGAGAAGACAGCCACAGTGCACGGCGCAGCCCAGGACTGAAGCTCTGTCAGATCATTGGGCAGGCGGGAAACCCGGAGAAGGTCAGAATAGCGTGAGTAAGATTGTGAGTGAAGCGCTTGGAAGCGCAGAAGAGGGATGGTGCGGTTTCTGAGATTTGGAGCCGGCCCTCCTGTTTCCTTCCTTAGCTTCGTGGGAGTCATGGGAAGAATTCTTGACACTCTAACATTCTTTTCGCGGACCCTCAGCTCTGTCCTGCAGGATGGATCCAAGACTGCCTGCTGTCCGGCTCACCGTCCAGGAAGCCATTCACACCATTTCATCCTCAGAGGATGCTGGTCATATCCTTTCTACCCTGGGAACTCTGAAGCGATACCTCGGTGGAACCGAGGATCCAGTTCTTCCTGAGGAGAAGGAGGAGTTTGCCACTGTCCACTTTTCAGCCGTCCTCAGATGTCTGGTCAGCAAGATGAACCCAGGTTGGCTGGAGCTATCCCCTGATGGCCAGCTGGAGCAGCTTTGGGAGAGCTTCTTCCTGGACGGACCCCCAGACCAAGCCTTCCTGGTGCTGATGGAAGCCATTGAGAGCACTGCTGGGTAAGCAGTTTGTGAGCAACAGAGCGCCTAAGATCTGAAAAAGGTCCCAACACCTTAAAACTGAGTGTAGCTGTGCCCCGTTCTGAAAGGGGAAGGACCCTGCATGTTAGCCTGGCCTCACTCCTTGTTGAAGGCTGGGAGGAAGAACAGGGTCCACATTGCAGATAGTAGGAGCATATCAGCGGCTCAGAGAGTCTCCACTGCCCCCAGCTGACACCAGGAAGGTAGCTGGTCATTTGCCGTTCTCTTCTGGACATTTTCAGGATCATCAGGACATTTCAGGTTTTAAATGTCTATCTACCACACTGCTGCCACGGACCCCTAGTATTCAGGTTCCACCTCTGATCAAGTGGCAGTTCTTGTAAGGATCTGTGGCTTTGAGAAGCTGAGATGTTATAAACTGCTGTGGTATGGGGCTGGAGAGGTGGCTCAGTGCTTAAGATCTCTGGCTGCTTTTCTAGAGGACCTGGGTTCAGTTCCCAGCACCCACATGGCTGCTCACAACCATCTGTAACTCCAGTTCCAGAGGTTCTGATGCCCTGTTCTGATTCCATAGGCTCTGCGTGCATGTAGCACACAGGCAAAATACCCACACGTAAGTAAAACATCAAAACTTAAAAAAAAAAGAAAAAGATTTGAGCAACCAGATCTGAACAGGGGAAGGAGTGGTTTTATCTGTGCAGGGTCTGGGACATCCTACGAAAACTGGCTATTCAGCAGGGGAACTAAGTGTTTTTCTGCTGATGAGCAAATGTAAATGCTTATGGAGTTGTTAGGACTAATTCTTTTTCCATGTGTTTTGTTTTTTGGTCTTTTTGAAGCAAGATCTCTCTATTATGTAGCTCTGGCTGTCCCGGCCTTGAACTCACAGAGATTCTCTACCCTCTGCCTCCAGAATGCCACCATACCGAGCTTCTTGTTTTTTTGAAATGGGGTCTCATATATATTGGGAGGTTGTTAATTAGGCTAGGCTGTCTGGCCACAGACTTTTAGGTACCCACCAGTCTCTGTATCCCTAGGGCTAGGACTTCAGGCTCTTGTCACCTCACCTGGCCTTTTTTTGGTGGGAGGAGGAGAGGATTGAGACAAGATCTCACTATATAGCCTTGACTGTCCCTGTAACTCACTATATAGACCAGGTTGGCTTTTAACTCACAGAGATCCTCCTGCTTTTGCCTCTTGTATGCTGGGATTAAGCTGTATGCCACTGTGCTTGTCTCACCTGGCTTTGTTGTTGTTGTTGTTTGAGACAGGGTTTCTCTGTGTGGGCCTTGCTATCCTGGAACTTGCTCTGTAGACCAGGCTGGCCTCGAAGATCCACCTGCCTCTACTTTCTGAGTGCTGGGCATGTGCCACCACTGTCCAACTCAACCTGGATTTTTTAATGTGGGTTTTGGGAATCAAGCTTACACTCTTGCTTGCAGGGCTTATTTTACCAACTGAGCCATCTCCCTAGCTCTGGGACTAATTCTTTATGGCCAGAAGGTAGAGGGGTGCTAAGGGCTCTGCCAATACGCTTGCTATTCTTTAGCCCTAGCTTCCGTCTGATGAAGATGGCTCGGCTGCTGGACACATTTCTGAGCACGGGCAGAGTGGCTGCTCTAATGGAGGAGCAGTGTCGGCCGCAGACAAAGCCCAGTTTCCCCCTGTTCCAGGAGACACTGCTCAGCAAGGTTGTGGGCTTACCTGATCTCCTGGGCAACTGTCTCCAGCGGGACAACCTGACCCAGTTCTTCCCCCAGAGCTACTTCCCTCTGCTTGGCCAGGAGGTTGTGCAGGCACTAAAGGCAGTTGTGAACTTTCTCCAAGGTGAGCACCCTACCTCAGCATCTCTCTCAGCCTTTATCTTCTCCCTCCTCTTCTCAAAGCCTGAGGAGCCTTAAGAGTCAGGAATGTGCCGTCAGGTAGGTTAGAGGCTGCCCTGGTTCAGACCCTCTCATATCACCTGACAGAGTTTCATCTCTCTTTTGGGTTTTGATCTTGGGGAGTTGGCTCTGATCCTAGGTTCCTTTGGGTCTTAGCTGGGTGTTAGGCAAAGTCACCATATTTAGGCCTGCTTTTCCTGCCCAGTCACTTGTATTTCTGAGAAGCTGTCCTTGTTTGCTGAGGTCCATTTCTGTGCTTAGGTGAGCCTACTCATCTGTGTGTCTTTGGTGGTGGTTTTGAGCACTGACTGTTCTTGGCCCTGAGGGCAGATGCTCTTCACATGCATGTCTGGCACTATGGGAACTGCTGTCACTCACAGATCTCTAGAGACCACCCTGTAGGTATCCAAGGTTAGCTCTGCCTTTCTAGAACATTACATCTGGCTCTCCCTGGTACATATCCCAAGAGTGGGAATTGGGGAAGGGTCATTGTGATTCCTGGGTTGTCAGATACAGGCCAGTGAGACTGACTGATGAGCCTATGCCTCTTCCTGAAGTATTCCTGCCTTCCTTCTTGTGCCTGTCACATGCACACTCTGGTCTGAGCCATTCCCAAGCCTGATGAGAGCTACTCGGCTGCCTTCTCTCAGTCTGCTCCTAGCTCAGTTTTCACTTCAGCTTGCTCCCATGGGTTCAGCCCAGCACCCAGTGGGGTCCTGTGACCCCAGAGGAAGCTGGTCCTCTGGAGTTTTGGCATGGCCCCAACCTGGCCCAAGCCTCTGTCTTCCCTAGATTCTTACAGCAACTACTTTCTGGTCTGTTTTGTTTTGTCTTGTTTTTGAGACAGACAGGGTCTTACTCTATTCTTAGTGGCACGTGGGTTCTGTTCTTGAAGCCTCCTAAGTTCTTGTCCTTCTGTCCTGGTGTATCTGGCTCCATGGCTGTTTTCTAGAAGGTGCCATCATTTCAGCTCTGCCACCCCATCTGCTCTTTGTTCTTGACCTTCTCATGGCTCCTTCTTTACCATAGAGGGAGACCTTGTGGGCAGTGGCCGCTGGGGTAGCTATATCCTGCCCAGAGCCGAGTTCTGCGTCAGTAGTCAGCTCCTAGGCCACGACCTGTCTGGCACCTCCTCAGTGCTGTAGGTAGGGTCATTGTTGTCACTGAGATGATATGTGATGATGTTGTTTTGTTTTGATTTGATTTGTTCCTGAGACGGGGTTTCTCTGGGTACCCCTCTCTGTCTTAGAACTCACTCTGTAGACCAGACTGGCGATGAACTCAGAGATCCACCTGTCTCTGTCGACTGAGCTCTGGGACGAAAGGCGTGTGCCACCAGTGCTCAGCTTATGTGTGTTGTGTGTGACACTTTCAAAGGGCATTATTACTGCATTTTCAAGTTAAAAACAGCATGTTAGATTGATATGCACATCTGTTCCAAGGAGTTTCTGCAGCTGACTTAGTCACTAAGCACAAGGTTGCTATGTCAGATGTCCTCAGATGAGGTCAGATGTCCTCAGCGTTTTTCTGTTGGACCTATTTTGCAGTCTTGTCTTGTCTTGCTTTCCATTTCAGGTGGCCTAGACTGCTCTGTCTCCTTCATATCTCGAGTTCTCGGGAAGGTCTGCATCCAGGGGCGAAAGAGTGAGTGAATAGTCCCTGACACCTTCCCACCCTCAGAGGAGGGTGGGAATCACTGTGCGTCCCACACGGTGACATGTAAGTGGACTCTTGCCTTCAGTGGGATTCCTTCACTTGGGTCTGACCCTGAGTCTGCTGATGCTGTCTCTGGGCTTGCCCATGTCCGTAAACCTGTGGGGCTGTGGTCACTGGGCATCCCCGTTGGTTCCCCCCGTTGAGGGTGGCTCTTGAAGCCCAGGGTCTCTGTGTCCTCTCAGGAGAGATCCTGGGTGTGCTGGTACCTCAGCTGACAGTGCTCACTCAGGACAGCTGTCTGTGGCAGCGGGTATGCTGGCGCCTGATGGAGCAAGTACCTGACCGGGCAGTGGAGGCCGTGCTGACAGGACTTGTAGAGGCTGCTCCCAGGTAAGCAGTGGGGTTGCAGGGTAGACTCCAGCACTGCCACCGTTCCCTCTGCTGCTCTCCTGGGTGCCCATGCCCTATGCCGTTGGGGCAGCCCACTTCTCAGCATTGCCTTTTCAGGCTGGCCAGTAGTTGTGAGCCCACCTTGTTGGGTTGGTCCTCTCAGCTCTGATGTGGGGGTCCAGGCTTCCCATGGATGTTCACATGCATTCTGGGAATGGGAAAGGTTAAGGACCAACTCAGGCTGTAGAAGGGCTAGCCTAGACTCTCAGAGTGAGCAGGTGGCAGGGCACAAGGGCACTATACCGTTTATTTTTCCTTGTCTTTTAAGGTTGACGTGTGATTCAGGTCCCTTCTTCCTCTGCCTCACAGGCCTGAAGTCCTGTCACGACTACTAGGGAACCTGGTGGTGAAGAATAAGAAAGTGCAGTTTGTGATGACCCGGAAGCTTCTGTTCCTGCAGTACCAGCACACGGTGAGAATGCTGGGACAGGGTGGGGTCTGTGCGCTTTCCAAGTCACAGGAGAACTGTTATTAATAAATGGGAAAGGGGCCCGGCTTGGTGGCACATGCCTTTAACCAAGAAGCAGGCAGGACAGGAGTATGGCTTGGAGCAGGGGCCTGGCTCTGAGAGGAATTGAGAGGGTGGGCCAGAGGCTCTGAGAACTGGAATACCAGAGAGCTAGCTGGTTGGCTGTCCAGATTGGCCTGAGCTGATGCTGGGTCCCCCTGGTGGCCAGAGAGCAGGAGGACAGTAGGTAAGGCCAGGCCGTTCGTTGGATGAGTGGAGAATCTGAGGAGAGATGGACTTTCTCTGGCTCCTGTGTGAAGGACCAAGATGTGAGGAGACAAGGTGAAACTGAAGAAACTCTTACCTACTACCTGCAGGGACACTCGGGCAGAGTCCTCCTAGTAACCTGAGCTGGTGGCTGGTGCAGCTGCAGTGTGCAGGTGAAGGGATGGAGTCACTTTAATAATTTGGCCATCCTTCAAGAGGACAGATGGGCAGTGCAGAGATGTAAACAAAGGCAGAGATGAACCCCCCAGTCCCCTGATGAAAGCTGTCTATTCCTGAGTCCAACACTCTGTTCTAAGCTGTC
The DNA here is from genome assembly GCA_019843965.1 of Rhynchomys soricoides. Lineage (NCBI taxonomy): Eukaryota > Metazoa > Chordata > Mammalia > Rodentia > Muridae > Rhynchomys > Rhynchomys soricoides. The sequence continues at coordinate 15,735,250 of JADRCH010000008.1, forward strand.
AGATCATAAGCCAGTCAGTGGGATAATGCCATGAACCAAGAACTTCAAATGCCAGAATAAACTACATACAGTCATTCCTAGATGACCAACCAGGCTGTGGAGATATAGTTGTGAAAGATAGGTATCTTCTGGGATTAGGGAGATAGCTTAGTTCACATAATTCTTGACATACAATGAAGGGGATTGAGTTTAAGCCCCCAGACTCTGCATAAAATGTTGGGCATTGTAGTACATGCCTGTCATTCTAGGGCTGGAGAGGCAGAGACAGATCGATACCTGATGCTCACTGGCTAGTCAGCTCTGCTGAACCGGTGAGTCTCAGGTCCCACTGAGACCCTATTTCCAAGCCAGGAATGGTGGTAGATACTTTTAATCCCAGCACTCAGGAGGCAGAAGCAGGTAGATCTCTATAAGTTCAAGGCCAGCCTGGTCTACAGAGCAAGTTCCTGGACAGCCAGAGCTACACAGAGAAACCCTGTCTTGAAAAACCAAGGTTGGAGGGACACCATGGCTGAAGCAGTGTTATGAAAGTTGGTATTTCATGTGGGCTTACGGTTTCAGAGGGTCCATTGGAGTCTATGATGGCAGAGCTAAGACATGGGTGCAGCAACAGCTGAGGGCTTGTATCTTGATCTGAGAGTAGGAGCAGAGAGAGGGAGACTGAGAATAGAGCCTCTAGAGGCCTCAAAGCCAGTCCCTTAGTGAAGCACCTTGTCAATAAGTCCACATGCTACCCAAACAGTTATACCAACCGAGGACCAAGTGTGAGCCTATTGGGCCCATTCCCATTCACCAGTGAGCTTAGGAGGCAGAGACAGGTAGATCTTGAACTTCCAGGCCAGCCTGGTCTACATAGCAAGTTGCAGGACAGCCAGGACTACCTAAGAAAGAGAACTTGTCTCAAAAAAACAAGTTGGATGGCTCCTAAGGTATGACACCTGAGGTTGACCCCTAGGTTCCACATACATGTATGCACGCACATGTGCATGTGACTGCACACATCAACAGCCTCCATACTTCTTCATACATATACTTCTACAGTGTGCACACATGTGCACATACACATACAAAGAGAATAGCTAACAGTTTGCCATACACTGTTAGATCAAGAAGCTTAGCATGGTCAGCTGGGGATCTGCCATGGCAGTGTCCCATGTGAGAGCAGGAGAGGTGACAGAGAGATTCACCATTCTTTATACCATCAGTAATGGAATAAAGAAGGTAAAGGAAGCCCGAAAGAGAGAAGGATGGACACGGTGCCTCATGCCTCTCGTTCTGGCGGGAAAGCGGTAGAGGCAGAATTGCCATGTTTGATGCCCGCATGGCCGACATAGTAAGACCCTATCTTAAACTGCAAAGAGGAGAGATGGCTCAGTGGTTAAGAGTACTGACTATTCCTGTGGAGAACCCTGACGACCCACTGGGTCTCAAAGTCTGGTTGAAGTGGAAAGTATACAAATTATCAGCTGGAGTTGGCGGTGCTGACATGGAAGTGGGGGCTGCTTTCTGGTTTGTGGGAGGCTGGAGCTTGGTGGCCCAGCCATTCCTCTTGGGAGCAGTCTCTGCCTGGTAGACAGGACCCCACTTTTGTTGTAGACACCCATGGTGCAGAGCCTGCTGGGGTACTTGGCTCTAGACAGTCAGCGGCGGCCACTCCTCATACAGGTAAGCACCTCTCGTCCCTCCAAGCCTGTGGTGTTGGGGAGAAGGGCAGTCGAAGGACTGTCTTCTAGTGGGGAGGACAGGGGACTGGCTTCACTTACATGGGAGCCCCTCAGGACAGCTGTAGGCTCTGGCCTGAGACCTGGGTGGCTGTAGTGTGCCTGAGTGGGCTGAGGCTCTGCTGTTTGCCAGGTGCTTAAGGAGCTGCTAGAGACCTGGGGCAGCAGCAGTGCCATCCGACATGCACCCCTTGGGCAGCAGTGTTACATCAGTAAGGCCATCCTTGTCTGCCTGGCACACCTCGGGGAGCCAGAGCTGCGGGACATCCGGGACGGTAAGCAGGCTGTGGCATGGGCACACCCCACCCCCTAACACTTTGAGGATCCCTTCAGGATTCATGTCTGGTGCTTTAAGAATTGCTGGCCAGCATGATGGCAGGTGTGAAGTGCCGTCTGGACAGCAGCCTGCCCCCTGTGCGTCGCTTGGGCATGATTGTGGCCGAGGTCCTCAGCTCCAGGATCCACCCTGAGGGGCCTCCCCTGAAATTCCAAGTGAGCAAGCTGTCTTCTCTATGTCCTGTTGGTGATAGGGCCCTGGGGTACCTTGCTGACATAGCAGCACATCCAGGACCTCACATTCTTGGGGTCTAGGATTGAGGAGTCTCCTATGCTGGGCATGTGAAGGGCTTTATGCACGGGGCAGTTCTAACTAACTCCAGCTCTTAGTGGGTGGGAGTGGGTTTGTGTGTGCTCAGGGCCAAGTCTGTGAGAATGTGGTGTGTTCCTGGTTTGGTTAGACAGAAGAGAAGAAGAAATTGGGGCTAGTCTGCTGGATCTGGGTGCTCTGAGTCCAGGAGACAGTAGGGCTGCTCTGGGCTAGCAGTGTGTAGGATGTGTCAGCCTCTACTACCCACTAATTGGCATGAGCACTGCCAGGCTGGATAGTACAGGCCTTGACTGTGTTGGGCCCTGCATGGCTTCACTGCAAGCCTGTAGATGTAGCCTCTGCTGAGTCCTATCCTTGGGTGTGTTAGCACTTAGGGTCTCAGTCCTGAAGGAGGATGTGGCTTTTAGGCTCAGCACATCCAGCACCATGCTTAGCCTGAGGTGGGCATTCAAAAGTTGTTTCAGAAAAGGTGGTTGACCAGGCTATGAAATGAGGTTAGGTGGCATGAGAGGAGGGTTAGCTTGGGCTGCCTGTCAGTGAGGAGGTGGCATTGGAAGCTTGTGGCATCACTGACTCCAGTGTATCTGCAACAGTACGAAGACGACGAGATGAGCCGTGAGTTGTTGGCCTTGGCTGCCCCGGGGCCTGCGGGTGACTGCTCCTCAGAGGCACGGTGAGGGCCTCTCCATTCCCAGCCCCCATCCTGAGTCCTTCAGACAAGTTAGGGGGCTTGTCTGGGCAGATAATAGAAGCCTTTCTGGGAAATGGGGTGCACAAGGCTATCCTGGGTGACTCTGCTGCTGCTTGTTTGCTAGAGGCCCATCCCCAGCTCCTGTAGCCACAGAGCCTCCTTTAGAGACACCAGAAAAGACCACGGAGAGTGATGTCCTCCCAGCTCAGCCACAGGGCTCTGACTCGGAGCTGGACAGGTTCGGCGGGGCTACTTGGTCTCTGTGGGTCCAAAGATTGGCTGGGGGTGGCTTTCTTTTCACATGTGGGGGCAAGCTGACCATGTGCAGGAAGGTGCTTATCCCAGTCCTCTCCTCACCTTCCTGCCAGTCTGAAGCAGGAGCCCAGGCAGTGCCATGGTACTACCTTTCTATGTGCCCATCTCCCACAGCTGTCAGGCTCCTGGGAGGCCCTTACCCTTGAGGAAACAAAAATAATCCTAAATCCTGACTGGGACAGACAGATCCAGTGTCTGTTTGTCTTACCACAGTGATGATGAGTTCATCCCCTATGACATGTCAGGGGACAAAGAGCTGAAGAGCAGCAAGGAGCCCCTGTATATCCGAGACTGCGTGGAAGGTGGGCTTTGCTGAGGTCAGGTCATTGTGCTTACCCTACAATAGCTTGTTTTGAGGGATACCTGGGCTTAGCCCCCACTTCACCTTGTCCTAGAGCTATTGCCAGGCCTCATTTTGACACTCTGGGCATACTGGAGTTAGTGCTGAGACTTAACTGAGGCTTGTCTGGGTCCTGTGCAGCATTGACTACATCTGAGGACATGGAACGCTGGGAGGCATCCCTAAAGGTGCTTGAGGGCCTGGTTTATAGGAGCCCTGCAGCCACTCGGGAGGTGAGAGTGAGGATGTGTCGGGGTATGCAGGGAGGCTGGGAACTTCTGGGGTGGCAGTTCTCCTTGTGGCGTCTCTATCCTAGATCTTAGAGGGTGGCACTGGATGGTGGCTGGGCATATGGGGCTGAAGGCGTCCTGACTCCTGTCCCTGCAGGTCAGTGTGGAGCTGGCCAAGGTGCTATTGCACCTGGAAGAGAAGACCGGTGTGGCAGGGTTTGAGCAACTGCGCCAGAGCGCTCTGGTGGCTGTTACAGTCACAGACCCAGAGCAGGTACGTCCTAGCATGGGGACCCTAGCCAGACCAATTGGGCCCTTGGGTAGTCTTTAGCACAGTGGCTTCTCCTTTGTCTACCCAGGTAGCCAAGTATCTGACCTCACAGTTCTATGGCCTGAACTATAGCCTCCGGCAGCGCATGGACATTCTAGATGTAAGTGACCCAGATCCCTGTCCCTGTCAGGCCCAGGCTGCACTAAGTTGGGAGGCTGACCTGTATGGACTGGAGCCAGACATTGCCTCATGCTTTCTTGGAATGTGAGAGGCTGAAGCACTTCTGTCTACTGACCACAGGTTACCAGAATAGGGCTGAGAGCTGGTGGCAGAGTATTGTCTTTTGTTTGTGTGGCTTTAAAAAGGGTTTTAGTTATTAGTGTGTGTGTGTGTGTTCTTACCTTCTGAGCCATCTTGTTGACCCCGTTGGTGTGGTTTGTATTCATATGCATATGCTTGTGTATCTGTGAGTATGCACATGCTGTGTGTGGTGCTGTGGGGGCCGGAGGAGAGTGTTGGACTCCTTGGAGTTGGAACTATGGTGGTTGAGAGCCATCCAACACTGGGAACTGAACTCTAGTCCTCTACAAGGACATTGGGCATCCTTAACGACTAAATCTTAACCAGCTCTGATGTGTATTTTAGATAACACTTGTATTGGTACATTTATGTGCAACATGAAATTTATCATTATAGGATAAACCAAATGTATTCTTCTTATGGCTGAGTATCATCCAGGCTGCAGAGCTTTGTGTATGAGGGTTTTGTCTGCATGTATGTTAGTGTACTATGTGTGTGAGCTGCCTGTAGAAACCAGAAAAGGTGTGGGTATTGGGAACCAAACCGGAGTCCTCAGCCAAGGCAGTGAGTGCTCTGAGCCTCTCGGCCATCTATCCAGTTCCTGTTCACTGCATCTTTTCTCTCTAGGTCCTTGTTCTGGCTGCCCAGGCACTGTCTCGGCCAAGGAGTCTCCAGAGACTTTCCCAGCAGAATTCCCCTGCTTCTGGCACCTCGTGTTCACCAACACTAGCTATTTCTCAGCCTGGCAATGCCGCGGCTCCTAACTGGCAGGTGGTTGTGGAGGAGCGGATCAGAAGCAAGACCCGGAGGTTCTCCAAGGTAGCAGGACCCTGTTCAGGTCCTACGTTGTCGTGACTCCAACCATAACATTATTTCATTGCTTCTTCCTAACTGTAATTTTGCTACTGTTATGAGTTGTAATGCAAATATCTGATATCTGGATATGCAGGATATCTGATCTGCAACCAGAAAGGGTTTGTGACCCCACAGGTCACAGCTCTAGGTGTTGTTGGCTGACTGAATGGAACCCACTGGCTCAGCTCCAGTGTTGGTGCTCCTTCAAGCAAGAGTTTATGTACAAACTGAAGTGTGTTAGACCAGCATAATATTAAAACACGGAAATGGGCTGGACAGGTGGCTCAGCGGTTAAGAACACTGACTGTTCTTCCAGAGGTTCTGAGTTCAATTCCCAGCAACCACATGGTGGCTCACAACCATCTGTAATGGGATCCGATACCCTCTTCTGGTGTGTCTGAAGACAGCTATAGTGTACTCATATATACATAAAATAAATCTTTTTTTAAAAAAAAGTTTTAAAAAACAAAACATGGAAGTGAAGAATCAAGTCTCAGGAGTGCCACATTGAGAAAAAAAAAAAAAAAATTGCCCTGGGACTGTGGTGTCTGGAGATACTTTTGAGTACAGCTCGGGGCTGGAGACCAGGCTATTGAGTTTGCCACAATGCACAGGTCATTCCATGGTGAGGACTATCTAGCTCTGCATAGTTGATGTGAAGGGTTGGAATTCTGCTGTCAAACCATAGTAGCCTGAGACTAAGTGCCCCCTCCACGGGGCCCTGACCCAGGGAGGCCAGGACAAGCCTTTGATGATGGTAGCATTGCACCTTGATGAGTGCTGTGTGTTTGACAGGGCTGTCCTCGGAGGGAGCCATCAGGTATTCCCAATGAATTCAACTCTGTGGCTGGTCACTTCTTCTTCCCCCTCCTTCAGCACTTTGACAGGTGAGGTTTCCGGAACTTTGGACACACTCCTGTGACGCGGTAGGGTCTAAGTGTGGCTTGAGTTAAATGGTATGGAATATTCTGGAAGGTCCCTTTGCTATTAAGTTTTGTGGTGTGGGCATAGTCATTGCTGTGTTCTTTGATCTTGGACTTATGAAGATGCTGTCAATGCTGCTGGCCTGCTGCTCACCCATTGGCTACCTCCTCCCATCTCTGCAGCTGAGTCTCGTCCCATGCTCAGCCTGTGAGGTTTCAGTGACAGCATAGGGTGTGATCTTGACCCAGGGCCTGGCTTGTGCTGGGCAGCACACGGTGTGCTGAGGCATTTGGAAATGCCTTCCCCTTGTGGCTTGTCCTTTGCCATACTGGCCCAGGGTGTGAAGGTGGGGGGAAAACTGAGTGTCTCCAAGGGTTTGGGTTTCTGTCGTAGGGCTCATTCTGGGCTCTTCTCAGCCAACCATTAGGTGTTGGAGCTGCCTCACTCACTCAGCTCTATGTTGTAGGCCTCTGGCGACCTTCGATCTTTTAGGAGATGATCAGTTAGTACTTGGAAGACTGACCCACACCTTAGCGTCCCTGATGTACCTGGCTGTTAATACCACAGTGAGTTGGGAATGGGAACTGAAAGCCCTGCCACATAGTTCCACAGCAGTGCAGTTGTAGGAATGATCTCCAGTGCTCACAGGCCAGGACCTGAGCTCTGAGTGGCTTGTCCATCCCCATCTGTGGGCAGTACAGGATGGTCAAGGTCATAACATGAGCACTGGCCCCTCAGAATACATCTTCCCCCACCTTTGGCCCTAGGGGCAGTCTGTGCAAAGCTCCACGAGGCATTGCATGCATCCCCACTCAGAGGCGAGTCCTGACTCAGGGGGATACTGTCTTTGGTGTAAGTGTTGGAAATGACCACAGCAACCCCCTCACCCTGTCCCTGTGATGACTTCTAGGTGGCTGTGCCTATGGGTAAAGCCCTGCTGGAGTTTGTATGGGCTCTTCGCTTCCATGTTGACATGTGAGTGGCCCATGGGGCTAAGGGCAGTGTAGTCTCTCCAAGGCAGCATGTCTGACATTTCCTAACAAGTAGTCAGTCATGCCTGAGGGGGCTCAGACAGCTGGAGTGAGCTTTGCTGCAGTTGGCCTGCTGGGCTCGATACATGTGGGAGGGAGGTCCTTCTGGTAGGCTAGTTGGGGTTCCATTCACAAGGCCAGGCCTCACCTTTCCACACCCTCTGGATTGGTAGTTCTGTGCGTCGGGGCTTGCTGTCTGCTGTGTCCTCTGTTCTCCTCAGTGTACCCACAGAGCGGCTGTTGGGGGACCTGCCAGATGAGCTCCTGGAAGCCAGATCCTGGTTGGCAGGTTAGTGTCTAGACCGGAACAGTAACACCGGATATGGAGTGGCTGGAGTAGATGGGGCTAGGCCAGCCAGTTGGAGTGGGTTTGTCCTGTGTTAGCTCTGAGAGGCATGACGACATGAGCGTGAGGAACTAGGGGACAACTGTTACCCTGGAGTTTTATTGGGGATTACTACTTGGATCTCAACAGACAACTCAGAAGGCTCCCAAATCCAAAGCCAGACACAATAGCATATGCCTTTAATCCCAGCACTTCGGAAGCAGAGACAGATGGAACTCTGTGAGTTCAGGGCTAGCCTGCTCTACATACTGAGCCTTGTTTAGAATGAAATCCAGACAGGTTAGGTGGAAGTGGCGAGCGCTGGTGACTCCCCTCTTGAGCCACTCTGACGTACTTGCCACCCTTCGTGTTTCACCTCTGCATAGTCCTTTTTTTTTCTTTTTCTAGACAGGGTTTCTCTGTGTAGCCCTGGCTGTCCTGGAACTCACTTTGTAGATCAGGCTGGCCTCAAACTCAGAAATCCGCCTGCCTCTGCCTCCCGAGTGCTGGGATTAAAGGCGTGCGCCACCACTGCCTGGCTCTGCATATTATCTTAAAAGTCAGTTGCAGACTCTGACTCTTTACCCCAGGCCTCACTGGGAAGGACATATCGAGAGCCCCAGCTTCTGATAGGCTTTGTGATTGACCCTGATACAGGGTCAAACTGGCTTCCACAGGACTCCTGGGCAGACCTGGGCTTATGTGTCTTCTTCTGCTTTGCTCTTTCTGATGGTTAGTAACAGAAGGTTCCATCCATTGTTCCCCATGTTCCCTGTGCTTGTCAGCCATCTTGGGCAAGGCTAGGTTCTTCTCAGGGTCATGTGCTCTTAGATCGATTCCCCAGGTTGTATTCTCTGACTGGCTTTATCCAGGTCAGTGCTTGGGCTGCTGAACTATGCACCTGACCTGTCTGATCCCTCCAGCGAAGCTGGATGTCTATGGTGGGACGTCAGAGAGAGGCCTCAAGGTAGCTCTGTGAGGAACAGTGCAACGGAGCAGACATGGACATGCCCTGCCCTGTCACTCACACGTCCTCTATTTCCCTTGGCAGATGTGGCCGAGAAGGATGTGGATGAGGACTGCAGAGAGCTGGCATTAAGGGCTCTGCTGCTTCTGGAGAGACTCAAAGACAAGCTCCTGTCCGGTTCCTCTCCACAGCCCTGAGGAGTCTCCAGAGGGGCCTGAATGGAGCCTGGGCCATCAGCACTGGAAGAAGGGAAGATCTCTGAGGAACAGAGTCAACACACCTGGGCTTTATGTGGGAGCCAGGTCTGGAGGGGCCAGTTGGTCCCTGTGTGTATGAAGTAGGCTCCTATCAACCTGACCCCTGCTGTTACTTATACCTTGGCCAGGCTAAGCGTTCAGCTAAAAGCACTGGGAGGCCCCTGCCATGGGACACAACAGCCTTTGACAGAATTGGGGCTGGGAGTGTGGGGCCAAAGACGTGCTTCCTCGGAGTAGAACTTTGGGCTCTGTGGCCAGGGACTTGAGTAAAGACAAGAGGCAGCTACTCAGGCTTTCTGATACTTGGATGGGGGATGCTGGGACAGCAGACCAGGGGTAGCCTGCTGTCCCCAAGGGTTTCACAGCACTGTGTTCCCATGAGAATAAACAGGCTGCAGACAATACAGGCTGCTTTTGTGGTTCTCACTGGCAAGGACTTTAGTTCCTACACAAGTCCTCATGAGAAGTATAGCCATTTGAGAGCCGACTCAGAAAATGGACTTTATTTGGAGTCATGGGAATGTGAACAACCATGGATGGTGCCTGGTATCCCAGTCCCTACCTGATGACAAATGGCACAGTCCTTAGAGCTCAAGCCTGCCTCAGGTGGTCCTTGCTGTGGTCTCAGGGGCACTGGGATCTGCTGGGGACTGTCAAGTAGCCAACTCCAGGCACAGTTAACAGTAACGAGAGTCCCCAGCCACCAAGTGCAGCTCATGTCACAAAGTTCTAGCACTTTCTGAGTCTGTTGTTGGGAAACCATGGGGGAGACGAAACTACCTCCTTTAAAAGGAAGTAAACCAAACCCCACAGGAGCTGCCAAGCACCCAAAGGCAGGAGTGCAGGACTTAAAAACACGTGCAGTCTTCGTTCTAAGAACAGAACTGTGTACTTCTGGGCTGCAGTGGCTGGACCCCACGGCCCACTGCTCTGCTTACAAAGCAGAATTTAAAAACAATAGCAACAAACAAACAAACAGAGCTGCCTTTCCAATGACTAACGTCAAGCTGCAGGATGCTGGCTGGTTTTGGGATTCTGGGCCTATCAGGGGTCATTGTCAACCTCTTCTATCACCTCCTCGTACACCTCCTTATGGTCCTCCATGCTATTGTGGCGGACCCGCTCAGGCATGATGCGAGATGGAGGCAGGCCCAGGCCCTGGTGCACAGTGTCCACGGTGCGCTGGTCCACATAGTATGACATGTTGGCTGAAGGAAGTCTTTTCCTCATCTCCTCAAGATACTTATAGGCCTAGAGCAGAAGGAACAAGGGTTACTAGAAGCCCAATAGATGTGACCACCAGTTACTTCTGCAGTTTACATAAAAACAAGGGACTATGCCATTCCTTCATGGTAATAAGGTTTCCTAAACATCAGGTCCCTGCCTACTCTCAGGGCCAAGGAAACCATTTTTTTATTTTTTTCTTTCCTTCCAGGTAAGAGAAAGGCCTTCACTTCGAGAGGTACTAGGAGTCACTGGTCTGGGGGTCTTGAGTATCTGTAAAGGGCTCCTGTGTGGGAGGCCGTCACATGTTTCAGGTTCTGAGTGGCAACCCTAGATTGAACAACACAGCCAGCAGTCCTTGAGGGAGGGTCCTTATAGCCAGGACATAAACATCTGTCTGAGTGCTGGAGCTGCTTTCTCTGGACTCTGCTCACCCCGGATGCCCCTGGACATTGGCAAAGAAGGGGTGGATCTGTACCCATTCCAGGGCATGTGTTTGGCTGGACTGAGGTCAGGCTGCTAATGGCTTCCTTCCTTCTTCCTTCTCTCATATGTTACATCCTAACTGCAGGTTCCCTTCCCTCCCCTTCCCCAGTCTCTCCCCCATCCCTTTCTTCTCCCCCAGATCCACCCCTTCTGCCTTCCCTCAGAAAATAGCAAGCCTCCCAGGGACATCAACCAAATATGGCATAACAAGCTACAATAAGACCCAGGCACATACTATCACATCATGGCTGGATGAGGCAACCCAGCAGGAGGAATGGAGTTCCAGGCAAAAGAGTCAGGGATAGCCCCTACTCCCACTGTTAGGATTCCCACAAGAACACCAAGCTACTCAGCCATAGCACATATGTAGGGTCTGACCTAGGTCCTCAGCTTCTTGTTTCTTTTGGTCAAGTATCTGGTTTAACCTGCTTCACTTGGTCTATACCTAAGTTGTCTCCTGCTTGAGTAGTCCCTGACCTTAGGCCTACAAACTATGGAACCATCAGTGGGTTTCTCTGGGATTTCTTTGGCTTTGCGGAGGACTTGCTTAGATAGTAGGGGGCTGGGCTGGACAGACCCAGCTTCCTGTGGAGCAGCATACTTATCCCTCCCTATACTGCATATACATGTTCATCTGCAGGGCACGTTGCATGCAATGGGGAGGGAAAGAGGACTTACATGGTTTCTAGGCCTTACCCCTAGAAGTGCATATCAATTCAAAATAGGGACAAAATTCCTAACAGCTTAAAAAAATTAAAGAGTGATGAGTACATATTAGTTCTAGCTGCTTCTCTTTTTTAAAGGGGGTTTAAGTGTGGCTGCCCTGAACTCTATAAGTACACTAAGCTGGTCTAGAACTTGTAGTAATCTCCCTGCTTCAGCCTCCTGAGTGCTAGGACTATAGACCTATGACCCATAACTGGCTAGATCTCCGTATGACAAAACTCTTAGGATGCTGTTATTGGATAGATATAATAGGAAGATGACCATCTGTAAGGTCATAAAAAAGAAACAAGACTATTGTGCTGCTTGGCTGGTTAACCTCAAACCATTAACCCCAGGGCCGGGAGCCAAAAGGATCGAAAATGCTGCCCTAGGTATAGGCCACAGAAGTTGCCTATCTGCTGGTGGCCATGGGCAACAAAGTCAAAGGACAAGCTTAGGACTCAGCCAAGGACGGCAGAAGCCAGCAGCAGCAGCATTAGAGGAAGGAGGAGCACTGAGAAAAAAGCAGTGGAAGGGACTAGGTCTTGACACAGCAGGGTCAGTCTGGAAGATGCCAAGTTGAGACTCAGGGATGAAATGACCCAAGTCTGAGGTAAGAAGTCTGGGTGAGCTTAACATCAGAGTAGTACTTAAGAGAAGGAAGGGCTGAGCAGAGCTGAAAAAGGAAGCAGATTTTGGCCACAACTCCAAGAGATGCAAGCAGATGGAATTCTGGAAAGAAAGAAAGGGGAAGGAATAGAAACAGATTGTGTCCGATACAGGAAATGTATTTAGAAAATGAAAAACCAACTCAAACAAAAACTAAGTAGGATGATGGGAACGTCTGGAACACCTTAGAAAGACAAGTGGATGACAAGTCTGAGATGCTCAGTATCAGCCACAGAGAGACATGACGTGTTGACAACATCGGCCACCATGAACATGTCACACCCACAGTGGGAGGTGACTTGTTTAGTACATTGGACAGCCACAGGGATGGCTAATGAAAGACGGTCATACAAATGCTGGCAAACAGCTAGTCACCTCACATAGGACATCATTATTATTTATTAGTAAAATGAAAGCTGGCTGGGATGTAGCTCAGTGAGTAGAGCAGGTGCCCAGCATGAATGAAGCACTGGGGTCAGTCTCCAGTGCTGCACGCGCGCACACACACACACACACA